>CM035126.1:65191463-65721066 GCA_020205555.1 Panax stipuleanatus
TTTTTGAAACTTCAATAATTCATAACAAATAGCCCCTTCGTCAGAAAAATACAAATTCTATGTCCTTCCATAGGAAATTTAATTCTCTACAACTTTACAGAAGGAAGTTTTTCCAAATTCCAAACATAAATTATCCGAAATCCATAAACAGATGATTTCTCACACCAAAATATTGATAAAAAACTCATCAGCGCCAATTCCTTCTTTAATATCCACAAAATAAATATTTTCTTATCATATAAATCAATAATTAATTATTCACAAATAATATTATAGAACTACAATATTAACAACCAGGTCGTTCCCAGGACAGAGGGGGCCTTCCGATAAGGATTTCTCTTTACTGGCGCGCAATTAAATAACCCCTCCTAGACAGAACTTCCTTAGACATTGTCAATAATGCTATCTAATAATATTATTCAAATAATATGAATTATTGAGTTGATTACGTGAAATACTGTGCAACGACAATTATTGAATCAATACTACAAAATATCAACTGTAGCCATTATTGAATCAATCATATAAAATGGCAACGTAGCAATAAAATATCAATGTAGCAATTATTGAGTCAATAATATAAAATATCAACGTAGCAATTATTGAGTCAATAATATAAAATATTGAACAGTAATTACTGTAACAATAATTGAGTAATGGCTTCTCACGTAGACTCAATAATTCAAAATACTGTGCAATACCGTGTGCTACTATGCAACACCGTGTATCACTGTATTTTAACCACCGGGTATTTCAACAGTACTAACGGTAACAACCACGCCGTTATTTTGTAAAAAAGTTATTTATGTCGCTTTCTATATCCGATAGTTATTCCGTTGTGGGGGCCCACAAATAGCTGCGCCGTCGTACGAATATTCCCCGACAACAAGAATATTCCACGACCACTTGCTCATTTTAAAAAATGTTTGCACATTTCACCCATAACTTTCATATTTATCAAAACAACACCTTACTGTTTCGAAATAATATATAAAGAAAATTAAATCTTTATTCATAAAAGTTGGGGTCTTACAACCTCCCCTCCTTATGAAATTTCGTCCTCGAAATTGACATACGTACCTGGTATGTCGAAAAGGTGAGGATACCTCGCTTTCATTTCCGATTCCAACTCCCAGGTCATTTCCTCAATTGCATGATTTCTCCACAAAACTTTAACTTGAGGTATAATTTTCGAGCGTAAGACATGCTCCTTCCTATCCAAGATTTTGACAGGTACCTCCTCGTACGTTAAATCTTCAGCTATCTCGTCTGGTTCTAACTCATAATGCGGTTTGGATCCTTCACATATTTACGTAACACGGATATGTGAAACACGTTATGAACACGAGACATGCTTGGAGGTAAAGCGAGTCTATAGGCCACATTTCCTATTCGGTCAAGAATCTCGAATGGACCAATGAATCGTGGATTGAGTTTTCCTCTCTTCCCAAACCTCGTAACTCCTTTCCACGGAGCAACACGTAATAACACATGGTCTCCAACGTTAAATTCCACGTCCTTTCGATGAAGATCCACATAACTCTTTTGTCGATCTTGTGCTGTTTGTATACGTTGTCGAATCATTTGGATCTTTTCTGTAGTAATACGTACTAACTCCGGTCCCAACAATGTTGTTTCACCCACCTCGTTCCAACATACTGGAGAGCGACACTTTCTCCTATACAATGCCTCGAATGGAGCTACGCCTATACTTGCCTGATAACTGTTGTTGTAGGAGAATTCCACCAATGGTAAATACTTATCCCAACTCCCTTTGAAGTCTAGAACACAAAGTCTCAATAGATCTTCAAGAGTTTGGATAGTCCTTTCCGATTGTCCGTCTGTTTGAGGATGATAAGCCGAACTGAATCGTAAATCCGTACCCATAGCTTTCTGCAAACTGATCCAAAATCGTGAAGTAAATCTGGGGTCACGATCCGAAACTATGGATACTGGCATGCCATGCAACCTCACAATCTCATTCACGTACATATGAGCAAGACGTTCAAGGGAATAAGTCTCTCGTATCGGTAAGAAATGAGCAGACTTGGTTAATCTATCAACAATAACCCAAATCGCATCTAAGCCTTGAGAAACCTTGGGAAGACCCGTAACGAAATCCATCGTAATGTGTTCCCACTTCCATTTCGGAATCTCCAGTGGTTGCAATGGACCCTTCGGTACTTGATGCTCTGCCTTTACACGTTGACAAGTTAAACATCTCGAGATGAACTCCGCGATCTCTCTTTTCATATTGCCCCACCAAAATGTATGTCGAAGATCACGATACATTTTAGTACTCCCAGGATGGATTGCAAACGGTGTGTTGTGTGCCTCCATCATGATTCTATACTTCAAGTCAGAATCGTTAGGAACACAAAGTCTGGAGTTGACTCGAAGTATTCTATCTTCATCGATTCTCGCTTCTGGAATTGCACCTTCTTGCACCTTCTTTTTCATCTTCATCAGCTCTGCATCCGTAGCTTGAGCAGCTTTAACTTTATCAATCAAAGCTGGTTCTACGCGTATACTTGACATCATCGCACTCGTTCCCACATATGATCTTCTACTCAACGCGTCAGCTACCACGTTCACTTTTCCAGGATGGTATTGGATAGTATGATCGTAATCTTTCAACAGCTCAAGCCAACGTCGTTGCCGCATGTTGAGTTCCTTCTGAGTGAAGAAATATTTAAGGCTCTTATGATCCGTATAAATCTCCACTTTCTCTCCGTACAAGTAATGTCTCCAGATCTTCAACACGAAAACGACTGCTGCCAACTCTAGATCATGAGTAGGATAATTCCTCTCATATTCTTTGAGTTATCGCGAGGCATAGGCTATGACTTTCCCATGTTGCATGAGAACACATCCTAACCCTTTGCCCGAAGCATCGCTGTAAATAACAAATCCATCCGAACCAAATGGTATTGTCAGAACAGGTGCCGAAATAAGTCTCCTCTTGAGCTCTTGGAAGCTCTTCTCGCATTCCTCTCTCCAAACGAATTTCGTATCTTTCCGAGTCAACTGAGTTAATGGAGTAGCGATTCGAGAAAATCCCTCTACGAATCTCCGATAATAACCAGCTAAGCCCAGAAGGCTTCGTACTTCGGTCACCGACTTAGGTTGCTCCCAGCTTTGTATTGCTTCAATCTTCGCCGGGTCCACAGATACTCCACGTTTCGATACCACGTGCCCAAGGAATGCTACTTCCTCAAGCCAGAACTCGCATTTCTTCAGCTTGGCATATAGCTTGTTCTCACGAAGCTTTTGAAGTACTAACTTCAAATGGTGTTCATGATCTTCACGGCTTTTAGAATAAATGAGAATGTCATCAATAAAGACAACAACGAATTGATCTAAATACTCCTTAAATACACGGTTCATCATATCCATGAAAGCAGCAGGAGCATTAGTCAATCCAAAAGACATGACTAAGAACTCATAATGCCCGTATCGTGTTCTAAAAGCAGTCTTTGGAATATCCTCAGTTTAATCTTCAACTGATGATATCCAGAACGAAGATCGATCTTTGAAAAGAATTGCGCTCCTTGCAACTGGTCGAACAGGTCATCAATACGAGGTAACGGATACCTATTCTTAATGGTGACATGGTTCAACTCCCGATAGTCAATACAAAGTCGCATACTCCCGTCTTTCTTCTTTACGAATAAAACAGGAGCACCCCAAGGAGACGTATTAGGACGAATAAAACCGATGTCTAACAACTCTTGTAATTGGATCTTTAACTCCTGAAGTTCAATAGGAGCCATTCGATATGGGGTTTTAGAAATGGGTTTTGTACCAGGCTCAAGGTCAATAAAGAATTCAACTTCACGTTCTGGGGGTAGACCGGGAAGTTCTTCGGGAAATACATCAGGAAACTCATTAACAACGGAAATATCATTCAAATCTGATGTATTCTGATTTAGATCAGTGACATGAGCTAAGAAAGCTTGACATCCGTTTTTCAATAAACGAATAGCCTTGGGAATTGAAATGATATTGACTGATTTTAGTGGTTTGGTGGTTTGAATTCGTACAACAGGTTGATTAGGAATATGAAAACTAACAACCTTACGAAAACAATCAATTTTGGCATGGTAAGTGGTTAACCAGTCAATTCCTAAAATCACGTCAAATGCAAGTATTTTCAAAGATATAAGATCAACAGGTAAGGTAAGGGTACCAATCTGAATCAAGCAAGATTTGTAAACTGTAGATGTAACAAAGGTTTCTCCCAACGGAGTTTCAACAGATAAGTCAAAGTCTAATTTATCAGAAGTCAAGTTCAAACGTTGAGCACAAGCAGGTGAAATAAAGGAATGGGTAGCACCGGTATCTAACAAGGTATAAACTTCGCAAAAATTTATGATTAACTAACCCGTGATAAATTCATTCGGGTTCCTCGCGTTTTGGGCAGTCTCGATAAACGCTCTTCCAGGAATTATCGACTTTGACTTGTCTGCAACCGCCTTTGGAATCACCACCCCCGCTGAACTTGGTTTCGCAACAGGACAATCTCGAGCTATATGTCCTTCTTTTTCACAGTTATAGCATCCTTTGAACTGTTGTGGGCAGTTTGGGCTGATATGCCCCTCTTTCCCGCATTTAAAGAATATGACCGGTGGTCGTTCTCCTCCCCTCGAAACAGTTGATGCTGGTGCTGATGTCGACATCTTCGCGCTTTCATTGTTGTACCTTCTCTTCTTGAAATCTCCTCCCGATTCGCTTCTTCTACTATCATGGCCACGATAACCACCGGAGTGGTTACCACTTCTGTCATACTTTCCTCCTCGCTGGTTGTCATTGCTCCGATGACTGCTGCCACCGGTACGACCTTGGTTGTGGTCCCTCGGTTGAACATAATCATTATCTCGTTCTAATAACTGGGCCCTATTTACTACATCCGAATATAAAGAAAATTTATGAGAAATGAGGTATTGACGTATTTCGGGTTTCAAACCTCTTAGAAACATCCGCGTCATACGCTCCTCATTCTCCACCAAATGAGGTGCAAACCTGGACAGCTCCGCGAACTTAGCCTCGTATTGGGATACCGTCATGCTATTTTGTTCGAGTCTAATAAATTCTACTTCCTTCATATGACGAATACTTTCAGGAAAGTACTTGTCATTAAATAATTTCTGGAACGCTTCCCAAGACATCTTGAGTGCGGCAGGCTGGGTACGTTTTACAGATTCCCACCAGTAATCTGCCTCTCCACGGAACATAAACGTGGCAAATGGAACCTTCTGTTCCTCTGTACATCCCAAGACATCAAATATCTTGGTAATTTGTTTAATCCACGTCTCCGCCTTGATTGGATCTGGGTTTCCCAGAAACTCTGGTGGTCCCAATTCTTTGAACTGCTTGGCAGTGACAGCTCGCGTGTTGTTATTATCTCCACCTGTATGTTGCACACGAGTCTCCCTCGTCTGATTTTGCATGAACTGCAAAAAACTTCTAAACATCTCATCGTTTATCGTCTGACCAACGTTATTTTCAGGATGAACATTGCCTTCTTGTTGCACGTTCTCCTGGTTAACGATTAAAGGTGTCTCCACAGTCTCATTCACTTCGTTGTTAACATTCTCAGCTGCCATTCTCAAATACTGCCATAAAACAAGGGTTAATTAAACAAATCAACATATCACATATTCACCCTATACTCCGACTGACCAATTAAATACCACATAAGCTTAGGTAGGACACACTAGCGAAGGATTTACTCATCTCTCCCCTCCTAGTTCTATTCCCCGATCTCCGCCAGAGATCATATCCCTAAGCTCTGATACCAACTGTGACGCCCCCAGAATAGGTCCATTCAACCCAACCCATTCTGAGCCGCCAAATACATGGTACAGAATTCAAATACAAACTTTATATCATACGGTCGTGCAAAATACGACCACACAACTGTGAGTGTCAATACAACTATGTAGAAAATATTAAGATTCAAACTAAGTCCTCATTATAATTATTATCACACTATTTATCAGAAATAGTGAGGACTACTACTGCTCTAACTCGGACCATCACTCTGTCCCCCGACTAGTTCCCGCAACATTCTCATTTCCTGAAGAGGACAACAGATGAAAAGGGTGAGCTCAACTAGCTCAGTAAAGAATATTATGACTAAGATAATGGAAAATAAATTATCGTTATCCTTCAATAAATCAGATAAAATATAATGGACAACCAATCTTAGATCAATATTCGCAGCGGAAATAACAAATCATTAGAAGAGTTAAGCAGAGAATCAAGTCTACTATCTTCTATGATTTAAAAGTCCATCATCAATATTTTATCCCTGTAACATCAATCAATATACATCTCGAATCAAATATTCATCTTTGCACTACAGGCCAAAGATATTCATTTGTATCATCAGCGGTCATATTCATCTCAACACCTGTCATCTTTGCACTACAGGCCAAAGATATTCATCAGGTAATCATTCATCTTTGCTCTACAGGCCAAACATATTCATCAAGTAATCATTCATCTTTGTTCTACAGGCCAAAGATATTCAGTTACATCACCTTTTAGGACTGAGAATGATGAAAAATATTTAAAAAAACGAATCCAGTGAGATAAAAGACAAAGACTAAGGATTCGTATTTTAGTATATCCAATTTAAAAATACCTCGTAATAATCAATTATGGAGCAAAATTCAAGAATAGAGCTCAAAACTTGGATACAATCAAAGATAGTAACCTTAACAAGCAATTTGGACAAATAGAAGAAAATTTAATTTTTCCGTGAATAGTGCCGTATACGTGAATAGTAACCCCGACGAAAAAAGTAAGAATTTCAACATAAAATCAATGACAATATTTCTGTATAATGATATTGAAAAGAATAACATCATTTACGAAAGAAAATAACATCCCTTACCTCAAAAAGATAGTACCTCTGACTGGAATATCGGATATAATACCGAAGGAAACTTGCACTGAATACTAATACTCAAAGTATTGAAATACTCACAAAAATACGCTCGATATTATAGAGAGAGAAAACTTCTGATTCTGGTGTGATTTTCAATTCTAACATAAGCACCCTATTTATAGGAAAAGCTTAGGATGCCAAAGGAGTCTAAAATAATAAAATAATATTATTATTTTTTAAATTCTCCAGCCGCCGGCTGCTACCAAAAAATTAGATTTTTCAACCAACAACAAAAGTGGGGCCCACCATTTTCTTTAAAAATATTTATTTTCTGAAACTTCAATAATTCATAACAAATAGCCCATTCGTCAGAAAAATACAAATTCTATGTCCTTCCATAGGAAATTTAATTCTCTACAACTTTACAGAAGGAAGTTTTTCCAAATTCCAAACATAAATTATCCGAAATCCATAAACAGAAGATTTCTCACACCAAAATATTGATAAAAACTCATCAGCGCCAATTCCTTCTTTAATATCCACAAAATAAATATTTTCTTATCATATAAATCAATAATTAATTATTCACAAATAATATTATAGAACTACAATATTAACAACCAGGTCGTTCCCAGGACAGAGGGGGCCTTCCGATAAGGACTTCTCCTTACTGGCGCGCAATTAAATAACCCCTCCTAGACAGAACTTCCTTAGACATTGTCAATAATGCTATCTAATAATATTATTCAAATAATATGAATTATTGAGTTGATAACGTGAAATACTGTGCAACGACAATTATTGAATCAATACTACAAAATATCAACTGTAGCCATTATTGAATCAATCATATAAAATGGCAACGTAGCAATAAAATATCAATGTAACAATTATTGAGTCAATAATATAAAATATCAACGTAGCAATTATTGAGTCAATAATATAAAATATTGAACAGTAATTACTGTAACAATAATTGAGTAATGGCTTCTCACGTAAGACTCAATAATTCAAAATACTGTGCAATACCGTGTGCTACTATGTAACACCGTGTATCACTGTATTTTAACCACCGGGTATTTCAACAGTACTAACGGTAACAACCACGCCGTTATTTTGTAAAAAAGTTATTTATGTCGCTTTCTATATCCGACAGTTATTCCGTTGTGGGGGCCCACAAATAGCTGCGCCGTCGTACGAATATTCCCCGACAACAAGAATATTCCACGACCAAACGAATATTCCCCGACAACAAGAATATTTTATAACCACTTGCTCATTTTAAAAAATGTTTGCACATTTCACCCATAACTTTCGTATTTATCAAAACACCACCTTACTGTTTCGAAATAATATATAAAGAAAATTAAATCTTTATTCATAAAAGTTGGGGTCTTACACTTATTCTCCAATAAGCACTTACATACTTGCTTTAGTGTCTCCACACAAATGATTATGAGATCAATCATCCTCATCCAATACTGAAGTAACATATGTACCAATCTATCCGGATTCACTAATCCCCTATGTAGACACTCAAAATTTTTTTTATCCCAATACGAACACTGTGGGAGGACAAAACCGTCAATCAAGCCAATCCTGGTACCGAAACCAGACTTCCAATCCAAATCCGGCCACCAATGCCGGTAAACTCAAAACTGATCACCAATATCGGTACTCCAGTCAAATTTGATCACCAATATCGGTACTTCAGTCAAATCTGATCTCCAATCGGACCGTCTATCCAACTCCGATCCAACTCCGATCGTCAATCGGACCGTCAATCCAGTTCCGATCTCTAATCGGACCGTCTATCCAGTTCTGATCGTCAATCGGACAGTCACTCCAGCTTTAATCTCCAATCGGACTGTCTATCCAGCTCCGATCTCTAATCGGACTGTCTATCCAGCTCCGATCACCAATCGGACAGTCTATCCAGCTCCGATCGCCAATCGGACCGTCTATCCAGCTCCAATGTAATAACCAAGAATTTCTGTGTTGCATTGTAAATAAATATATTAAATAATTTGTAATATATTTTGGATGATTAAGTGATTATGTGAATAATATGCTATAATATTTAAAAAAAGTTTCACTAATAAGTTAAATAAGTTAGTGAACTAACCTAAGTATTCTGATAACCCAGAAAATGGATTTAAGGTGTTAAACCCTAATTAAATACTCAATAAACTTGAATACGACAAGTCTAATTGGGTTATATAAGTGAATTAATATTATTTATGGATAATGATATGGAAATATCAATAATAATGAGCATTAGCTCAAGTGATAATTAATTAAGAAGAGTAAATAAATTAAACAAGCCCAATTATATTTTTAGTGTGGGACTTGTAGATAAAATTAATTTTAGGGAAATTAAATTATTAAATTGGCTCAATATATCATGTATAAGATAAGAATACTAATGACCCAATTTAATTAATTAGGAAAGCCCAAGTTTATGTTTGTTAGTAAGCATAATAATGAAAATGCAAGCCCAATAGGAATTTTTATTAAAGCCCAAAGCTTGGCCCATGTGTAATGGACATTTTAGTCATAAATTAAGCTAGCTAATAAAAACAAAAGTGGTGAGATATAGGGCCTTAGTGGCCGGATATATTAGAGAAAACAAGGGGAGAAGAATTTAATCATTACTTTCCACTTTAGTAGGTAATTAGCTTTTTAGGTGTTAGTTTTTTTATGGGCCAACACATTTCCCTTTGCTTGCAAGTAACATCTTGTATAATGAGAGAGAGAAGAGAAAGATATGGATAGATATGTTGTTATCTAATTATTTTATTTTGCTAGCAAACTTGGTAATTCATGTGTGCTCTTATTTGTTTTTCTAACGTAAGAGAGAGAGAGAGAGAGAGAGAGAGAGAGAGAGAAGAGGGAGAGAGTACGGGTGGAGAAGAAGAAGAGGAGGAGAGGGAGCTTGAATTCATATGCACCCAGGATTCATAACAAATTACGGGTGGAGTAGAAGAGAAGCCAAAAAGTCAAGGTATAAAACTAATCTTTAGACTTTACTTTTCTTTTCTTTTATGGATTTGATGGAGAAAAGGGGTTGTGATTTAGAAGTATGGAACCCTTTAAGTTATATGTTTTCTATAGTTTCATGGGTGGATCTAACTTGTACAAGTATTAAAAAGTGGATCAAAAGGAAAGAAATGAAACTAGGTTTCTAGAAATCTAAAAAACCCTAGCTTTCTCTCCCTTTGATCAAATGGTATATTAAATATACACTTTCTTTTCATGATCCGTCAAAGAAGGGTATTAGATATATGTGTTGACTAGTTAACCCAAGTGGTAGAACTTGAAAATCACGTGTCTAGCAGTCATGGTATGCGTTTTTGTTAAAACAGTCCACGTAGTGGACAAAAAGCTTTAAAAGCTCTCTGATCAGTTTGCCACGAGGGCCGTTTTGTCCACTTCATATGCTTTAAAAATTTGAGGAAATTTTGGAGAGGTAATATCAGAGGTTAGGTAGCTCCTGTAAAAATTTGAGAATTGTTGGCCATACGGTTTGAGAGTTATGCATTTTACGGCCAATGACTACTTTTAAAACTCTATCCAAATAACTCTCTATGTATTGATCCAAAAATTATGAAATATTTACTGGACGTACATGTATATAACTGAAGCCTACCCTGAAAATGTCAGAAGTTTTAGAGTTAATTCTGATTTATGAAAAATCTGACAATATTTTGCCATTATGGACTATTTAAATATAGTAAATGAATTTTAAAAATTTCCAGAAATATATATTTTCATGAGGGAATTATATGTAGCTACTGTCCAGAAAAGAAATGATTTTTGAGTTGTTTTGCTATTTTTCATATAAATGATGTTATATGGTTAAATGAATTTAATTAAATATATGATGTCAAAAATGTGAAACATATGGTTTCATGACTTGAGATTCTTAAGCATGGTTGATGCAGATTTGTGGTGAGGATTTCGATCAGTGGTGAATAGTGGTCATGTGTATGGTGTTTTAGAAGATTTAAATAAATTAATTAATTAAAAAAAGTAATTAAATAAATTATTTATTAATTCAATAAATAATTTAAAATATCTTTATATGACTAATGATATTAGATTAAAATATTATTGGTAATATTAGACTTAAATGTTATTAAAAGTAGATAACATTAGTTTGAAATATTATTATTTAATTAATAATATTAAATGGGAGATTAAAATTGAGAAATTACATTATTTTAATTATAAGTCGTTGAAATTGGTATGCAATGGACTATATTATGATAGTAGTAGATTGAAATGAGAAGTCAGGGTAATGAAATGGATTCAGGGTTGCTGAAAAGATTTCGTTTTACTGAGTTTGATTTTGGCTTGCTGAAATTATTATTTTAGGATGCTGAAATATATTTTGGTTTACTGAAATGGTATTTCAGTTTACTGACATGTTATCTAGTTTACTAAGATAACATATGAAGGGAAAACTTATAATTATAAGTTATGATATGATTAAAAGATTATCAAAGTATAACAATAACACTAAGACTTTAATATAATGTCTAATACTTAACTATATGATTAAATGTTAGACACTTTAATATAAGATGATAAGATTATAAGTGAGTTATGCTATAACTAATCGAAAGATCAATTATAGGTCTTTTCTCTAAAGAAATTAAAATAAATTGCTTAGCAGTAGACTACGATTGAGGCAAGTTCTCTAACTCAAACTTGAGTTATATTTTCAAAGCATGTTAGTGAATAGTTATTGATGATTATTCACATCGATATTAATTGTTGATATTCGCACTTTGTGCAATCAAATTCTTGTTCTACTATTAATTTTAAAGTGGTGCTTAACCAATTGAAATGGTAAGGACTCTTGACTGAGAAAAAGAACAATTTTACTAAAGCATTATTGGAAAACAATTATTGCTAGTATATTGAGTGATTATGCATATTTCACAGGGTATGAAAGGCTGATCTCCTTGATTACCAAACTTTATTAAAAGGACCAGTTTAAATACTGATAACCTTAGTATATGTTCATGGTTATTTTAAACCACTCAGCATCTGTTATTCAATTATTCGAATATTCAGTTATAGAGATTAATTCATGTTCTTTCACTATCCCTTTATCTGATTGAACTTTGAAAGTTAAAATCTTTTCTAATCATGATATATCTCCTTTATATTTAAACTTGCTAAGCAAATTAGTTGCTTACTCTTGCTATATCATGATAATTATTTCAGCTAAGCCGGAGAATTCGAGTAAGAAGGACAAAAGCAAGGGAAAGGTCCAAGAATAGTTAACATAAATGCTTATGTATCATGAGATACTATGTTTGATGTATTTGTAAACCACTTGTATTACTATATAAAACTTATATAAGGTATGTTTAAGTTAAGGTAATAGACATTGGGATATGTTTGTAAGACTTTAATGTAATGAACAGTATATGTTTATTATTCCGCAATAGTTTATAGAATGCTTATGATGATGATGTACCGTGGGCACTGAATTCGAGGTTAGAGAACCCGGATTTGGGGACGTCACAGGTTGGTATCAGAGCTGTAGGTTATAAACATTAGGATGCGAAACCTAGGTTATAACCTTAGAAGAAAACTCATATAGAGTATACTAGGAGATGGATTGGGGAGATTCATCTAGTATACATTGTACATAATAAAATATTGTTTCATTTTATCAATGAATATATTTTATTGTGATACCGATGTTGTGTTTTTTTGGTTATAGGATGCCTGAGGAAGGACAAGACAGCCATACAATCGAACAGGAGCCGATAGATTCGATAGAGGATCAAGAGGATAGTGATGGGAATGACGAGATTATGATGGAGGACCTATTCGAAGAGAACATGGCGCTGGAGAATAGTGTGACACAGTTAGAGCAGGAGAATGCTACTAATCATTTCAATGAGACTAAGTACAAAGAATTGGCATATCAAGCTCAGACCGAGCTTGCTGAGATGAAGATACAGTTGTAGGTGCAGACAACCTTGGCTACACAGATGGTTGCCATGAATGCTGAGCTAAGAGAGAGACTAGAACAAGAGGAGATAAAGCTGGGTGTGTTAAGAGTTGAGCATGAAGCCATGCGATTTGAGTTCGATCTAGAGATTTCAGATAAGATCATGATCGAACAAGCATGGATTAGAGCATCCAATATGGTGGACCAGCTTGAGGAGAAGCTGGAGGCTAGTAAGGTTCGAGTGGATACTTTGGGACGATCGCTGGATACTGCTTACATGGGTCAGCGGGCAGGAGTGAGGAGATCCTCAGAGATAGGCAAGTCGAGTCGATCTGTTAGACATCGACTTATGGAGGGACTCATTCCACCAAAGCAGGAGCGTGCAAGTACACCCCCTCCAGACGCGCAGTGATAGTTTAGTAATTTTTTATTGTATATAGATGCAATAGAACCCCTTTTGTTTATTAAGGTTTTATGTTTGATGTAAACCTCAGACTGTGTGAGGTAGTTTGTTTGTTTGATGTATCCCTATTTATGTGTATAGGGGGGTATACCTTTTGATAGATCCCATCTCTGGATGTTTAGAATGGGATAGTTAACATTTATAGAAATATGCCAGGCATGTGTACGACACTGAAATTTTGGTATATGAATATAAATGCGGTATTATGATTAAATGTTTGATTAAGTAGATAAGTTGTGAGAATGAAGATAGTAAGTTATCTCTGTGATAATTGAAAGTTTTATTAAGCTAAAAAGGTCATTTCAAAAAGTTGAAAAGGGTATTTCAGCAAGCTGAAAAGGGTATTTCAGCAAGCTAAAAAGAATATTTCAGCAAGCTGAAATGGAAAGTTTAGCAAGTTGAACATGAAGATAATGTGATTATTAAAGTTTAAATTACATGTTATATTTTAAATACTTATAACATATAATGAAACTCGAAGTGATAACGTAAGATTTTGTTTAAACCAGATAATGCCACCAAGACGTCAAAATCATAACAAGAGGGAGGAACGTTCTGTGAACAATGAAAGGGATCAAGATGACCCAATGCAAAACTTCACAAATATGATAGCTCGAGCTATACGAACTCGTACAACTGCAGCAAGGAATCAAGCTGATAATATATTAGCAAATTTTAAAGATTTTAAGGCTGTAGGACCGCAAAAATTTAGCTGAACCACGGACCCCATAGTAGCTCAGACATAGGTGAAAGAGATGGAAAAGGCCTTTATCATTACTAGGGTAGCCGAAGAGCAAAAGACGGCTTTTGCTACCTACTTGATGAAAGGTGAGTTTAATTACTGGTGGGAGACGAACCAAGCTAGAGCCGGAATGGAGGTAGTAACATGGACCAGGTTTAAGGAGTTGTTCTTAGAAAGCTATTTCTCGGAGGCCATGCAAGCTAGAATGGAAGTATAGTTTCTTGAATTGAAGCAAGAAAATATGACAGTTGTCGAATATGCAGCAAAATTCAATGAGCTAGCCAGATTCGCACCTCATCAGGTGGATACAGAACTACGAAAGGCGCGTAGGTTTGAAAATGGGCTGAAGCCATAGATACACAGCAAAGTTGCAGCATTACAAATTACTACATTTTCAGCGTTGTTAGAGAAAGCTATCATTGCAGAAGGAAGTAGTGAGGCAATATCTAGATTCAACCAAGAGAAGAATAAGAAGAAGATTGAAGGAGGTCATCAGGGTGCCAGTAGTGGGGGTAGTAACACTAAGAAACGCAAGTGGAACAGTGGCAACGAATCAAGAACTCAACAAGGGAGTACACCACAAAAGAAGATAACATGTGTAAAGTGTGGAAAGAATCACTTTGGGGAGTGTATGAAGGGAAAGAATGTTTGTTATAACTGCGGCCAGGAAGGACATATCTCACCGAATCGTCCTAAACTAAAGAAGGGAGGTTGCTTTTCTTGTGAAGGAATGGGACATCAGCTTAAGGAATGTCCATTTAAGAAGAATACTGACGGAGGAAGTGGAAACATGAGCAGTACCCCAAAGTTAACCATTGGAGGGCCAACGCAGCAGAGCAAGCCGACAGCCCAAACTTTCAACATGACTGTGCAAGACACAGTTGCATCAAAGAAAGTGGTGTCAGGTATAATTTCGATCAATAATATAAATGCATATGTATTATTTGATTCGGGAGCTACCTGTTCATTTGTGTCTGATGAATTTGCTAGAAAATTAAACTTACCATGTGAAAAGTTAAAGAACCCAATGAATATTGAAGTTGCAAACAAAGAAGTGATCCCTGTAGAGTTTATCCATAACAATTGTGGTGTGGAAATAAAGGGACATAAATTAAGCGTGAATTTGATTCCGATACGCTTAGGAGAATTTGATGTTATCTTAGGGATGGATTGGTTGTTTAACCATGAGGCAATTATAGATTACCAGAAGAAGATTATACACCTTAAGACACCAAATAAGTCTAAGGTGGTATTTTAAGGTAGAAAGTCCCCAAGACAAACAAGTTGTCAGACAATGATGCAGGCCAGGAGGATGCTACAAAAAGGATGTGAAGGTTATTTGGCTCATGTAGTGGATACACGGGTTGTGAATTCGAACATAGGGCTGATACCTATAGTTAATGAGTTTGGGGATGTCTTTCCAGAAGAACTTCTGGGACTTCCGCCAGACAAAGAGATAGAGTTTGTGATTGATTTAGTACCGGGGATAGCGCGATATCGAAAACACCGTATCGAATGGCTCTGGTAGAAATGAAAGAATTGATGATCCAGCTACAAGAATTATTGGACAAGAAGTACATTCAACCAGTGTATCTCCGTGGGGAGCACCGGTGTTGTTGGTGAAGAAGAGGGATGGTTCGATGAGGTTGTGTATGAATTATAGAGAGTTGCATAAGGTGACAATCAAGAACAAATATCCATTACCAAGAATAGACGATCTGTTTGATCAACTTAAAGGAGCGAGATGTTTTTCAAAGATTGACTTAAGGACTGGTTACCATCAGTTAAAGGTGAGGATAGAAGATGTACCAAAGACAGCATTTAGAACTCGTTACGGCCATTATGAGTTCTTAGTGATGTCATTTGGATTGACGAATGCACCAGCTACTTTTATGGACTTAATGAAAAGAGTATTTAAACCGTACTTGGATAAGTTTGTGGTTATGTTTATTGATGACATTTTGGTATATTCGAAGACTAAAGAGGAAAATGCCGAACATTTACGAATCGTATTGGAAACATTAAGAAAGGAGAAGTTGTATGCTAAGTTTTCAAAGTGTGAGTTCTGGTTGAAGAGAGTTTAATTTTTGGGACATGTCATTGACAACGAGGGAATTTCTGTTGATCCAACAAAAGTAGAAGCGGTGAAAAATTGGGGACAACCAAAGACACCAACAAAGATCAGAAGTTTCTTGGGATTGGCAGGATATTATCGGAGATTTATTCAGGATTTCTTGAAGATAGCAACACCGTTGACTAATCTGACAAGGAAGACCGTTAAGTATGTGTGGACAGAGAAGTGTGAACAGAGTTTTTAGGAAATAAAGAAGAGATTGAGTGAATCACCTGTGTTATCTTTACCAGATAGTACAGGAGGTTTTATAGTGTATAGTGATGCGTCACACAAAGGACTAGGTTGCGTGTTAATGCAGAATGGTAAGGTTATTGCGTACGCGTCACGACAATTAAAGGACTATGAAAAAGGATACCCTACCCACGACCTGGAAATGGCTGCGGTAGTGTTTGCCCTTAAGATTTGGAGACATTATCTCTACGGAGAAAGGTGTGAGATTTACATAGACCACAAAAGCCTGAAGTATATCTTTACACAGAAGGAGTTAAACATGTGGCAGAGGAGATGGTTAGAATTGGTTAAGGATTATGATTGTGATATTCTATATCATCTAGGGAAGACCAATATAGTGGCAGATGCTTTAAGCAGGAAGAGCAGAGAAAAGTTGTTTGTATTGACAGACCAAGAAGAATTAGTAAGAGAAATGGAGAAAATGGAGTTGGAGGTGAAAAATCCGAAGGATTCGGATAAAGTGATAGAAATGGAAGTAATTCCGACTTTATTAGACAAGGTGAAAGAATCACAAGAGAATGATGAAGAATGTCGTAACATCAAGAAGCGATTGGCTGAAGGAGAAGAACTGAAGTATAAGATCGATGGCACTGGATTGATGAGATTTCAAGGAAGAATTTGGGTACCTGCAATACCAGAGTTAAGAGTAGAGATTCTTCAAGAAGCGCACAATACGAGATACTCAATACACCCAGGAAGCACAAAGATGTATCAAGATTTGCGTCAACATTATTGGTGGCCAAACATGAAGAGAGAGGTTGCTGAATACGTCAGCCGATGTTTAACTTGTCAAAGAATCAAGGCAGAGCATCAACGACCAAGTGGACTATTATAGCCGTTGGAAATTCCAGAATGGAAATGGGAGCACGTCACGATGGATTTTGTGGTAGGACTTTCAGCGACACAGAAAGGTTATGACGCCATATGGGTGATTGTCGATCGTCTTACAAAGTCAGCACACTTTTTGCCGATCAAGATCAGGTATACTTTGGACCAGTTAGCCAAATTATATATCAAGGAAATAATTTCGAGACATGGAGTGCCAGTATCAATTGTGTCTGATAGAGATCCGCCCTTCACGTCAAACTTTTAGAGGAGTCTACAAGAAAGAATAGGGACACAACTAAGATTAAGTACCGCGTATCATCCACAGATAGATGGGCAGAGCAAGAGAACAATTCAAACACTAGAAGACATGCTCAGAGCCTGTGTGATGGATTTTAAAGGAAGCTGGGAAGATCATCTTCCATTGGTGGAGTTTGCGTATAACAATAGTTATCATGCAAGCATTAGAATGCCGCCGTATGAAGCCCTGTATGGAAGAAAATGCAGAACGCCCTTATGTTGGGACGAGGTGGGTGAACGAAGACTGTTGGGTCCAGAATTGGTGCAGCAGACTGTGGAGATCGTCAAAGTGATAAGAGCTCGACTGGTAGCAGCTCAGGACCGACAAAAGAAGTACGCAGATATTCATCGCAAGAAAAGAGATTTCAAAGTGGGAAGCTATGCATTTTTCATGGTATCTCCCTGGAAGGGGAAGATAAGATTTGTGAAGAAAGGTAAACTGAGTCCAAGATTTATTGGACCATTCGAAATACTGAAGAAGATAGGTGAAGTGGCATACGAGGTAGCTCTACCTCCTGAACCGGAACATGTTCACAATGTGTTTCATGTGTCAGTGTTGCGTCCGTACAAGCCGAATTACAAGCATGTGATATCCTACGAGCCGATTCAAGTCGAGAAGGACTTATCATACGAGGAGGTTCCTATAGAAATTTTGGATAGGAAAGAGCAGAAATTGAGAAATAAGGTTATACATTCTGTCAAGGTCCTATGGAGAAACCACAATGCTGAGGAAGCTACGTGGGAGCTTGAGAAAAAGATGAGGAAGAATTATCCGAATCTTTTTGAGTAACCTTAATGGAATTCCGGGGACGGAATTCTTATAAGGAGGGGAGAATGTAATAACCAAGAATTTCTGTGTTGCATTGTAAATAAATATATTAAATAATTTGTAATATATTTTGGATGATTAAGTGATTATGTGAATAATATGCTATAATATTTAAAGGAAGTTTCACTAATAAGTTAGTGAACTAACTTAAGTATTTTAATAACACAGAAAATAGATTTAAGGTATTAAACCTTAATTAAATACTCAATAAACTTGAATACGACAAGTCTAATTAGGTTATGTAAGTGAATTAATATTATTGATGGATAATGATATGAAAATATCAATAATAATGAGCATTAGCTCAAGAGATAATTAATTAAGAAGAGTAAATAAATTAAACAAGCCCAATTATATTTTTAGTGTGGGACTTGTAGATAAAATTAATTTTAGGGCAATTAAATTATTAAAATGGCTCAATATATCATGTATAAGGTAAGACTACTAATGACCCAATTTAATTAATTAGGAAAGCCCAAGTTTATGTTTGTTAGTAAGCATAATAATGAAAATGCAAGCCCAATAGGAATTTTTATTAAAGCCCAAAGCTTGGCCCATGTGTAATGGACATTTTAGTCATAAATTAAGCTAGCTAATAAAAACAAAAGTGGTGAGATACAGGGCCTTAGTGGCCGGATATGTTAGAGAAAACAAGGGGAGAAGAATTTAATCATTACTTTACACTTTAGTAGGTAATTAGTTTTTTAGGTGTTAGTTTTTTTATGGGCCAACACATTTCTCTTTGCTTGCAAGTAACATCTTGTATAATGAGAGAGATAAGAGAAAGATATCGATAGATATGTTGTTATCTAATTATTTTATTTTGCTAACAAACTTGGTAATTCATGTGTGCTCGTATTTGCTTTTCTAACGTGAGAGAGAGAGAGAGAGAGAGAGAGAGAGAGAGAGAGAGAGAGAGAGAGAGAGAGAGAGAGAGAAAAGGAAGTAAGACAAAGAGAGAGAAGAGGGAGAGAGCACGGATGGAGAAGAAGAAGAGGAGGAGAGGGAGCTTGAATCCATATGCACCCAAGATTCATAACATATTACGGGTGGAGGAGAAGAGAATCCAAAAAATCAAGGTATAAAACTAATCTTTAAACTTTACTTTTCTTTTCTTTTATGGATTTGATGGAGAAAAGGGGTTGTGATTTAGAAGTATGGAACCCTTTAAGTTATGTGTTTTCTATAGTTTCATGGGTGGATATAACTTGTACAAGTATTAAAAAGTGGATTAAAAGGAGATAAATGAAACTAGGTTTCTAGAAATCTAGAAAACCCTAGCTTTCTCTCCCTTTGATCAAATGGTATATTAAATCTACACTTTTTTTTCATGATCCGTCAAAGAGGGGTGTTAGATATATGTGTTGACTAGTTAACCCAAGTGGTAGAACTTGAAAATCACGTGTCTAGCAGTCATGACATGCGTTTTGGTCAAAATAGTCCACGTGGTGGACAAAAAGCTTTAAAAGCTCTCTGATTAGTCTGCCACAAGGGAAGTTTCGTCCACTTCATGTGCTTTAAAAATTTGAGGAAATTTTGGACAGGTAATATCAGAGGTTAGGTAGCTCTTGTAAAAATTTGAGAATTTTTGGCCATAAAATTTGAGAGTAATGCATTTTACGGCCGAGGACTACTTTTAAAACTCTAACCAAATAACTCTCTGTGTATTGATCCAAAATTATGAAATTTTTACTGGAAGTACATGTATATAATAGGAGCCAACCTTGAAAATTTCAAATTTTTTGGAGTTAATATCAATTTATGAAAAATCTGACAATATTTGGACATTATGGACTATTTAAATATAGTAAATAAATTTTAAAAATTTTTAGAAAAATATATTTTCATGAGAGGATTATATGTAGCTTTTGTCCAGAAAAGAAATGGTTTTTGAGTTGTTTTACTATTTTTCATATAAATGATGTTATATGGTTAAATAAATTTAATTAAATATATGATGTCAAAAATGTGAAAAATATGGTTTCATAACTTGAGATCCTTAAGCATGGTTGATGCAGATTTGTGGTGAGTATTTCCGTCAGTTGTGAATAGTGGTTATGTGTATGGTATTTTAGAAGATTTAAATAAATTAATTAATAAAAGAAAAAGTAATTAAATAAATTATTTATTAATTCAATAAATGATTTAAAATATCTTTATATGACTAATGATATTAGATTAAAATATTGTTGGTAATATTAGACTTAAATGTTATTAAAAGTAGATAACATTATTTTGAAATATTATTATTTAATTAATAATATGAAACGGGAGATTAAAATTGAGAAATTACTTTATTTTAATTATATGTCGTTGAAATTGGTATGCAATGGACTATATTATGACAGCAGTAGATTGAAATGAGAAGTCAAGGTACTGAAATGGATTCAGGGTTGCTGAAATAATTTCGGTTTACTGAGTTTGATTTTGATCTCTTTAAATTATGATTTTAGGATGCTGAAATATATTTTGGTTTACTGAAATGGTATTTCAGTTTACTGACATGTTATCTAGTTTACTAAGATAACATATAAAGGGAAAACTTATAATTATAAGTTATGATATGATTAAAAGATTATCAAAGTATAACAATAACACTAAGACTTTAATATAATGTCTAATACTTAACTATATGATTAAATGTTAGACACTTTAAAATAAGATGATAAGATTATAAGTGAGTTATGCTATAACTAATCGAAAGATCAATTATAGGTCTTTTCTCTAAAGAAATTAAAGTAAATTGCTTAGCAATAGACTACGATTAAGGCAAGTTCTCTAACTCAAACTTGAGTTATATTTTCAAAGCATGTTAGTGAATAGTTATTGATGATTATTCACATCGATATTAATTGTTGATATTCTCACTTTGTGCAATTGAATTCCTGTTCTACTATTATTGAACTGTGAATTGTTTAAAGTTCTTTCATTCATGAACTATTTATGAGATAGATCTATACTAGTTGTATCAGCTAGATCAAACATGTTTAAATTTATTAAATCAAATATGTTTTTAAAGTGGTGCCTAACCAATTGAAATGGTAAGGACTCTTGACTGAGAAAAAGAACAATTTTACTAAAGTATTATTGGAAAACAATTGTTGCTAGTATATTGAGTGATTATGCATATTTCACAGGGTATGAAAGGTTGATCTCCTTGATTACCAAACTTTATTAAAAGGACCAGTTTAAATACTGACAACCTTAGTATATGTTCATGGTTATTTCAAACCACTCAGCATCTGTTATTCAATTATTCGAATATTCAGTTATAGAGATTAATTCATGTTCTTTCACTATCCCTTTATCTGATTGAACTTTGAAAGTTAAAATCTTTTCTAATCATGATATATCTCATTCATATTTAAACTTGCTAAGCAAATTAGTTGCTTACTCTTGCTATATCATGACAATTATTTCAGCTAAGCCCGAGAGTTCGAGTAAGAAGGACAAGGGCAAGGGAAAGGTCCAAGAATAGTTAACATAAATGCTTATGTATCATGAGATACTATGTTTGATGTATTTGTAAACCTCTTGTATTACTATATATAACTTATATAAGGTATGTTTAAGTTAAGGTAATAAACCTCGGGATATGTTTGTAAGACTTTATTGTTATGAACAGTATATGTTTATTATTCCGCAATAGTTTATAGAATGCTTATGATGATGATGTATCGTGGGCACTGAATCCGAGGTTAGAGAACCCGAATTTGGGGGTGTCACATCCGATCTATAATCGGGTCGTCTATCCAGCTCCGATCTCCAATCGGACCGTCTATCCAGCTCCGATCTCCAATCGAACTGTCTATTCAGCTCCGATCTCCAATCGGACCATCTATCCAGCTCTGACTTCCAATCGGACCGTCAGATCAACCCCGATCCCAATATCTAGCTATTAAATCAACCCCGATCTTCGATCGGGCCTTCAAGTCAAACCTCAATCTCAATATCGGGCCTTCAAATCAGCTTCAATGGCAATCCGAGAGGTACAAGTCAGCCCCGACATCAACCCAAGAGGTACCGATCAATCCCGATCTTAATATCAGGCCTTCAAATCAGCCTCAACGGCAATTCGAGAGGTACAAGTCAGCCCCAACCTCAACCCGGGAGGTACCGATCAATCCCGATCTCAATACCGGGCCATCAAGTCAGATCTGGAATCAACCTGGGAGGTACAGATCAACCTCGACATCAACACAGGACATGTCACGTTATCCCCGGTCTCAGCCCGGGAAGTATAGATCAGCCCCGGCATTAATCCGGGAAGTGCAGTTCAGCCCCAGAAATAACCCTGGGAAGCCAGATCCACCCAAGACCACCCCGGGAGGGGAAAAATGGTCATTTTATCAACTCTAAGTTGATTCAGTCAAACTCAAGCCGAATTGATACCATGGAAGTCAGAATGAACCATAACGACGATCCTAAGTGCAAACAACGCAAGACAGCTCAATGGATAAACTGCAGGGAATCGAAGACCTGGTTATGAACCCATCTTCTCAGACCCGAAAAATGTTTTATCCCATGTCATTGCGACACTCTCGGCGAGGGCTTTCCAAAAAGGTATCGTACACCTCAAACGGACGCTCTGATCAAAAGTTAGAAAATTTCGACTTTAACTGCGCGTTGTTCGGAGTGCACATACTTCGAGAAGATAGAATTCGGCACTGCGGGCCCACCAGGGGAGCCGTACCTTTACCTATTATAGCAGCAGGTAGAGTGGAGGCTCCCTGGCCTATAAATAGAGGTGCCCTTATTCATTTGAAAAAATTCTGAAACGCAATGAAGCTCTGCCAGTTAAATTTTTTGACTTTTACACCTCTTCCAAACCCAAATATTTTCATTCTAACTTGTAGATATACCCATATACTACAACATATCAGAAAATAACCGGTAGATTTGGATGTATAGAGCCTACGATTTGGCAAAAGCCCGTGTAGCAATCCATTATAAATATTTTCACGATCAGAAAGTGAATATTACTTCTTCGTACTTTTATACACTTGCACGTTAAGTTTTGTTTTCTAAAAATGCCCGGAACTTAGTTCCGTGGTCGTTTTCGTCAAAATTTGGTACATTTCTATATATAAACTGATTTTCTGGCATTTTTACAACTCACATTGACGATCCGTCAGCTCCAGCAGCTTCAATGCACTAGCACACACGTTCTGGCAACTTCGCCAGACTGGGTTATCTTCCCAGTCCGGGTTTGGCCCTTTTTTGTATTTATTTAACTGTATATATATTAACATTTCAATTTTATCAAGCTCGGATGTCAAATCCGAGGTGGTTTACCGCTTTTATATATATTTACGTATATATGAGCGACTTTCACCATAATTGGGTTCTCTTCCTAGTATTGGTTTACTACATTTCTATAAATATATATATTTCAATTCAAGTCCGGGCACCGACGTTAAAACCCATCGCCCTTTATACTGTTTTTGCACACTTCACCATACTGGGTGATCTCCCCAGTCACTGGTTGACTACTTTTCTGCAATTTGCATTCTAGTCTGGCCTGGACTATTTCATGGCCTTTATACTATTTTTTGCACATTCGCCATACTGGGTGATCTCCCCAGTCACTGGTTGACTACTTTTTTGTATATTTACATTCTAGTTCGGCCTGGATCATTTTGTGGCCTTTTTACTGCTTTTATATATATTTATACATATATAAGCAGCCTTCACCATCACTGGTCCTCTTTCCAGTCTTGGTTGACTACGTTTCTGTCAATATATATATATATATATATATATTTATATATATATATATTCTTCAATTCCTGTCCGGGCACCGGCGTGAAAACCCATCGCCCTTTACAGCTTATATATATATATATATATTGTTTTGCTCGCTTTCTATTCAACTGTTGCTTTAAATATTCATTCTATATGAATTGGCATTGACATATCTGCAGGCGGACAAGATTTATTTAAATCTTGCCAATTCTAGTTTTCAAACGGTCCAAAACCTCCAAACTGAATCGGGAAGCTAGAATGGCTGAGATTTCTTTAAATCTAGATTTCTTTCTAGTTTCAGCTTCAAAAGCAACCTCGCATCCCTTAGATCGCTATGTAGTGGGAACGAGATGCTTCGGCCATGCGGACCAGGATTTACTGAATGAATCCTCGGTTCTTACAATATTGGGATATTTATCTATTTCTGTACAAATTTGAACTGTGCAGGTTTTGGCTATTCATATGTGAGCCTAGGAATCGTGGGATTCATGTTCAAAACGATCGGAATTTGATTCCCACGATGGACAAACTTAGATTTACAAATGTACCCTGCCAATTTTTTTGCAAAAAAATATACATGTAAACAGACCATAAAACGGTTATTAGGATTTAAGGTCTTAATATAATGAAAAAATGTCGATTGTCGTGTTAGCGTCCCTCCGATGGTTTTCATACCCATGAGGAGACCGACACTTGTATATTTTTTTGTCGAGAATGCTTCGCAGCCTGACAAATCACCATTCACGTGCAGCCTTAAGGCTATAAAGATAAAATTAGAAGTATCAACAGGTTTCAATTCCTATGGCAATGTAAGGGTTTGATAAACCAGCTTTCGAAACATCATTTTCAAATCAATCAAAAGAAAATCTTTTCAAAGAAAATCAAATTAAATGCTTTTGCAAATCAAATCAAAGACTAATTTTCAAATCAAATCAAAGACTGATTTTCAAATCAAATCAAACCCTTCGTATATAGGTTCAACGAACCAAAGTACTACTTTCAATTAATCAAATCAATAGGCCAAATTTTCAAACAGCATTCACTCACACATTCCAATTTTAAAGGGAAATATTAAAAAGATGCGGTACCGTGTTTACACGGGAGTCGTACGGGAGTCGTGGGGGTGCCTAACACCTTCCCCACACTTAACTAAGCCCCCGAGCTCAAAACTTTGTTTCCAAAGATCAAGTTTCGATAGTGTCCAGTAATTGGGCCTCTTTCAAACAAAACTCGGTTGAGTTGGTACAACCATTTTAAATCTACCAACTGGCGACTCTGTAAAACGTTCAATTCGTCGACATGATACATGTTGGCCTTTCGCCTAAAAAACCCTTCAAAACCTTTTTCCTAAATAAAAAGAGTGAGGATAGAGAGAACTTAGGAAAAGAGATTAAAAGATCCGGGTTGTGACCTGACCCGCAAATTTTTTAAACCAACGTCGACACCCTATTTAGTAATCCATCGATTGAGAACTATTTTAGTTTTAAGTTATCTAAGAATTTAAATCTCATTAGCATGCTCATCATCGTGATTTTAAAAGCATTGCTCAAAATTATGGGTTTATCACATTTAAATATAAAAGCATTATGTAGATAAAATAAACGCCTTTAATAAATAATTTTTTTATTAATAAATTAATAAGAATGTTAAAAAGTAAATGCTTTATCATATCAAATATGATTGGCTTGTGTGCATATTACTTTCAGAAAGTTCCTAAACACATAAGGTGTGGTAAGTATGATGAACTATACTATGGTATAGGAATGTTGTAGACTAAAAACAAATTATTTTCAATGAATTGAGCATTGAAGGTGCTAGAAGAAGTTAGAATTGTCGCAAGTAAGATAATGAAGGAAGAAGTAAAATGGAAATTCCAAGTCTTTTAGCTATGTTAGATTTTGAAATTATTGACATCGTGCTGATGTGTACGTTTTATAAAGAAAAATATTGGATCATAGTTTTGAACCAATGGATTTTAAAAACGAGAACTATTCTTTGTATGTCTATGCTAATCATTTTGGCTAGACAGAAATTGATTTGAAATATCAAAATGAATTTTACATCATTAGAGCATTTGATGCAGAGATGGTAAAAAGATGGAGTCATTAATGCATTTGAACATAGTGGTGGACGTGATCTTTGGATCATCAACCCACTATGGTATGATATAGAATGATAAAGTCATAAACTGACAAAGTCCTCAATGTACTGTGAAGCAGTGCGGTATAATGACGTCATAAAATGTTTTGAAGTATTGCGAACTATTTAAAGATGAGTCGATGCCCTTTTTAAGTGGCTGGACAAATATGTCAATTGATGTCCAATTTATTGGTATGGTCTAAGCTATTTGATTTGGCTAGACGAATGTTATCTAATGTTTAAAGAAAATTGAGCTTTCTTTGAGAAGTTATGCCAAACCAAATTATTTTAGTGCAGAATCTGATGAGTAAGTCTGAGGAGAACAAACCCTAGGATTTGGGGATAGGCTGATCACCTAACATACCGAAAAAGATAGTTTACCTTCTATGTGATTGTAAACGTACTGGGTATATAAAGAATGGGTTACAGTGAAATACCGTTAAATCAAGAGAGAGTTCATGGTTTTACAGGAATCTTTATATTCCTAGTTATTCATTCTACTTCATAATTACTTGATAATTTGTGAAGACACCTGAATGTATAGAAGATGTTAACTTCTGTGAAGAGAAGTGCGGTAGGATGTGATTCTCCTATGAGAAGTAGGAAGAAACTCAATTAATTGAGAAAAATGTATGTTAAAACTTCAACGACGAAATTTTTAGAAGAAAGGGTGAATGTGATATCCCGAATGATTGGAAGAATAGTTAAGCAATAAGTTTAACTAATGACGATTATGTCAGAAGAAAATCCTTAGAAAAAGGAAGTGAATGAATTAAGGGAAGGAATAATTAGGTAATACCTAATTGAAATAGTATGTTGAGTTTATTCAACAAGAAGGAGAAGAAGTAAGAGTAAAACCTTTGATAAAGGGTGTTAGAAGAAGGCATCCGGGTATGGATGTAAATTTTAGTAATTCCGAGGACGGAATTCTTATAAGGGGGGAAGAATGTGATAACCCGAAAAATCGGATTGTCCAGAAAGTTAAGTTTAAAGAATTATTAATTAATAAAATAGATTTTTATTAATTATATTTCGTGTTTATTAGTCGTTCTATAACCTAGGATGATTATAAAACGGGAGGATTCTGGCTACGAGCTAGAATAAACGAGTAAGAATTTTTAAGAGGGAAATAAAAAAAAATTAGGCAAATAAATTTTCCGAGAAAAAAAATGAAATATGCACTACTCATCCGACAAAACCTAAAGGTTAAGGATTTGAATAACCTAGGTCGTTCTAAGAGATTGGGATGTCAGAATGACATTTCGTTTGAAGATTTGCCTGTAATATGTCGTGAAAAGTCATATAGCCAGTAAAAGTTTTTCTCAAAAAATGTGTAGAAATTGGAGGAAATAAAAATGACGAAAAGTATGATTATATACTTTTCATTCGTTTAACTACGTTTTGGGAAAATGTGACGAAAAACACTATTGATCAAAAAGTGTTTTTTAGTTTTTTGAAGAACTCGTAAAAGTTAATCTGTAGAGGAAAGACGGAATATCTAAAAATATTTGGATTCCGAGAATGCAATTTTTTAAACTGTCGAACGAATTTCGAAAAACAGAACAACGAAGATTTCAGGAGAAGCTTC
This sequence comes from Panax stipuleanatus, assembly GCA_020205555.1. NCBI lineage: Eukaryota > Viridiplantae > Streptophyta > Magnoliopsida > Apiales > Araliaceae > Panax > Panax stipuleanatus. The sequence continues at coordinate 65,219,329 of CM035126.1, forward strand.
ATGAGATATTTTGAGTAAGGAGGTGTGAATAGTAAGGAGGTGGGGGTAAAACGATAAAAAGTCGCCAAATGACCAAAATGCCTATCGACGTCGGGAAAATTCGATTCCTAGAGATGTTCTCTACCTTTTATATATTCTATATTGATTTTAGTTTTTTTTTCTTAAAGGGTGAGATTTTAGGAAAAAATCGACATACAATGTCCACGATTTGAAAAGATTTGATTTTAATTATTGAACCGAATTAGACAGAGCCGCCAGTTGGTATGAGTTTAAATGGTTGTACCAACTCAACCGAATTTGAGAGATTTTTACAATATGGCCCAGTATGTGACTCCGTTTAATTGGTCTTGGAAACCGAGATTCATAGAGTTTGGGAGCTTGCTTAAGCGAAGGGAAGGTGTTAGGCACCCCTCGACTTCCGTCAAACACAGTTACCACGTCTTTTTATTCCCTAAGCATTTTGTGTGTGTGTGTGTGATGCAAATAATTGTGCTCTAAGTACTTTATTTGAAAGTAGTGTTCTGCTTCGTTGGACCTATATACGAAGAGTTCGATTTATTGAAAAGTCCATTTTAAACAAGAATATAAAAATGATGTTTTGAAAAGAGGTTTTCAAATCCTTTCCCTCGCATAGGAATTGAAGCCCTTTGGTACTTCCATTTTATTCCATATTCGGCTTTATTTAATTTTATTCTCGAGATGCGAAGCATCTTCGATAAAATATAAATATTATATATATAAGTGTCGGGCTCCTTATGGGCATAAAAGCCATCAAAGTGAGCCCGAACACCACAACCATAGTTTTCACTATTTTGGGGCCTTAAACCCGTATAACCGTTTTAAGGCCCTGGATTTACAAGTACAAAAATTTGCGAGCTGGTTGTACAATCAAAAAGGTCCATCATAGGAACCAGATTTAGATTCATTGATTAAATCGTAGATCCTGTAGCTCCTAGGCTCACATGATATCACATAAATAGCTTGTATAATGAATATACAAAAATAATATATATATATATATATATATATATATATATATATATATATATATATATATATATATACTAGACATCACTGGACGAAGGATTCATCAATTAAATCCTCGTCAACGAGTAGCCCATAGGTTCCAGTTTTCTCTAGATACAGATCTAGGGTCACATGGTCGCTAAATACTTACAAAAACTAGAAAAAAAAATTAGATTTGTATAGATTTTAGCCATTTTAGCTTTTAAGTTCAAGTTTTACAACTTTTAAACTGGTTAAAAGCTAGATCTAGCTAGATCCAGTACAGATCTAGTCAATACAGATTAAATATTGACTATTTACAAGAAATAAACGGTTAAAAAGGTAGATCTGACAAATATAAGCTATTAACTCTATATATATAGCACTTATATACGTATTAGAGTAAGCAAAGTAGACAGATCTGGCGAAATCTTACAGTATTTCACGAGAACGGCTATCGAACGGCTTATGGCGCCTCAAAACTCATTTTCTACAGATTAAAATTTGATATGTTATAGTGTATATGTATATGAGTGTTTACAAAGAAGTTTTACATAAATCGGAGTAAGATAAAAGCTCCGTGTAGCTCTCCTAGACTCTTTTTCTCTTGCCTCAGCCCTCTCCTTCTCTAATCTTCTCCTGGAAGTCAAAGGGGGGATGCCATATATATAGGCTCGGCCTACCGCGGCTCTACCTACGGCAGCCACAGGTAGACCTACGGCTGGACATTGTGGGCCAGGCTTGGTGGGACCCATTGCCTCGAAGTACGTGTAATTTGACCAACGAGCAGTCTGCTTGAAACCTTCATAACTTGCAATTTATAAAATCCGATGGAGGCTTACCATACCTTTCTGAAAAGATCTTTCTAAGAGCTATGTAATGACATAGGGCTTGACCTTTTCTGAATTCGAGAAGATGGGTCCATGACCAAATCTTCAAGTCTTCACAGTAAGTCCATTGAGCTATCTGGCGCAGTTTTCACCCGAGGTTGTTGTGATGGTTCTGTATGACCTATTTCACAGTAGTTTGATCCGAAATGATATTAAGTTGGCAAAATTACCATTTTTCATTCCTGTTTAGTTTTCGCAATTGATGCAGCTGCAACTGTCTTCCCTCAAGGTTAACTCCGGGGTTCGACTGCTGTTGACTTTTGCCTGTCTTCAGGGTTGTCTCTAAAGCTGATTTGATGTTTCTCGAGGCTGTCTCAGAGGGTTTGATTTGATGTTTCCCTGGGCTGTCTCTGGGGGTTTGATTTGTTGTTTCTCGGGACTGTCTCTTGGGGTCTGGTTTTGATGTTTCCCGAGGCTGTCTCTGAGGGTCTGATTTGATGTTTCTCGGTGCTGTCTCTAGGGGTCTGGTTTGATGTTTCTCGGGGCTATTTTATGGGGTCTGGTTTGATGTTTTCCAGGGCTGTCTTCGGGGGTCTGAGTTGGTGTTTCTCGGGGCTGTCTCCGGGAGTGTAGTTTGATATTTCCCGGGGTTGTCTTCAGGGATCTATTTTGATATTTTAGACTTCCAAGGTTGTTTTTAGATGTTAAAAGATGATTCTGTCATCCTACATGGTTAGTAACAGGAATGAGAAATTTTGAGTGTCTACAGATGCCCCTCTTTATCATGTTTATGCAATGCAATGAATGAAGAGGATAAAGATTTCTATACACTGGAAATATGATAAATGCAAATGTAATGCAATGCATGATATGATATGTTATGCATGCTATATGCCTTTGTGGGGTTAGCTGCCACAGGTTGTATCAAAGACCATTCCCTATTCTCTATTGGGGATAACTTTCATGGCTGATACCATCGGACCTTCAAGAAATTTATATTGGGGTTGTTACCAACGCTCTCTTTTCCAGATACACACTTTTGTTTTACCTCCGCTGGGGATATTCCTCTTATTATGAGTGACCTCATTGGGGATTCCGGATGCTTATCCTAATGATAGTTTGCACCGGTTTACATCACCGGATCCTTCCCGATGCTACGCTGGGGCTGTCACCCGCAGTTTGGATTTTTATCCGGTTGAGGACGATATTTCTGCCAGGGATAGAGATTTCAATGATCACTATCATGGAATCCTCTCGATGGCTACTGAACGGTAGTATCCAAAGGTTGATTATCATCGAACTTTCTTGATGCATACTCGAACGGTAGTTTGTAAAGGTCGATCATCACCGAACTTTATTGATGCCTACTTGAATGGTAGTTTACACAGGTTGATCATCACCGAACTTTATCGATGCCTACTCGAATGGTAGTTTACAAAGGTTGATCATTACCGACCTTTCTCGATGCCTACTCGAACGGTAGTCTACAAAGGTTGATCATCACCAAACTTTTTCGATGCCTAGTTGAACGGTAGTTTACAAAAGTCGCCCATTACTGAACTGCTTTCATACCTCAGCTAGAGATTTCTTTTATAACAGATTCCATCATCGGTCCTTCCCGGCAAAGATAGCTTTCCATTGTTGCCTTCACCAAGTTTTCCCGATGTTACGCTGGTAATTTATAATGGTGCCTACCCTACTGGTAGTTGACAACGTTCATTACCGAACGGTCTCGATATCCCTTTTGAAGTAGTGTTTAACGACTTAAGTCATTGGATCTCTCTCCAATGCTACGCTGGAGTTGTTGCCAACGATTTCCAATATCAGATATTCTGATCTTCGCTGAAGTAGTTCTCAACGGCTTTCACCATCGGACCATTCCCGATGTTATGCTAGAGTTGTCACCAACATTTTGCAATATTAGATAACCTGACATTCGTTGAAGCAGTTCTTAACGGCTTTCATTACCGGACCTTTCCCGATGCTACTCTGGGGTTGTCGCCAACGGTTTACACTGTTAGATACTCTGACCTTCGTTGAAGTAGCTTCCAACGGTTTGTGTGACAACCCAAAAATTTATAAGATCTTAAATGATTAAAATAAAGGTTAAAAGATAAAACCTAGATGGGAATTGGAGGAATAATTTAAATTTTTAAAGAATAACCTATATGATTTACTATTTGAATGAGAATAGAGAATATATGGGTTACAAAATTTCTAAATCCTAGAAATGAATTATGTGTATGATTAAACAAATATACATTATATAATGTGTATACATTTATTTTGTATATAAAGGGAATTAAGAATAAAGAAATATAACCTAATATATATATATATATATATATATATATATATATATATTAGGTATGGTAATTAAAAACCTAAGTGGGTATAATATGAGAGAATGTTAGTAATTAAAAATATATACTAACCCTAAGAGATTTATTTTGTACATCCTAAATAATTAATTTTATAACCTAAGTAAAACAAGTCTAATTGATTTATGAAATTAAAGATATATGAGTAAGGAATTTGTTTATAAAGGTGTGGAGTAGAAACCCTAACTAAATGATTAGGGTAAGATAAAAATTAAAAAGTATGGAACTAAGTTGATTTTATGGCCCAAAGAATTAAATAAGTAGCCCAATTATTTATTTAAGCATTGAACATATAGCTAATTTGATTTAATAGCAATTAAGTTGTTAATCTAGCCAATATATCATGTATGGGACAAATATAAAAATAGTCCAATTTAATTATGGGTGGAAGCCCAAATTTATTTTAGTTAGTAAGTAAATTAAGAAAAATATTCAAGCTCAGATGAATTAATAAAAGCCCAAGCTTAAGCCCACTTGAGGAGGGACATATTAGTCATTAAATAAAGATTAATATAAAACAAATATTGTAAGAATAGATGGCCAAGTGGCTGAAATGTATGGGAGTGGAGAAGGGAGATGTATTTGATGAAGAGGTTGCTTTAGTGGGTAGATTTACTTTTGAGGTGTCATTATAATAATGGAGCCAACACTTGACTATTGCTTGCAAGCTACCACTAAATCATGAGAGAGATAGAGAGAGAGGATAATGAGTGGTAATGAACAAAGGGCTATTTGGCCGGATAAGAAGATAAGAAAAAGATAGGAAGAAAAAGAGAGATAGTAAAAGCAAAGAAATAAGAAAGAAAAGAAAGAAAGGGAGAGAGAGAAGAGGATTCAAAAAGAGAGAGGGAGAAGGAGGAGGGGCGGCCATGAGAGGGAGAGGAAGAAGGAGAAAAATTCTCCATGGAAGAAGAAGAAGAAGAAGATAAAAGCAAAGGTATAATCCAAATCTCTAAGCTTTATTCTATTCTCTTTTATTACTTTGATGGAAAAGGGGGGGTTATGATTTTGAAGTTTAAAACTCTTTAATCTATATGTTTTCTTTAGATTCATGTATGGATCTAACATATTCAAGTGTTAGAAATTAGATTTAAAGCATAAAAGGGAAACTAGGTTTTTCAAAAGTTAGAAAACTTAATTTTTCTTAGCCTTGTTTGTGTTTGGTCATTTTTGTTGAAATAGATTATGGATCATGATAGATCCATGAATATATTTGCTAGTAGCTGTGTTATGATGTTTTATGATGGATTATGTTGGTGAAGGGGTGAAGATATGGAAGATTTTTTAGAAATCACAAAGTATTGAAAAATAGATTTTTGTGAAAACAAAGTATAAAATTCAAATGACCATATCTCCTATTCTATTTTGAATTTTTGAGTTTGGTCAATTTTTGGAGTTAGATATACAAGTCTTCTAACATTTCAAAGTGGAATCACTGAAAAAGGAGTTACAGATTTCGGTGTCAACAAAGGACGCCAAAACTAAAAAAGGAAGAAAAATAATCTGTCCAGAATTTGTAGGGACTATTTTGTCCACTTAATTTATGAAATAAATTCTAATCTTTTGGAAAATTAAAATATATGTTATAAAGTAGCTTGTGTCAAAAAATGAGCTCATTCCGACTTAAATTGACCAAGTTATGACCATTTTAATATTTGCATTTTTCCGACAAAAATCACTATAACCGGAGTTGTATAACTCCGATGGCCACGAAATTTAAACTGGGAGCTCATGTTAACACGTGTAAGATCCCGCCAAGAGTTGGGAATATCTGGAGTTAAGAGTGAGGTAGCTAATTTCTTAAGGCATTAACTAGAAATGGATTTTTGTAAAATACTTAAGGGAACTGAAAAATTCCAGAAAATTTGTTTTTGTGTATGGATTATATGTATATATGTTTGGCCAAAGGATAGAAAAATAATATGCTGTTTTGGTATTTTTGTAAAAAGGGTATTTCAACTTCCTGAAATGAACAATTCAGGATACTGAAATGAAAACTGAAATGTCAAGAAGAGAAGTCAGTTTTGTTTAAGCTTGCTGAAAGGGAAACTGAAAAGGTTAGGAAGGGATGACAGTTTGGTTTCAATTTACTGAAATAATATATTAAGTCTTTTGAATTCATAAATAGTTTTCCGAGTTATAATAAGAATTATAAATAAACGAGTAAGTGTTAAGTCTAAAGTAGTACAGTCGTACTCTGCAATAGTTGATGTATAGTGTCTGGGCTAAACAATTCCTTCAGTGAGCAGAGGTATATACGAATTAGTAACCGATCTAACTCGCTGTGAAAACAGTGTAGACGAGACGAAAACTAATTTGTTGGTTGTTTGTGGGAAACCACTCAGTATAAAGACTCGATGTATGCTAGGTTTAGACTTGCAAATGTGTATGATGTTAAGGAATTATCTAGTATTTGACTATGTAGTTAAATGTTAGATAGTTTACTATGATGTAATAGAATTATGAAATAAAGTATGATATGCTAATTGAAAGATCAATCTTATAACTGATAGGTCTTTTCAATAAAGAGATAAATTAGATTGCGCAGCAGTAATCGACGATACATGCAAGTTTTCTCTAAATCAAACTCGAGTTATATTTTCAAAGCATGTTAGTAAATAATTATTGATGACTATTCACGTATATATTGATTATTGATTCGCACTTAGTGCATGTTGCATATGTTCATCAGGTATGAAAGGCTGATCACTTTCATTACTCTAAGGTTCAGTTAAAGTTGTTCACGGTCCTTGTTGACATTAAACATTATTGGTTCAGTGATTTATTTATTGAAACTCTGATTTATGCTCTTTCACAATTATTATATTGTTGAAAATTCGAAAGCTTATTTTTTATTTCAATCATGATATATCATTTAAAAGTTTATTCTTCTTTCAATCAAGATATATCTTTATCGAATTTAAACTTGCTAAGCAAAGTCATTGCTCACCATTGCTATATCATGATAATAAATTTCAGATTAAGGCGATGGCTTGAAGAAGGACTGAGACAAGAGCAAAGTATAATAATAGATTGTTATGCACGAATAACTATTTAGTTATCTTATGTAAACCTTTTGTAATTTTAAAGGTATGTATTTAGTTAAGGTTAATAAACCAAGGGAAATGTTATAAAATTATGTGAAATAAACAATATATGTTTATTATTCTGCATTAGATGATAGAATATGTATGATAATGAAGTACCGTAACGTACCAAGTCCGTGGTTCTTGGGAACCGGATTTGGGGGCGTCACAGGTTGGTATCAGAGCTGTAGGTTATAAACCTTAGGTAGGGTTACCGTAGGCTATAACCGCAGAGATGATGAATATGAATAAACTCAAATAGAGTTTAAGTGATAAGAGATGAATTCAGGAAATTCATTATGAAGAAAAGAAGATCGTAAAACAAAACGATCATAATATAGGAAAGAATCGTAATATAACACGATTATAAAAAAAGGTCACAACGTGATCTGATGAGGTCATAGGAGGACAGATGATCAATCATTTGATTGAAAACTTTATAGCATAATTGCTATACGACAGCTGTACTATGAAATGGTACTATGAAAACTCAGGAAAGAGTTATAGAATTGTAGATACGGATTAAATGAAATTCGTATTGAGCGAAGAGGGAGCTAGGATTATATGGGATTTCAATTGAGGACTCATGTGATAGCTGAGTTGTACAAACCTTTGTATGGGCGAGGGTTTTGTGCTTGGTCTAACGACTACTTAGTTTATCACATTGATAATCATTGAAATGTTGGTATCGCGCTATTCGCTATATGTATGTTGAGAAGGTGATTCTTTTCTAATGTGTATAACGACTAGGTAGAGAATATAAGATTAGGTGCGAGTTCTTAAAACTCATACTTATAGTAAGTTTGTGACTCATAATCGTATGATATATTTTTGAACCCCTAAGCGTATGGGCAGTTTCTGATTGGTTCTTGAACTACGTATTGCTAGGATAAGTCCATAAACTCATATTATTATGGAAAGTTCCTGAACTCATAACGTGTGGTATGTTTGATGAACTATACTGGGGTATAGAAAATTTGTGGATGAAGAATTGAGGATTTTTAGTATAGAAAGTTTTAATGGTGATAGAATAGATAGAATTATTAAGCAATTGATCATTAGAGGAATTGAAGTTGATGGTGGAAGCATAGGTATTCCAAATCTTCTAGCTATGCTAAACTTTAAAATTCTTGACATCAAGCTAAATTCGCACTGATGTGCCTTTAAAAATATAAATGAACTTTTGTTATCAGCAACACATGGTTACAAGTGTGCAGAAGTGGGCTTCGAACCACTAACACATTGTTACCTGTTGCGGCATGATAACACCAAAAGTGATTTTCAATGGTTTTGAGCTGTTTAAAGAAGAGTCTATGCTCATTGTTTCGGCTAAACAAAAATGATTTGAGTTATCAAAATGTATTTTATATATCATTAATGCATCATGGAACCTGGTGCAGAGATGATAAAATGATGGAGTTATCAATGCAGAATTACCTAGTGTTGGATATGATCTAAGGATCTTCAGCCACTATGGTACGATGTAGTATGACAAAGTCACAAAAATAACGGAATCCTCAAACTGACTGTAAATACAGTGCGGTATCATGACGTCATAAAATGAATTTCAGGATTTTAAAGATAAACTATTGCCAATTGAATTTGGCCAGATACATGTTTCAATTGATGTTCGAATTATTAGTATATGTCTAAGCTATTTGATTCAGCTAGACAAATATTTATGAAAATTCAAGTATCTTTTTGAGAATGTATCCCGAGCCAAATTATTTTGGTACGGACTCTTATGTTAAGTCTGAGGTGAACAACCCCGAATAAGGGGGATATGCCGATTGGATAAAATAATCCATTATAGTAGCGAAAATAGTCGCTAAACAAGATTAATACGTTATGCATGACGTAAGTGTACGATAGGCTAATTACCTAAAGTACTAGCATCGGTAGTTTACCTTCTTTGTGATTATAAATATACCTAGTAATTTATTATTTTTCGTTGTGAATACCGTTAAAACTATGTGTTCATGGTCTATATGACCCCTCAGCATGATATGAAAAGTTTTTAACTCCTTAGAGAGTAGTCTGGATAAAGTGTGATGATAGAATAGTTCCTCATAGAAAGAAGCCGTATGTACTCATTAAATGAGAATGAAATCAGATAACGGTTAAGTTGAAAACTTAGTTTTGATGAATAAAATGAGTATAGATTAGCAGACTGTAATTTCGAGGACAAAATTCTTAGAAGAATGGGTGAATGTGACAACCCAAAAATTTATAAGATCTTAAATGATTAAAATAAAGGTTAAAGGATAAAACCTAGATGGGAATTAGATGAATAATTTAAAATTTTTAAAGAATAACCTATATGGTTTTTACTATTTTAATGAGAATAGAGAATATATGGGTTACAAAATTTCTAAACAATAGAAATGAATTATGTGTATGATTAAACAAATATACATTATATAATGTGTATACATTTATTTTGTACCTAAGTGAGTATAATATGAGAGAATGTTAGTAATTAAAAATATATACTAACCCTAAGAGATTTATTTTGTACATCTTAAATAATTAATTTTATAACCTAAGTAAAGCAAGTCTAATTGGGTTATGAAATTAAAGATATATGAGTAAGAAATTTATTTATAAAGGTGTGCAGTGGAAACCCTAACTAAATGATTAGGGTAAGATAAAAATTAAGCAGTATGGAACTAAGTTGATTTTATGGCCCAAAAAATTAAATAAGTAGCCCAATTATTTATTTAAGCATTGAACTTGTAGCTAATTTTATTTAATAGCAATTAAATTGTTAATCTAGCCAATATATCATGTATGAGACAAGTATAATAATGACCCAATTTAATTATGGGTGGAAGCCCAAATTTATTTTAGTTAGTAAGTAAATTAAGAAAAATATGCAAGCTCAAATGAATTAATAAAAGCCCAAACTTAAGCCCACTTGAGGAGGGACATATTAGTCATTAAATGAAGATTAATATAAAACAAAGATTGTAAGAATAGATGGCCAAGTGGCCGAAATGTATGGGAGAGGAGAAGGGAGATATATTTGATGATGAGGTTGCTTTAGTGGGTAGATTTACTTTTGAGGTGTCATTATAATAATAGAGCCAACACTTGAGTATTGCTTACAAGCTACCACTAAATCATGAGAGAGAGAGAGAGAGAGGATAATGAGTGGTAAAAAAGAAAGGGCCATTAGGCCGAATAAGAAGATAAGAAAAAGATAGGAAGAAAAAGAGAGATGGTAAAAGCAAAGAAATAAGAAAGAAAAGAAAGAAAGGGAGAGAGAGAAGAGGATTCAGACAAAGAGAAGAAAAAGGAGGAGGGGCGGCCATGAGAACGAGAGGAAGAAGGAGAAAAGTTCTCCATGGAAGAAGAAGAAGATAAAAGAAAAGGTATAATCCAAATCTCTAAGCTTTATTCTATTCTTTTTTATTGATTTGATGGAAAAAGGGGGGTTTAATATTTTGAAGTTTAAAACTCTTTAATCTACATGTTTTATTTAGATTCATGTATGGATCTAACATATTTAAGTGTTAGAAATTGGATCTAAAGCATAAAAGGGAAACTAAGTTTTCCAAAAGTTAGAAAACTTAATTTTTCTTAGCCTTGTTTGTGTTTAATCTTGTGTTTGGTCATTTTTGTTGAACTTTGGTCATTTTTGTTGAAATAGATCATGGATCATGATATATTCATGAATATATTTGGTATTAGTTATGTTATGATATTTTATGATGGATTATATTGGTGAAGGGGTAAGGATATGGAAGATTTCTTAGAAATCACAAAGTATTAAAAAACAGATTTTTGTGAAAACGAAGTATGAAATTCAAATGAACATATCTCCTATTCTATTTCGAATTTTTAAGTGTGGTCAATTTCTGGAGTTATATATACAAGTCTTCTAACTTTTCCAAGTTGAATTACTGAAAAAAAGTTATAGATTTCCGTGTGGACTATTTTTAGCAAAGGACGCCAAAATTGAAAAAGGAAGAAAAACAATCTGTCCAGAATTTATAGGGACTGTTTCGTACACTTAATTTATGAAATAAATTCTAATATTTTGGGACATTAAAATATATGTTATAAAGTAGTTTGTGTCCAAAAATGAGCTCATTCCGACCTAAATTGACCAAGTTATGACCATTTTAATATTTGTATTTTTTGACCAAAATCGCTATAACCGGAGTTGTATAACTCTGATGACCACAAAATTTAAACTGGGAGCTCATGTTAACACGTGTAAGATCCTGCCAAGAGTTGGGAATTTCTGGAGTTAAGTGTGAGGTAGCTAAGTTCTTAAGGAATTAACTAGAAATAGATTTTTGAAAAATACTTAAGGGAATTGAAAAATTCTAAAAAAATTATTTTGGTGTATGGATTATATGTATATATGTTTGGCCAAAGGATAGAAAAATAATATGTTGTTTTGGTATTTTCATAAAAAGGGTATTTTAGCTTCCTGAAATGAACAATTCAGAATACTGAAATGGAAACTGAAATGTCAGGAAGAGAAGTCAGTTTTGTTTCAGCTTGCTATAAGGGAAACTGAAAAGGTTAGGAAGGGAAGACAGTTTGGTTTCAGTTTACTGAAATGATATATTAAGTCTTCTGAATTCATAAATAATTTTCCGAGTTATAATAAGAACTTATAAATAAACAAGTAAGTGTTAAGTCTAAAGTAGTACAGTTGTACTCTGTAATAGTTGATGTATAGTATCTGGGCTAAACAATTCCTTCAGTGAGCGGAGGTATATAAGAATTAGTAACCGATCTAACTCGCTGTGAAAATAGTGTAGACGAGACGGAAACTAATTTGTTGGTTGTTTGTGGGAAACCACTTAGTATACTGTATTGAATACTATTAAAGACTCGATGTATGCTAGGTTTAGACTTGCAAATGTGTATGGTGTTAAGGAATTATCTAGTATTTGACTATGTGGTTAAATGTTAGATAGTTTACTATGATATAATAGTATTACAAAATAAAGTATTATATGCTAATTGAAAGATCAATCTTATAACTGATAGGTCTTTTCAATAAGGAGATAAATTAGATTGCGTAGCAATAATCCACGGTTCAGGCAAGTTCCCTAACTCAAACTCGAGTTATATTTCAAAGCATTTTAGTGAATGATTATTGATGATTATTCACGTCTATACTGATTATTGATTCGCACTTAATGCATGTTGCATATGTTCATCAGGTATGAAAGGTTGATCACCTTCATTATCCTAAGGTTCAGTTAAAGTTGTTCATGGTCCTTGTGACATTAAACATTATTGATTAAGTCATTCAATTATTAACATTTTGATTCATGCTCTTTCACAATTATCATTTTGTTGAAAATTTGAAAGTTTATTCTTCTTTCAATCATGATATATCTTTATCGAATTTAAACTTGCTGAGCAAAGTCGTTGCTCACCCTTGCTATATCATGATAATAAATTTCAGATTAAGGCGAAGGCTTGAAAAAGGACAGAGACAAGAGCAAAGTACAATAATAGATTGTTCTGCACGACTAACTATTTAGTTATCTTATGTAAACCTTTTGTAATTTTAAAGGTATGTATTTAGTTAAGGTTAATAAACTTGAGAAAATGTTATAGAATTATTTGAAATAAACAATATATGTTTATTATTCCGCATTAGATGATAGAATATATATGATAATGAAGTACCGTAATGTACCAAGTCTGTAGTTCTTGGGACCAGGATTTGGGGGCGTCACAGTTTGCATCACCGGATCCTTCTCCAATGCTACGCTGGGGTTGTCGCCAATGATTTATAGTATCAGATACTCTGACCTTCATTGAAGCAGTTCTCAACGACTTTCATCACCGGACCCTTCCCAATGCTACGCTGGAGTTGTCTCCAATGGTTTGCACTGTCAGATACTCTGACCTTCGTTAAAGCTGTTCTCAATGGCTTTCATCACCAGAGCCTTCCCGATGCTACGCTGGGGCTATCAGCAACGGTTTGCACTATCACATACTCTGATCTTTGTTGAAGCATTTCTCAACGACTTTCATCACCGGACCTTTCCCGATGCTACGCTGGGGCTGTCACTAACCGTTTGCACTATCAGATACTCTGATCTTCGCTGAAGTAGTTCTTAATGACTTTCATCACCTGACCTTTACCGATGCTACGCTAGGGCTATCACCAATTGTTTATAGAAGATTTTCAGACTTCCGAAGTTTGGTACCCTGTTTTAGGATTTCAGGCCCTTTCTGCTCAATCGTGTAGAACCTTTTTTTCTTATATGACTTTTTGGCTTTAGGGGACCCTATTGTAACTCAAATTTAATCGAGTCGGAGGGGGTGGGACCCACCCTAGTTTGTTATAGGTCTACCTGTGGCTGCAGCAGGTAGACTCGGGCAGACCGCGGGTGGATTTAAGCCCCCTGGTCCTTCAAAAGTCATTTTAAACTTGAACGAAACTGAATAATCCAAAAATTCTCTCTTAGATCTACTCAATTCGGGATGCTTTTCCTGAAATTTGTCACCGTACAAACATTTTACACAATTCTGGTAACGTTTACATCCTTTCTTTTCAAGTTTTGACCGTTAGTATGTTAGATTTCATGCAATATGGGTTTAAACGCAATGTATCAAATATGTATGCATAGATGACTTAATCAAAATGAACAGACTTAATAAATTCTTGTATTTTACCATGCTAAACATTTCGATATAAAAAATTTTATTTTCATGACAGTCAATTTTCACCCTTTTTTGCTATTTTATTCATCCTATTTTAGGACAAATGAGCATAAATTTTTCAATAAAAATACACATGGTAATTTGGTTGCCATTGTGGGTTTAATTTTAATATTTTTCATATATCATATGAAATGCTCCTGATTTTGGGTTGGTGTGCTACCGAATGGTCACCTAGTCATGCTTACGTGCATGCGGATAGTCTGTTTTACAAAGGAGACTCTGGCAAAAAATTTAACGAGCCTGGGCATTTAATGTACATGCAAATTTAACTCTACTGGGAATATATGTTAAACTAATGCTTGTTTTAACACAAAGGCTATGCATGATGCAATGATTTGAATTTAGTAGCTTTAAATTTGAAATTTACCTCACCCTTTCTAAGGTGATTTGGATATTTTGTTTAGGTTATGGATCTAGATAGACCGAGCAGCTCTCGCAGGGTTTCCTCAGATGTGAGGAGGATGGCTTCTGCTGTTCTTTTACCTCGTCAGGCCCGACAGTTTTGCCGTTTGACTGAGTCAGTGATTAGTCCTATTCAAGTTGATAGGACAGATGTTATAGACGAGGAGGAGGATGTTCTTGTTGTGGATCTCGCTCCTTCTCCTTTTGCCCCACGTCGGGATCTTTCAGCTATTAGTGTGATAATTCCTGATATTCTGGATGATTTGAGACGTCTGATAAGTAGGTTTTATACCTACTTATTGGACGCCAACTTGCTATGATTATGGCTTAAACTCAAGCACTTTAGTGTCTTTTAATGCTCTTTATCTTTGTTTTGCATATTTGAGGCAGGAAACTCCAAAGAGCAGGAAATGGCATGATTAATGCATGGAATGGCATCAAAACGGACAAAATGGCATAAGGCTGGCAATAAGGTAAGGTGGGATTGGATTTGGCATGAAGGTGGACTTGGCATGAGACAAAGGGGGCACGAGAAAAAGGGCCTCAATTCAGCAAATGAGAAGGAAAAGTAAGCAAGAAAGAAAGAAGGAAAGAACCACAAAGCAGCCAGAATTGAAAGTGAAGTCACCAGCTGAGAAAACAGGCCCGCGCGGCCGTGCCAGAGAAACAAGGCCAAGCCGTGCGGCCGCGCTAGTCATAAAAGTTGACTTTTTATTTGTAATTTTTGGCTGAGTGTTTGTATAAGGGTTGGGTTATTTTGAACGAGAATTATTACTTAGCACTTATCAGACTACATTTACTTGGAAGCTTGTCTTACATTTTCTAGGGTTTAGGAGCTAAGAAAAGCTTGAGAGCTTAACTCTTCTCCTCTTCTAGTTAAAGTAGCATTTATATTTCTAGGGTTCTCTTTGGTTGGAGTTGTGGTCTAAACTTGAGCATTAAAGGCTCCTATTGGAAGAGAACCATCAAGATTTGCATTTCCATTCTCTCTATTTTCTCTCTTACATAGTTGTTGAAATGCTTGCTTTAAATCCCATAATGGTGTGTGGTTCAAAAAAGAACTAACTACCATTATTGGATTCTAATGGATTCTATTTGCTTAGTCTAGGGTTTATGTCTTTTTGATATGTATGTATGAAAATGTATGGTTTGCCTAGCATGGTTGCTTTGTATGCTTAGATGCCTGATCAACATCTATTGTAATAGTTTATATAAACTTGGAAAATGAAGTGTAAACTTAAATTTTGCCATGCTAGCATATGTTCATGAAACTTGCACTCAATGAGTTTTGTGATTCGTAATACGGATAGAAATATATCGTATTACCTTGTGTAGTCAGTATGGAGCTTGCACTTAAATCGGTTTAACTTTTAAATTGCATAGACATATAGTGATTTAGGCTTTATCGATGTTCATGTTATTTCTATCTTAATTATGGATATTATATGATACGGATTTGGTATATTGGAAAATAGCCTTTTCTCATAATCGTGCTCTCGGCTAGCATTCCTATGTGATTATTCATACATGATACGAGGTGTTGTTAACCTAGATGACGTAATAGATGAAGTTAGAATCCCATATTTCTCTAATTTGAACCCCTTTGCTTGTTAAATAGTTAAGGCTAGTTTAAATCCAGTCTAGTTATTTAAAGAACACTTTGACACATGTTTGAGCAGACAAAAATAACCATAAGACTGTTGCATGTTAGTTTAAGCTTGACTCCTTTCTTCGTGGGAACGATCTCGACTTATCGAATTATTACTTGTCAACCGTGTATACTTGCACGTGTTTGTGCCCATTTTTGTTAACACCTAAACTGCGTAACAAGTTTTTGGCGCCGTTGCGGGATACGATTTTAGCTTAATACTATTAACATCAGTTTTCGTTAGATTTGGTTGACTTAAACAAATCTCTTCTTATCTCATTTCTAACTTTATTTTTATTTGTGTTTCAGGTACTTATGGATAGTTTATTCACACGCGAGCCTCAAATCCTGAGTTAGTGCCTCGACAAGAGCACATAAACGGGAGAGCTTGGAGAGCAAATATTTCAAACACCAATCCACAAGTAGAACCTAAACAACCTCATCAAATAGCTGAAGAGCAGAGGGCCAATAATAGAGCCTTACAGGACTACTCTATGCCAAAAATCACCGATCTGCAGTCAAGTATAGTGCGGCCAGCAATCGCTGCAAACACTTTCGAGATAAAGCCAGGGACACTACAGATGATTCAGAATAATCTCCAGTTTGGGGGTACTCCTTCCGAAGATCCCAACGAGCATATCCTGAATTTCCTAGAGATATGCGACACGTTTAAGTTCAACAACGTTTCTGATGAGGCGGTAAAACATAGATTGTTCCCTTTCACCTTGAGGGATAAGGAAAAAAGTTAGTTGCACTCATTACCCTCAGGATCAATTACCACTTGGGAAGACTGTGCTCAGAAATTTCTAACCAAATTCTTCTCTATGGCTAAGACTGCTTTTATGAGGAGTGCTTTGAGTCAGTTTGCACAGCTCCAAGGGGAAACGTTGTATGAAGCTTGGGAACACTACAAGGAAATGTTAAGGAAGTGCCCGCACCATGGAATGCCTGAATGGATGGTGATAAACTCGTTTTATAATGGATTAGGGTGGCAGTCCAGGCCAATTATTGATGCCGCTTCGGGAAGAGCTCTATGGACTAAAGACTTCCCGTAAGCTTATGAGTTGATTGAAACAATGGCGGCTAATTAGTATCAGAATCCAACGGCAAGAATGGTACAACCAAAGGTGGCAGGAGTATTGGATGTTGATGCAATCACATCATTATCAGCACAATTGGCAGCGATGAACAAGAAGATAGATTCTATGGCGGAGAATATAATTCAACAAGTTGCATTTATTTGTGAGTTGTGTGCCGGAGCACACCCGACCGAGCAGTGTGCCATCACTACCGAGTCGGTACAATTTGTCAGCAACTACCAAAAGCCACAGAATCAATTCTCAAACTCTTACCACCCTAACAATCTTAACCATCCAAAATTCAGTTGGACCAAAAACCAGAATGCTCAACAGTCCCAACCCTACCAAAATGCTCAATCATCCCAACCTCAAACATCACAAAATCAATACCAATCTGCACAACCACAACAACAATACCAAAATGCATAACATTCCTAATATCAACCTTATCCACCAAAGCCTTATCCACAACAGTCCCAGCATCAATATGCCCCAAGTCAATCACACCCTCCAGGATTTCATCAACAACAACAATATCACTCAGATCTTGCACCTCAACAAGAAAAAAAACCTGACGTGGAAGAATTATTGCTAAAGCATATTGCTGCTACTGAGTTGATGATGAAGAGTCAAGCGGTGGCAATCAAAAATTTAGAAAATTAGATGGGCCAAATGGCCAATTCAATCAATAACAGACCACAAGGAAATTTACCAAGTACTACTGAAGCCAATCCAAGGAGGGAAGAAAAAGAGCAATGTCAAGCCATTACACTGAGTTCAGGAAGGTAGACTACAGAATTACAGGTTGGCGCGCCCGCGCCCAATAATAAAGAAGAGCTAGCATGGCCGCGCGAGCAGTCAGTGGATTTAGAGAAAAGCTTAGCTAATGGGGGTTCTGAGCAGAAGGTAATCAAGAAGGATCATGAAGAGTTGCCTGAGAAAACCATAACCAAACCACCACCTGTTTACCCTCCTGTTCTTTACCCACAGAGATTACAAAAGCACAGAGATGATAGACATTTTGCCAAGTTTTTGGAGGTGTTCAAGAAACTGCAGATAAATATACCATTCGTAGAGGCATTCGAACAAATGCCAAGTTATGCGAAGTTCATGAAGGGTATTCTATCAAGGAAGAAACGATTAAAGGACTTTGAGATAGTGGCCTTGACAGAAGAGTGCAGTGCAGTATTACAGCGTAAGCTACCTCTAAAGCTTAAGGACCTGGACAGTTTCACAATACCTTGCTCCATTGGAAAGTTGTCTTTCAACAAATGCTTGTGTGACTTAGGGGCGAGTATAAATTTGATGCCTCTATCAGTATTCAATCAATTGGATTGTCGGCTCCAAAGTCGACAAATATATCGCTACAGTTTGCTGACAGATCAGTCACTTATCCAAGGGGTATTGTTGAAGATGTTTTGGTTAAAGTTGATAAATTTATCTTCCTAGCTGATTTCATCAGTCTAGATTATGAAGAGGATAGAAATATACCAATCATCCTTGGGAGACCTTTTCTAGCCACGGGGAAAACTCTTATAGACATCCAGAAAGAAGAGTTGACAATGAGAGTGCATGATCAAGAAGTCACTTTCAATGTTTTTAAGGCTATGAAGTTCCCCACCGACAAGGAATAGTGCTTCCGGATTGATTTGGTAGATAGAGTGTTGAATGAAAAAGTTAGAAATCTGGTTGATATAGAGCCATTGGAGAGTGCTATATTAGGAGATTCAGAGATGGAAGATACCGAGGTTGTAGAATATGTGCAAATTCTTGACACAGCACCACAGATGCGAAGGTTTAAGATTCCTATCGAGCCACTAAAACTTTTTGGGGAGACATTAGTACGACTCAAGCCTTCTCTTGAGATGCCTCCAGATCTTAAACTTAAACCTCTTCCAGATCATTTAAAGTATGCTTTTTAAAGTGAATTTTCAAAGTTGCCTATTATTATTTTTGATGCGCTAACATCTTTCCAGGAAGTTAAACTGCTACGAGTACTAAGAGAGTTTAAATCAGCAATCAGATAGACCATAGCAGACATAAAAGGGATCAGCCCAGCATTCTGTATGCATAAAATCCTACTAGAAGATGATAGTAAGCCATCAGTGGAGCAACAGCGAAGACTGAATCCTATTATGAAGGAAGTGGTTAAGAAGGAGATATTAAAGTGGTTAGATCCAGGGATTATTTGTCCGATATCAGATAGCTCATGGGTGAGCCCGGTGCAGTGCGTGCCGAAGAAAGGAGGTATGACTGTGGTATCCAACAAAAATAACGAGCTAATACCTACCAGGACAGTGACGGGGTGGAGAGTCAGCATGGACTACCACAGACTAAATAAGGCTACCAGGAAAGATCATTTTCCCCTCCCATTCATTGATCAGATGCTGGATAGGTTGGCAGGTCATGAATACTACTGCCTTCTAGATGGGTACTCAGGATACAATCAAATAGTGATAGCCCCAGAAGACCAAGAAAAGACTACCTTTACTTGTTCGTATGGTACATTTGCGTTTAAAAGGATGTCTTTCGGGTTGTGCAATGCTCCGGCTACCTTTCAGAGGTGTATGATGGCTATTTTCTCCGATATGGTTGAGCATAATGTTGAAGTCTTCATGGACGATTTTTTGGTTTTTGGAGACTCCTTTGACCTGTGTTTGGAGAATTTGGTAATGGTGTTAAAAAGGTGTGTTGACATGAATCTAGTTCTGAATTGGGAGAAGTGCCATTTTATGGTACAAGAAAGTATCATTTTGGGACATAAGGTTTCGAAGAAAGAATTAGAGGTGGATAGGGCTAAATTCGAAACTATTGAGAACTTGCCTCCGCCTATTTCTGTAAAAGGTGTTTGTAGTTTTTTGGGACATGCAGGCTTCTACCTTCGGTTTATAAAGGACTTCTTGAAGATTACAAAGCCACTTTGCAGTTTGTTAGAAAAAGATGTCTAGTTTAATTTTGATGAGGAATGCCTGACTGCATTCGAGCACTTGAAAAAGAAGTTAACTATGGCACCAGTGATCACAGCTCCTGATTGGGACCTTCCATTTGAGCTGATGTGTGATGCAAGTAATTTTACCGTGGGAGCTGTATTGGGCCAGTGTAGGGACAAGGTCTTTCATGTTATATATTATGCTAGCAAAACCCTTACTGATGCCTAGTTGAACTACACTACTATAGAAAAAGAGCTTTTGGTCGTGGTGTACGCATTTGACAAGTTTCGTACTTATTTGATTGGGACTAGAGTGATTGTGTACATCGACCATGCAACGATCCGATATTTGATAGCAAAGAAAGATGCCAAGCCCCGTCTGATCAGGTGGATACTTCTTTTACAAGAATTTGACTTAGAAATTAAGGATAGAAAAGGGACTGAGAACCAAGTGGCTGACCACTTATCGCGATTGGAGAATCCGGGAAGGGATGCAAATGACAAAGTTATAATCAATGAGTCCTTCCTAGATGAGCAATTATTTATGGTGAAAGGCGAATTGCCATGGTTTGCAAATTAGGCAAACTTCCTAGTAAACAATATCATCCCTTCTGACTTGACTAGGCATCAAAAGAAGAAGTTTCTACACAATGTGAAATGGTTTATGTGGGATGAACCATACTTGTTCAAGTAGTGTGCTGATCAAATGATTAGAAGGTGCATTATATATAGCGAGACGAAGAGTATACTGCAGGATTGCCATGCATCAGTATATGGAGGACATTATGGAGGTGAAAGGACAACGACCAGGGTTTTTGCCAGCAGATTTTTATTGGCCAACTATCTTCAAGGATGCTTACAGCTTTGTTTAAAGATGTGATAAATGTCAGAGGGTAGGAAATATATCAAAGAGAAATGAAATGCCCTTGAATACAATCCTCGAGGTGGAGATCTTCGATGTCTAGGGGATAGACTTTAGGGGCCTTTTGTTTCATCATGTGGGAACTTGTACATCCTTATGGCAGTCGATTACGTGTCTAAATGGGTGGAAGTGGCAGCTCTACCGATGAATGATGCTAAGGTGGTTCTGAGATTTCTCCAAAAGAGCATTTTCACGAGGTTTGGGACTCCCAGGGTGATCATTAGCGATGAAGGTACCCACATTTGCAATCACCAATTTACAACTTTGTTGGCTAAATATGGGGTAAATCATCGAATAACTACAGCTTATCACCCCCAAACCAATGGCCATGCAGAAGTGTCAAATCGTGAGGTGAAGAGAATACTGGAAAAGATTGTGAACCCCACGAGGAAAGATTGGTCGCTAAAACTGGATGATGCAGTATGGGCTTATAGGATTGCCTACAAAACATCGCTGGGTATGTCGCCATTTCAGCTTGTGTATGAAAAGGCTTGTCACCTTCCCATGGAGCTTGAACATAAAGCCTATTGGGTAATCTATAAGCTGAATTTTGATTTAAAGGCTGCAGGGGAGAAACGCCTTCTCCAACTCAATGAGTTGGATGAATTTTGATTGCAGACCTATGAAAATTCTAAATTATACAAAGAAAAAGTGAAAAGGCTTGCAAGATTATGGAAAGGACATTCGAGCTAGGGCAAACAGTGCTGTTATTCAATTCTAGACTTAGACTCTTCCCAGGAAAGCTCAAGTCAATATAGTCAGGGTCTTTCACTGTAAAGACTGTATATCCACACGGTGCAATAGAAATTTTTGATAAGGACCCAGATAACCCCTTCAAGGTTAATGGACAGCGGCTGAAGCACTACTATGGTCGTGAGGTTGACAGACAGAAGGTCGCCTCAATCCTTTCTACAACTTGACCAAATTAGACAGAGTCTAGCTTATGGACTGTAAACAAGACTCGATGGGAGGCACCCCATCATCTCTATCTCTCCCTCAAGTTTAATTCTTGCATTGTATTTCTATATATTTCTCTCTCATGTTTAATTCTGGTTACTAATCTCTACATTGCCCTCCCCCCGTTTAATTCTAATCATTTTGAAAAAGTTGGCTATTTTTGAACATCGTAGTGTTAGAATGCTCGTCGCCTATATTTTTGAACATTAGGCATGTAGCTTGCATTTTTGACAGTTAGAAAGCTCATTGTATATATTCATGGGATTTAAACTAACATTGCCTACATTTTTGCAATTAGGCATAGTTGCACAGATTTTTGGAGCTGGAAGCTCTTTGGACATATATTTGACGTGATTGCATATTGCATATAAGCATATAGAATTTTTTTTTTGGGAATTAGCAGAGAAATGATTCACATACATAGCATTGCTAAGGAATTGACAGTATATATCGTACAAGTGCATTTTGGATAATGCAATCAAGCTACATTTAATTTTGTTGCTATATGTGTAGGTGAGATAAAGTGTGGAAAGTTGCTTCTTAGTCCTTGTCCTTGTTGCTGCAAAATGAAACAGTAAAAATTTTGGCCAGTTCATGCACGCGCAGCCGCGCCTCTGCTAGACCAGAGAGCCCCAATTCGGCCCTGCGCGCCCGTGCCTCCTTCATAGTCTATCCACGCGTGGCCGCGCTCGAACCCTTCAGCAGTTTTTAATTTAAGTTGGCCGATCAAACCCTTATATGTCCATCAATTGTAACCGGCTATCCCCCCCTCACAATACATGAATTCTCTCAAAACCCCTCTCCAAATCTTCTTTCTTATTTCAATTTCAATCCCTAATCCATCCCATTCTTCTCACATCCAAACACCCTCTTCCCACTTCCATTCCACATCTCATCACCGTGCTATTGTTAGGGTTTGGAGATTCACGTTGCAGAGACAATCACTTAGGGTTTTGTTCTTCAAATTGGGTAATTAGGGTTTGTGAAATCAGTGGAAGCCATACAAGTTTGGGGGTTGTTCTTCATCAGGTTTCATCAATCAAAGGTTTGTGGAAGGAAAGTTTTTTTGAAAATTCTCATGGGTCCAAAATGCTCACAATCGGCTGCTTCTGCATACGCCTCGCCGGTTCGCAGTGGGTCAGACGACGACATCACCGTTGATTTGACCAAATTCATCAATATCGAGGCCCAAATTGAGTACTATCGAATAGCAGCAAAATCATTTTTGAAGGAGCGAGATTTGAAACCGACGAAAGAAGATGGGGATATGCAAGCCATGATCTGCGAGATGGGATGGCAGGGTGTTTGTGCAACGCCGTCGTCGGCGCCGTTAGATTTAGTCCGTGAGTTCTATGCCAACGCAAAAATCACGCAGAGCGCCCGGTCTTTTGTGCTGGGCCAAACCATTGATTACCGCCCGGCTGCGATTCGTGAGGTTCTAAATTTGCCTTCAGTGCCGGCCGAACAGGTGAATTGGGTCGAGACAGAGAGGATGAATACTGACTTAAATCAAGTGCTCCGTGATTTGTGCAAGCCAGGCACAGTTTGGAAGATAAAGAAAGATACAGTGAATGAGTACACCACGTTTCTCGCCTCCGGGATGAACAGATACACTAGGGCATGGAATTTGTTCCTCTGTGGCAGCTTAATGCCATCCACACACCAGCACGAGGTTACCGTCGAGAGAGCCATCATTCTGTGGGGGATCGTTATAGGAAAATACATTGATGTCGGCCATCTGATTCACCAGAACATGCTGCAGTTTATGAGGGGCAGTACCACAGGCGCCATCCTGCATGCATCCATTATTGACCATCTCTATGCTGAGGGAGGTCTCGAATGGCCCGATGGGCATCTCCAAATGCTAAGTGGGGATGTCAATCACAACACTATCAAGAATTTTATAGACTGGGATGGAGGCAAGGCACACCCGAGGGGAAAAGGGTTCATTATAACAGCTCCTCTGCCAGTTTCACCACCGCAGCCACAACTAGCAGAGGACGCAGCTCCTCCTCCAGCTGGTGACATGCCGCAGGGTCGCCAGATTCGTCGTATAGAACGGAAGATAGACTCCCTGCATGAGAGTTTTGCCGTATTCATCGATCGTCTGACTCGGGCACTTGCTGAGGCCTTTGCACAGCAGGGCACAATGTTGGAGTGGCCTGTGTTCGCTTCCGACTCGCTATACTCGCCGCCAGATACACCACCCGAGGAGGGTGGCCATGCCGAGCAGTAGGGGAGTTTCCTGACCTTTTACCTTCAATGGGGACATTGAATATGTTAAGTTTGGGGGTATTAGGTGTATTTAGTAGTTATTGCATCTAGTTTTAATTGCATAGTAGTTGCATTTAGTTAATGGCATATTACATGTTAGGTTGTATATAGTAGCTGCATTTTAATTTGTGTTAGCATTCTAGTTTGTTAGTTAAATTTTGCATAAATTTTTTTCAATTTTATTTCATTTTGTCGATTTAGTATGTGTTTAATTGCATTGCATTGCATAGTCCAGTTTGTTTAGCCTGTTGAATTCCGATCTGGCCGATGATGACACTGAGATATGATAGATGTGTGAACTCTGTAGTAGCTTAAGCTCAGTTATATTTTTATACATGTTGTAATCTAGACTTGTTGCTTAGATGTCACCGGGTAGCACAATTTGTCTTTATTTGCTTGATTGGCTAGATTAGTGCATGCTTATCTTCTAAGGGGAAACATTTTGTTTTTAATTGCTAGAATTGTGTAATAAAAGCAGTAATGACCTTAACAACTCCAAAATACAAGTTTGAAGAAAATCTTTGGGTATGCATGCTATGTGGGGAGGTGGAGCGTAAGACGCACTCCCCTATGAAAAAGAAAAGAAAAAGAATAAAAAGAGAAAATAAAATAAAAAAGAAAAAGAAAATGTTTATGAATAAACACGTCCGCCACATCGAGTTCTGTGGCCTTTGATATTCGAGAAAGTAAGCCCTCGGGGTGTCTCTACACCCAGCGCCCTAAGGCCATCTGGTCTGGGAGTCGTTGGTCGAAAGCTCGTTACACAAATATCATTGAAAAGCCTAAGAGGACTAGGCACTGCACGGTCGAATGTGTACACGGGAAAGTGCGAATATCGCCCCCGTGTGTGAATAAAAGCATAATAAGCCCTTGTTGCACTTCAACTTATATCTATGTGTTGGTTTGGTCATTGTTTGGTCTTATTGAAAAATTCTTGACTTAAAACCTTAATTTTCCTTCCTTAGAAGTATAGCGTGTGGAATCTTTACCTCTGTCAAGCTTGTTTATGACATTGCACACACACACTACATCTGAATAACAGATTGTGATTTACAGATTGTCTGTCTATATAACTGTAGCTTGAACCAATTCATTGTTAAGTGTTCTTGTTATCTCTTTGAGGCGCATCTGATTGGAATTCATATTATGGCTGTTACTGTGGGATTCATTTTCATGTAGTTAGTTGCATATCATGTAGTTGCATTTGTGTCTTTGCTTGAGGGCAAGAAATAGTTCAAGTGGGGGTATTTGATAAGTAGGTTTTATACCAACTTATTGGACACCAACTTGCTATGATTATGGCTTAAACTCAAGCACTTTAGTGTCTTTTAATGCGTTTTATCTTTGTTTTGCATATTTTAGGCAGGAAACTCCAAAGAGCAGGAAATGGCATGATTAAGGCATGGAATTGCATCAAAACGGACAAAATGGCATAAGGCTGGCAATAAGGCAAGGTGGGATTGGATTTGGCATGAAGGTGGACTTGGCATGAGACAAAGGGGGCACGAGAAAAAGGGCCTCAATTCAGGAAATGAGAAGGAAAAGTAAGCAAGAAAGAAAGAAGGAAAGAAGCACAAAACAGCCAGAATTGAAAGTGAAGTCACCAGCTGAGAAAACAGGCGTGCGCGACCGCACCAAAGAAACAAAGCCAAGCCGCGCGGCCGCGCCGGTCATAAAAGTTAACTTTTTATTTGCAATTTTTGGCTGAGTGTTTGTATAAGGGTTGGGTTGTTTTGAATGAGAATTATTACTTAGTACTTATTAGACTACATTTTGCTTGGAAGCTTATCTTACATTTTCTAGGGTTTAGGAGCTAAGAAGAGCTTGAGAGCTTAACTCTTCTCCTCTTCTAGTTCAAGTAGCATTTTTATTTCTAGGGTTCTCTTTGGTTGGATTTGTGGTCTAAACTTGAGCATTAAAGGCTCCTATTGGAAGAGAACCATCAAGATTTGCATTTCCATTCTCTCTATTTTCTCTCTTACATAGTTGTTGAAATGCTTGGTTTAAATCCCATAATGGTGTGTGGTTCAAAAAAGAACTAACTACCATTATTGGATTCTAATGGATTCTATTTGCTTAGTCTAGAGTTTATGTCTCTTTGATATGTATGTATGAAAATGTATGGTTTTCCTAGCATGGTTGCTTTGTATACTTAGATGCTTGATCAACATCTATTGTAATAGTTTATATGGACTTGGAAAATAAAGTGTAAACTTAGATTTTGCCATGCTAGCATATGTTCATGAAACTTGCACTCGATGAGTTTTGTGATTCGTAATACGGATAGAAATATATCGTATTACCTTGTGTAGTCAGTACGGAGCTTGCACTTAAATCGGTTTGGCTTTTAAATTGCATAGACATATAGTGATTTAGGCTTTATCGATGTTCATGTGATTTCTATATCAATTGTGGATATTATATGATACGGATTTGGTATATTGGAAAATAGCCTTTTCTCACAATCGTGCTCTCGGCTAGCATTCCTATGTGATTATTCATACATGACACGAGGTGTTGTTAACCTAGATAACACAATAGATGAAGTTAGAATCTCATATTTCTCTAATTTGAACCCCTTTGCTTGTTAAATAGTGAATGATAGTTTAAATCCAGTCTAGTTATTTAAAGAACACTTTGACACATGTTTGAGCAGACAAAAATAACCATATGACTGTTGCATGTTAGTTTAAGATTCACTCCTTTCTCCGTGGGAACGATCTCGACTTATCGAATTATTACTTGTCAACCGTGTATACTTGCACGTGTTTGTGCCCCTTTTTGTTAACACCTAAACGGCGCAACAACGTCACCCATTGATATATCTTCATGCGAATGAGGTAATAGAAGTTTTCATTTTTGACTTTCTTCTTTTTCCACTTTTGGGGCAATGGCTTAATCTTGATTTGAAATTGATGCAGGTTCCTGACTTCACGCAGCCTAGGGGAACTTGTTTAGTATTCATTCTTTATACCGAACCCTTCATCCGGAGTATCAGGCCATCGTCCACTCATGAGGTTTTGAGGCTTTCTTTTCTATTCCTCCATGTCGCTGCCTCTGGGGTAATCTGCGGGCTTTATCTGAGCACTGGTTTCACCAGACTCAGTCTCTCTTTTTTACTGGACTGCGAGGTGATGATGACATTGATAGACTGGCGGTTCATCATCGGATTAGAGTTTATAGGGGAACCGGTGCCCTTAGTGGCTAACATTTCACCGGCTGCAGTTCAATCCCTATTAGGAGTTCCTCCTTCGGCCCTAAAGGGTAGGGTTGTCTATTCTGGTCCCTTGAGAATTGATGCTTCGAGTGAAGCTTTGTCCGAGCCGCTGCCTGCTGATCAGAGGGATCGAGATCGCATTCTTCAGCAATTGTTCTTGATCATCATCAGGGGTTATTTCCTAGCGGACAACACCTCGACGATCTCTTTCGCTTTGGTCAGCGCCACTCGTGATGTAGACAGCATTAGAGACTTTGATTGGGGCTCATTCACGTTCACCTATTTCCTTCGAGAGATGCGCCTGCGCTTAGAGGGCGTGACAAAGGCTTGGCTAGGCTTTTTCCCATTTTTGCTGGTGAGTAATTTCTCCTTATCATTCAATTTTCAGCGGGTTGTCAATCTTTATCATTGTGGACATTTAATCTTTGCATTTTCAGTTTTGGGCATATGAGAGGCTCCCTTGCCTACGCCCAGTTACTACCTTAGGTCTGGAGACCTACCAGCGGGGACAATGCTGGCATTATTCCACTTTGGCAGAGGTCTCTGTGGCAGAGGGGTTTACCCATTCTTGTTTATAGTTAGAGTTGCTGACTACCGACGTCGTCACATGGGTTCCTTATACCCCGGATCATCTGACAGTTGGTTTTGAGGATAGTTTTCTTACCGTGGCAGAGTATACATTATCCACTCATCAGATCCCTTTCCTAACTGAGGGAGGCTGTGAGCTCTACTTGGGAGAGCGTGCTATCAAGAGCACTACAAGGGAGATTCTCATTCCATATCTTCCTCCTGCTAGACGCTATTGGTCTTTATCTCAGCCGGTCATAGAGATTCCCCTGATGGGCTTAGATGGCTTTACTTTATCAAAGGGTCCTTTCACTTAGGATGCCTTCTATCGCTGGTGGACTCCTCGCACCATTGGGGCTCAAACCCGTGCCACTCAGTTTATGGAGGATATGGTTTCCGGGTCCGTGATGATGACAAATTGGATTGCCTGTGTTAGAGAGACCACCCACTTGAAGCATATTGCTAGCTTGACCCAGCGGTTGGACCTGGCTCATTTTGTTATCAAGTATCTGGGCAGAGATCCATTGGAGGCAGATTCTTTTGATCCATCCAGCTCTGGTGCTGGCCCCTCAGGTGGCCCATATTCTGATAGTTTCACTAGAGCAGATCTGTAATACCCGAGAATTTTATAATAATTTTAGAATTTAAAATAAAGGTTATTGCAATTATTTGTGTGTATATGAATATATATATATATATATATATATATGTATATATGTATATATATATATATATGTCATGTGATTAATAATTAAATCAAGTATAAAATGATGAAGAAGTATGATGATAAGGATAATCTTAATTAAGCTTAAGTGTTAAGCCTTGTGTGGCACAATTAAATTCCTAATTGGATTAGTTGGGTCATGATTTAAGAATGTTTTGGACTTAGGTTATATCCAAGCTCAACAATATTAATATGACATGTTATAAGAGTTAGGAGATGTGGCCCAATCAATTTATGTGTTAGATTAAATAATAGAGTTCATGTGCTTTAGTGTATGTCAAGCCCAATTGATTTAATTAGATAGGGCCCAATGTGTAATATAAGTTGATGGATACATGTATACATATATGTAGAGGTATATATGTATATGGATGTATAAAGGAGGTATTTAAATATATATGTGTGTATAAAGACTTGTATACTAGCATTATGTACAATGTGGGATAATAAAATGTGACATGGTGCAATAAGACCACTTCCATGACCAAATAAATGCTGATTTTTATAGCTAAAAAGACTCACAAGTTAGCCCATGTGATGACAATGATGATATAGCCCTATGGCTAGGTGTACCATTAATAGTAGTAGTTGGTGGGAGTTAGCCACCAACTCCATTCTTTTCTCCTTGTGTATTATCCATAGGAGGGTAATAGATTGGCTATAAATAGAGACCATGTAATAGTGTTGGAAGTTTGCTAGATCATTTGCTAAGTGTAGAAATATAGAGAGCTAGAGAGAGTTGAGAGAAAAAGAAGAAAACCTAAAAGAGTTCTTGCTAGTTGGTGGTTCAAGGAACAAAGTGGAGGCCTACTCAAGATTTCTAGCTAAGAGAAAGAGAGCCATCAAGAGGTATGCCAATAACTAAGTTCATATTATACTTGTCTTAGTTGAGTTGGTATAGCAGAAATGCATGTTTAGCTTAAAACATAGTTGGACCACTTGTTAACATGAAATATGTTGTTATGAGTTATAAAATGTATAAGCCTTACATATGATCAAATAATGTTATGTTGAATCTCTATGAAATACAGACATAACTCAAGTGAAATCATAGCAATCGGACATAAAATGAACCCGTAGCTGAACTTTCCATAAAACATGTCAATATGCAAACCCTAGCATGGAAATGCAATAATCTTAATTAAATAAACATTTTTAAAATTGTGTAATATATCATATATTGTATATATAAAAGTTTATGAGATATTGGAATTGTGTTCAACTCATTTGGTTATAAAGTGAAAAAGTTGTGAAAGATTGAATCAAGAGGTAAGAAATCAAAATGCTAGGAAACCTCAAGCTTAGACACTCTGCCAGGCCGGTGCGCCCCGCACCAACAAGGAACAAAACCCAGCGCGCCCCGCGTTAGGGTCGGATCTGGGGATCTGTAAGGGTAGCGCGGTTCGGACGACCCATAGGCTTGAACTAGCGTGCCCTGCGCCAGGCCTTGTTCACGGTTGACCAGGATCCGGGTCAAACCGGGTCGGATCATAATGGACTAGGTCGGTTCAGGTCAAATCGGATCAGAAAATAAAATTTTTCTAAAATTAAAATAATAATTAATTAAATAATAATAATACTTAATTTGATTAATATTAATAGATTTTATTAATCAAAGATAATTAAACAATTAAAGTAATTTAATTATGAGTTAATTAAATACAAGTTGGACTTTAAAAAGTCTAAAACTTGTTTGACTTAAAGAATGTTAAACAATTAAAATAATTTTAATTGTTAAGTGATAATTAACTTAATATTCCTAAATTATAAGTGATTAAAACTAAATAAGGTTTTACTTTCTGAAACGAATAAACAATTCAATAGTACTTAATTGTAAAACAATAAGACTTAGACAAATTGGTAATAGTAAAGACTATTTTTAATTGTGAAAATAATAGAGTATGAACAATTGAAGTGACAATGATAAACATTGTAATTATAGACAATTAAAGTTAATAATTACTTTAATTATAAATATTATTAATAAACGATTAAATACCTTTGAAGATTATTTAATTATGGACTAATAAAATATAAGTAATTAGAAAGAGATATTTCTAATTATGAATCAGAATAATTACTAACGAAGTAAGAATACTTTACAATATAAGAAGGTGTGAAACCCTAAACGAACAATTAAGATAATAAAAGATTATCTTAGAATAAAAGAGATGATAACGAGAGAAACAATTAATTAAAACAAATTGTTTTGTGAATTCTTAGTTGTCTTAAGGCTAGTAGTTAGATTGACTAAGATTTGTATTAAAGAAACAGTATAGAATTATTTTGAGAAGTCTTAGATACCTAATGCTAGTGTGTTAGATCGATTTAGGGTTATATGTTTATATGTTGATAGAGATTAACCGTTACGATAATAATAGGTTAATCAAAAGGATAAGAAGTCGAGGTCGGATTTAATCAACTACTCAGGCAAGTTTTCTTAACCCTACTTTTATCGAGCAAGTTTTCTAACTTCATTTGATTTTATATTGAATGCAAGTATTCGAACCTTACTCCTTATTGAGCAAGTTCCCTAACTCTTTTCACATTACATATTGTATAAATTCGAATTGTTGCCATGTCAAACAAATGCTTGTTATTATTCGAACATCGACTTTATATCTTGATGTTGTTGCAAGCATTGAACTTATCATTCCTAAATGCATTATAAAAGTTGTCTAAACCATTTGATTCAACTAGACTAATATTGTATGTTAGAAAGCTATCCAAACCAATTAACTTGGTGCGGACTCTTATAAATTCTACTGAGGTGAACAACCCTCATGGAAGGGGAAATTTTATACAATTGTCGGGAAACTGACGTCCGCACATGAGTACGATTAAATATTATGCATGACGTAGGGTACTTTAGGCTGATCACCTGTTATACTTGTTTTATTGGATTATCAGCATATTACTGTTAATTATAGTAAGAGTTCCTAGTCCTTAGTGACTGCTCAATGTTCATTATTCTTGAACCTTGAAAAGGTTAACACTTTGAATTTTGTTGATATCTTTCTGTCCATAGCGACCATTATTGAGAACTATTGATACTTCTTGTTATTCTTAAACTATCATTTACTATTGTACCCTTGGGATTTGAAATCTATATTATTCACCATTATTGCTATATTACTTGCTGAGCAAACTTGTTGCTCATTCTTGCTTTCCCTAAAACATTTCAGTTAAGGCAGAGCAGGATGGATCCTCGGGCACAGATAAGAGCAAAGGCAAGGCTACAGAGTAGCTTTGTACTTAGTTAGAGTTATTATGATGATGTAATAAGACTTAATTCGTATTTATGTATTAGCTATGTTTAAGATGTTAAAGCTATGTTTAAGTTATGAGACCTTGGGACATGAATAATTATATTAAATAAATGTACTTTATTCTATCATTCCGTTGCGTGAGATGTTATTATGTCATTAGTTATCTAGCAAGTGACGAACCGAATTCGAGACGCGAGTGGTCCTAATTTGGGGCCGTCACAAGATCCCGCTCTTTATCGACCCGATATTCCCTCTGGCAGAGATACGGTGACTCAGGAGGAGTTACAGCAGGTTGATCAGCTGGATGATGTAGACACCATAGATTTCTTTTGATAGGCTCGTGTTATCTCTTTTGATAGGCCTCTGTTAGCTATTGGGCGGATGTGCCCCATTTTCCTGTACTTTTTTTTATTTTTAGTTGTAGACAGAGATGATGTATTTGATCTTTATTAGACGATGTTGTATTTAGAAATGTATGTATAATGCTTTCTACTTATTGCAATATATTGTCATTTATCATCATCATTTATCATGATGCATGCATTATATGTCATGGATATTCATTTATATTGATGAGTTTAACATTGACCCCTGGATGGTATCATGATATGGTTCTACAGATGTCTTCATTCACTGTTAGTTGAATAGAGCATAGCCCACCCACCTAGATAGCCTTATCTTTGAGGTCTTGGTATGATAGTCTGCCTCATTCAGATCGGATGGCCGTTGATCACATGTTAAGACACTCCATGTCCCTTCTTACCTTCCAGGTTTCTGTGGGTTTTGTGGAGGGGATGTTATTTTGCTGGATTCCCGAGAGGCAGGTCTTCAGATTTCGGACTCATTAGTTGACTCCTCCATTGGAGGAGTATGAGTGCATTACAGATTTTTTGCTGGATAGGCCCTGCGTTAGAGTGGCTGTTGGCGAGTTGAGGTGGAAATTTATGGTATTGATAGGTTTACGCCGCACAGTCGTCTTGGATGAGAGTACTTCAGGACATGTTGTGTACATGGATTTCTTGATTAATCATTTTGGATCGACAGACATCTACTTATTGTACTCAGGAGATTTCACAATTTCTGAGGATAAGTGGTGGGCTGCCCGAGTAGATATTTTCTTGATGTGCGTTATAGCCTATCTGTACATGCCGCTATACATGGATCACCTGGACATTATCCTATTCACGGTAGTGAGTGCTCTTAGGGAAGGCCATACCATCCTTCCTATAATCTTAGCAGAGACCTTGATGTCAGCCACATTTTGTTGTACCTATCCTACTGGGTTCTTCAGAGGAAGTACCATATTGTTATACGTTTGGTTTATGATACATCTGAAATCGTTTGCACTTTCAGACACCATGGTACTGCTTTACACATGAGATATCCACGTCTTACTCTTTTTGACCGGCTGACTGTATAAATACAGCATCTTGGTTTATTTTTCTTGCTGTGATTGAGGATCCTTTTTCCATTTTGCCTTGCTCAGGATTCAGCTCTCCTTATAGTTTTGTCACTCACGCAGTGGGTATGGACTTCTTGCCCTTGGCTGGTCGAAAAGGAGTTACTACATATCATCCATTGGTTGTCATGGGACAATTTGATCAGTATTAGGATGTTCATCCTTTTGTCAGAGGATGATCTAGCCA
Source organism: Panax stipuleanatus (assembly GCA_020205555.1). NCBI lineage: Eukaryota > Viridiplantae > Streptophyta > Magnoliopsida > Apiales > Araliaceae > Panax > Panax stipuleanatus. The sequence goes on from CM035126.1 coordinate 65,252,970, forward strand.
GAGTTTATGATTATTGGACCCATCGAGAGAGGGTAGATTTTTTAGTGATTCATCCGGGTCGTTCTTTAGAGTATTCTGCGTGGCTGGAGGCAGATATTACATCGACTATGGTTTCTTATTCAGATCCTAGCATTGATTCGGATGAAGAGGAGCCTATGGAGGATCACGTTCCTCCTATAGAGGACGAGCTATTTGCTGGTTTGACAGCAACTTTGGTCAGTGACATTCCTAGCTCTTCAGCTGTTGCTGCCCCACCTTTTGTAGAGTCTTTAGAGCAGATGATACAGCTTCTAACCTTTGAGAAGGATCAGGCTAGGGCATTGTTGTTTATAACCCTATCTGGTCGGGATGCTACTTTTACTGAGAGGGATGAGGTCCGAGCTACCAGAGATGCTTCTGTTGCTGATAGTACTGCTCTCAGATCTTATACAGAGGGTATTATCACAGATATGACTACATTTATGGATGATCATGGTAGCATTTTGCAGATGGCTGTAGATCTTTTAGCTCGCATTAAGATCGCAGGACAGGAGCTCAAAGATGCACCTCCATCTTCAGAGAGGGATTCTATGTTGGATTTACTATCCCGTTTGACTGTGGGTTTATAGACTAGCTTTCATTTTTCTGCACAGACTAGGTTAGCCATTTTTGTCATGTACAGGACACATTGTATATAGTAAACAGTATTATATGGTAAAGAAATATATTTTGATTCACTTTCCTTTTGGATATGTTTTGATCTTTTGCTTGATGATTGCCATTTTTTCGTGACTTACGGTCCTGATGTATCACGAGCTCTTTCTTGATAGACTAGCATTAAGATGTCGGAGGGTCTCTCAGAAGGGTTCATTCATCATGGAGGTTTTATAGGATTTTGGGTTTTATGTATACTTTGGTGTCTTAAGACTGGTATTTAATTGGATATTTTAGTTTATAGGTAAAGTGTTTAGCATTTTTTCTTTTTGAAGGTTCGAGCGCACCATAGATGGGCTGCCTACGTACTCCCGAGGATGGGAAAAATCATGTTTTTCATAGTTCAGGCCTAGTAGTAAAGACCTGAATTGCTTTGATTTTTTTTTAGGACCAGGATGGCAGTTTGCATGTGATTCAGACATAGTACCTTTTCACAGTGTCTGAATTGATAAGTTAGGGGAATTCTTCCCCATCCATTTCTTGCAATCTGATGGCTCTTCCTGTCAACACTTCATTGACAATAAAAGGGCCTTCCAAGTTTGGGGCAAATTTTCCTCTGGCTTCATCTTGATTGGCTAGGATCTTTTTTAGCACCAAGTCATTTTCTTTGAATTGCCTAAACCAGACCTTCTTGTTATATGAACGAGCAATCCTTTGCTGGTATAATTGACCATGGAAGATGTTGCTGCCCTTTTCTCATCTATCAGAGATAACTGGTGGTATTACTTGTTGCTCCGTTTTGGTGTTAACAAAATAGATACAAACGCGTGCAAGTATACACGGTCAACAAGTAATATATGTGATAAGTAAAGATCGTTCCCACAGAGAAAAGCAATTATATTTAAACTATCATGCAACAATTCTATAGCTATTTTTGATTGCTCAAACGCGTAATCAAAGTGTGGTTTAATGTCTAAAATGTTTGTAAGCTAAAATTTAACTATTTAACAGATGATTGAATCAAATGGGAGAGATATGGGATCCTAACTTCACTTATCGGATCATCCAGATTACACACCTCATGTTAGGCATAATTAATTACTTAGGATTACTAGTCGAAAGCACGAATGTGAGAAATGGTTAATTTTCAATAAACCAAGTCCATATCATATAAAATCCACAAAAGAGATAGAATTCATATGAACATCAATAAAACCTAAATCATTATATGTCTATGTGACTTACAAGCAATATCGATTTAAGTGCGAGCTCTCAATTGACTACATATGGTAAGCCGGTATATGTCTATTCGGATTACGAATCACAAAATTTATCGCATGCAAATTTCATGAACATATTCTAGAATGGCAAAATCAGAGTTTATACTTCCTCTTTTAATTCCATATAAACTATTAAGGTAGATGGTGATCAATCATCTAATCAATACACACAACCATGCTAGGCAATCCATACATAATTAATCATACATATTAATGAGACATACAATTATGAATTAAGCAATAAGATTCCTTAGAATCCCATAATGGTGGTTAGTTCATCTCTCAACCAATAACCATTATGGAATTTGGTCTAAACATTGGAAGAAAATGTGAAAGTAAAGAGATTAAGAGAGATGGAAATACAAATCTGATGATCCTCCTTTCAAATGAAGCCTTCAAGCTTAGTTCCAGATCACAATCAAATCCAAAATTAAACCCTAACAATGGAAATCTACTAGAACTAGATGAGAGAAGAAGTGAAGCTCCCACTCCTCTCTACCTCCCTAAACTCTAGAATAGTAAAATAAAACTGAATTATGAAAAACTATCCCTCGTCCTTTGCAAATTACACCCATATATGGAATACACCCTCAGCCAAAATGAATAAATGAAAAGTCAATAATTTCCTCAGTCTTGACAGCCCTGGCCGAGCGGCCCCGTAGTGCATTTGGGGCGCGGGTGCACTCTTGTTCAGAGGGCTCTCTGGATTCTGTAACTTGGTGCGGGAGCATGCTTCTTCTTTTTCCAACCGGCGCGGCCGCGCGGCTCTGTGCTTTTTGCTGGTGTTTCATGTTGCATTGCTGATCTTCTCTGCTTTCTTGCTTCTTCTTTCACCTTCACTTGCTTTCCATGATTCTGAACATATGCCACTTACACAAGCCACAAACTATCTCCCCATGCCAACTCCACCTTTGGTTCATCATAAGCTCTTCATTAAGCTTTTAGTCCATTTTATGCCAAATTCATGCCTTTATCATGCCATTCCATGCCATTTGAGTTTCCTGACTGAAATCTATAAAAAAAGATAAAACATATCAAAAGACACTAAAATACCTGAGATTAAGCCATAATCCTAGCAAGTTGATAGACAATAAGTAAGTATAAAACCTACTTATCACCGCCCTTGCATTCGTTGGTCCTCTTCCATCTAAGCATCTATCAATACTCTTAATGATTCCATTTCCACTTCTATAGGGAGTACTGCTTCCATGGCATAGACCAATAAGTAGGAGGTAGTCCCAGTATAAGTGCGTATTGATGTTATGTAGGCTAACAGAGTCAGAGGTAATAAGTCAGGCAATCTTTTGTGATTGGCGGACATCTTTTGCAAAATCTTCTTTATATTTTTGTTGGCTGCTTTGACATCACCATTCATCTTGGGACGATAGATGATGGAATTAAGATGTTTGATATGGAATTTGCTACATAATTTCTTCATCATCTGGTTATTCAGATTCTTAGCGTTATCTGATACGATCACCTCCGGTTGCCCATATTGACAAATCACATTGTTCTTGATGAAACCAATGATTAGCTCCTTGGTAACTTTAGGAAAGGAGGCAGCTTCTACCCATTTGGTGAAGTAGTCGATCATGGTAAAGATAAATCGATGACCATTGCTGGCTTTGGGCTCGATTGGTCCGATCACATCCATCCCCCACATTGAAAAGGGTCATGGCAAACTCATATTATGTAGTTCATTTGGAGGAGCGTGGATGGCATTCCTAGGAACTTGGCATTGATAACATCTCTTGACATGACTATCACAGTCGGCTTTGAGAGAAATCCAGTAATGCCCTGTTCTTAATATATTTTTAGCAAGTAAAGGACCGCTCATGTGTGGACCACATACTCCACCGTGAACTTCATCCATAAGTCTTTGGGATTGATCTTTGTCTAGACACCTTAGAAGGCCTATTCTAGCATCCCTTTTATAAAGTGCATCTCCACTTAAATAGAATTTCATAGCCATTTTATGGATACATTTTCTTTCAGTTTGACTTGCCCATGTAGGCGTAGATCCGTCTCGAAGATATTCTTTGATATCCTGGTACCAAGGCTGTTTGATGGGAGGAGGTTTGCCTAAGACTTCTCCAATATAATTCTCAAAGGCTGGTGCTTTCTGACTTGCAAATTTGATATCAAGAATTCCCCTCCTATCGGATATGTGGATCAAGGAAGCCAGTGGTGCTAATGTATCTACGAAATCATTTATATTTTGAGGGATGTGGACGAAGGCTATTTCCTTAAATTTCGTAGACATCTTGATAACCTGTTGTTGATAGGGCAGCAAATGCAATTCTTTGGTGTGATATGCTCCGGTGGTTTGTTTGATGACCAACTCCAAATCTCCAAAGACCGCTAACCGTTGGATAATTATGTATTGGGACGATTTAAATCCCATTATACAGCCTTCATACTCGGCTATGTTGTTGGTGTTGACAAACTGTAGTTTGATGTCCATGGGATATTGTTCTCCCATAATTGATACAAGAACTGCCCCTGCTCTTGCACCTTCCATGTTTACAGCCCCGTTGAAGTACGATTTCTAGAATTGGCCTGTATCTTCTCGATGGTTTAGCTGAATTGTTATTTTCCCATCATTCGGGAAATAAGTTTCCAAGGGTTTAAAATTCCCTGATGGTGCTTCGGCCAATTGATCCACAATTCCTTGACCTTTGATGGACTTTTGAGTCACATAGATAATATCGAATTGCTGGAAGATTAATTACCATTTGGAAAAATGACAATTTAATATGGGCTTGCTGAATATGTACTTTAGAGAATCCATGCGGGATATAAAATAGGTTGTGTGCCCATGAAGATAATGTTGTAACCTCATGGTGGCCCATGCTAAAGCACAACAGGTTTTTTTGATCAAGGTGTATTTTTGCTCACTGTTGTTGAATCTCTTGTTGGGGTAATAGATAGCTCTTTCCTTGCCTCTATCATCTTTCTGCCCCAGCATGCAGCCCATAGCATTGGCATTGACTGATATGTATACGAACAAGGGAACTTTGTCCCTCGGTGGTACCAAAATAGGAGCTTCAATCAATTGCTTCTTGATGGAAAGGAAAGCTTTTTGACAGTCTTCATTCCATTTTTCGAAGGACTTCTTTCTCAACAACTTAAAGATGAGCTCACAGGTCGCAGTGAGTTGAGAGATAAATCTGCTTATAAAATTGATTCTCCCCAAAAATCCTCATATCTCCTTTTTTGTTTGGGGTACAGGCATCTCAGTTATAGCTTTAATCTTGATGGGATCCAGCTCAATGCCTCAATTGCTTACCAAAAATCCCAATAATTTGCCAGATTTGACACCAAAAGCACACTTGGATAGGTTTAGCTTCAAGTCGTATTTGCAAAGCCGGTTGAATAACTATCTGAGATGATCGGTGTGGTCATCTTCCTTTCAGGATGTGACGATGATATGATCCACATAAACCTGTATCTCCTTGTGCATCATGTTATGAAAAACGATCATCATGGCTCGCTAATATGTGGCACCAGCATTGATAAGGCCGAAAGATAATTGCCTATAGCAGAAGGTTCCCCAAGGGGTGATAAAGGTTATTTTCTCCCTATCTTCTTCGACAACCATGATTTGATGATACCCGGTGTTGGCTTGTTTAGGTGTTAGTCAAAACAATCACATACACCCAAGTGCACACAGTATAAGGTAAGTAGAGTATCGATCCCACGAAGAATAATGAGTGTCTCTAATCTAATATGCAACAGTTTTGTAATTATTTCGGTCTACTTAAACAGATGATCAAATTGTGATTTTTCTAACAGTAATGATTATCAAATGAAAACTAACTAACAAGCAAGTAGATCAGATAAGGGAGACATGGGATTCTAACTTCACTTAATGCATTCTTCAAGCTGGTACACCTCCTGCTAATTTCAATTGATTACTTCGGATTGCTAATCGAGAACATGAAAGCAAAACATTGCCATCTCTCAATAAACTATGTCCATATCACACACAATCCACAAATGATAGAATGAATGTGAACACCCAAATTACATAAACCACTATATTTCTATGTGACTTAACATTAAAATGGGTTTAAGAATAAATTCTCAACTGACTATAAGCGGTGCTTCGGTATATGTCTATCCGAAGCACAAATTATGGAGTCTAACACCATGTAGAATTATAAACACATACTAATATGGTCAAATCTAAACTCATAATTCATTTCTAAATGTTATATAAGTTATTCCGGTAATTGGTGATCAAGCAATTAGACAATCAAAGTAAACCATATTAGACAATCCATCCATAATCAATTAGAATTCAACAAGGAAGCATACAAATCTGAATTTAAGCACTAAGATCCATTAAAATCTCACAATAGAGATTAGTTCATAATTGAATCAATATCCATCATCAAAACTTGTTCATACATTGAGAATCAAATATGAAAGTAAAGAGAAGCTAAGGAATAAGAGAAGCAAATCTGAAATCTCCACTTCAAATCTGAACCTTCAATGTAGAGCCAAATCCTTTAATCAACCAAATCTAGCCCTAATTTGTGCAAATATATCAAAATCTAAGAGAAATCAAGAAAGAAGCCAAAAGTATAAAAGAGGAGGCTACAAGCTCTCACTATCTCTAAAAAACCCTAAAAGTAGTAAATATAACGTTCAAATAAATCAAGTCCCAACCTCAAAATACACCTTAATAGAGAAAAATAGTAATACAGGAATTTAAGTGAAAAGCCAATGCTGGCCAAATTAGCCAGGCGCGGCAGCGCTGCCCTTTAGGCCAAATGGGGCGCGGGCGCGCTGGCTGCCGGTTTGATCCTCTCCTGGAGCGGGTGCGCTGCAACAAAGCACTATACTGGCGCGACCGCGCTGCATGACTTTTCTGCAGAATGCTGCTATTTCTCTGCTGGTTTCCTGCTGCTGCTCCATACTTCTTCTCCTTTGGTTAATTCACAAGCCAATCTCTTTTTGAACCTTATCATATGCCATTTACTCGCCATCAAACTAGTTTCCTGTCCATTCCACCCATCACGCCACCGAGATAGTTTTCAATATGCAATCTACAAAATAAAGATAAAAAGAATGAAAAGTAACTAAAACATGTGAGAATAAGCTATAGTTATAATAAGTTGATAGCCAATAAGTAGGTATAAAACGTATTTATCACCCGACGAAGCAGTTAACAAATGAGTACATGTCATATTGTGTCGTGTTGTCTATTAGTATATGGATGAAAGGTACTGGGAAGTCGTCCTTGAGGCAGGCTTTGTTTAAATCCCAGTAATCCACGCATACTCATACCTTCCCTCAGGGCTTAGGCATAGGAACTATATTGGACAGCCAATCCGGGTAGGTTGATACCATGATAATGCATTCTTTGAATTGTTTGACAACTTCTTCTTTAACCTTCAGATTCCACTCAGGATTTAGTCTCCTGAGTTTCTGTTTAATTGGCTTGAATCCGTCTTTAATGGGCAGTTGATGAATGAAAATGTCAGTAGACAGGCCGATCATGTCTTCATATAACCATGCAAACACATCCTTAAACTGTGTTAGGAGGTCAATCAGGTCTTTTCTTTGGTTTAGGGTAAGGTCATTGCCTATTTTGATTTCTTTAGAATTTTCTGAGGTTCCGATATAGACAGTGGTGGTTTGGTCGAGGTTTGGTTTGGGCTTTTTTTTGACCCATTCTTTGACCTCATCAGGCATTTCATAGTCATCTATATCCTCTTGATCAATCACCATCAAGTCGAAGTCCAACTCTACATCAAAGTCGTAGTCACTGCTGAGACTTGGCAATTCATCAGCAAGCCTAAACAAATCCAAATTTAGAGTCCTAAAAATAAAATGCTTTCACTTAATATATGAAATTGGTTAATCATACAAAGCATCAATGAAAGCATGACAAAAGTAACTACTAGTGCTATGCATCAAAAGTAAACAGTAAATAATATCTACACTTCAAGGCAGATGGACTCTCTGCCCTTTTTCCCTTTTCGACTGATGCAAGGAGTTCCGTTCCAGTTGTCTAGGGCCATGTCATTGTTGACTATAGTGATGAAGGGGTTGTTGATGTTGTCTACCTCCTCTTTGATGATGACCAGAATCGAATTCACATCAGGGTCAGCGTCTTTCTTTAGAACATTCTCCTTAGCATTATTTATGCTAGAGATCATGGGTTGATCTTCTGAATAGTCATCATCTGGGATATCATCGTTCATACCCTCAGTATGTGCCAGAAAACACATCTTTGCAAAATGATCTTGTACTTTTTGTAGGAACCTCTCATTCCTTTCTTTATTTTCCTTAATAAAAATTTGGATTTCTTTCTCACTGGTCAGCTTAACCTTAGGAATCAGCATACCTGACACAAAAATAGGGACTTTCCTCGTTGATTTCACGAATCCGGCATCTGTGAGATCTGGTAGCAGAATGGTGGATACATGAATCAGCTGATGCTTGTGATGATTCTTGTGATTTGATCCATAGAAATATCCTAATCCAGCCTTTTCTGTCTGGATAGGTATTTGAACTGGATTTTTTATCCCCTGTTGTTTTTTCCCTAGCCCTGTGCCGTGACAGAAATCCAAAGATATCATTTCTTTACCGACGGACATAACTTCAGAAGAAATTCTTGGCTTTTAGACTAGGGCCCCAATAGGTCGATAGTGAGTGTTACTCACTTCGAAGGCTTGAACGCTGGCAAGCTTAATTCCCTCATTGAGGCTGATCATTGGCATGTCCCCTTGTACATAGACTGGATACTCTGGTTCGGCATTAACAGTTACTAGATTGCCATTGATGATGTACTTTACCTATTAATGAAGAGTGGACAAAATTGCTCCTTCCATATGGATCCATATGTAGGGTTGTTGCCAACGGATTACATCATCGGGGATTTGCTGACCTGCATAGGGTTGTTGCCAACGGATTGCATCATCGGGGATTTGTCGACCTGCGTAGGGTTATTGCCAACGGATTACATCATCGGGGATTTACCGACCTGCATAGGGTTGTTACCAACGGATTACATCATCAGGGATTTGTCGACCTACGTCGGGTTGTTTCCAACGGATTACATCATCAGGGATTTGCCGATCTGCGTAGGGTTGTTGCCAGCGGATTACATCATCGGGGATTTGCCGACCTGCGTAGGGTTGTTGCCAACGGATTACATCATCGGGGATTTGTCGACGCCTTCACTGATTCATTGTCGGTGGATTACATCGTCGGGGGTCGAGCCGACGCCTTCACTGGTTCGTTGCCAGTGGATTACATCGTCAGGGGTCGAGCCGACGCCTTCACTGATTCATTGTCGGTAATTTAAATCGTCGGGGGTTGAGCCGATGCCTTCATGAGTTTGTTATCGGTGGATTACATCATCAGGGGTTGAGCCGATGCCTTCACTGATTCATTATCGGTGGATTACATCATCGGGGGTCGAGCCGATGCCTTCACTGGTTCGTTGCCGGTGGGCTCTGAGATACAGTATTAATTTTGACCAATTCTGGGTCTTCCGGTGTTCAACGTCGGGATTTCTGGTCTTCGTCGAACTTCTGCTGTTTCGGAGGATTTTTCGAGTTTTCGGGCCTTAAAACTGTCCCAGAAAGGTACCATCTTACATAATGTGACCATTTTGAACCTAAAATAACACATTTTGGACATCGTATTACCAATCGGGAGGCCGCGGGGCCCACATATGGTAGCCGCATATATGGTTGAGGCAAAAGCAACCATGGTCAAGGTTGCCGCTGATCGAGCTTATACCCTCGGGAGGCCTCATTTTCACCCATTCCATTCGGATTTCTTCATTTTCTCTCTACAAAAACCGAGCTATTCTTCATTTCTACTCGATTTTGACTTGATTTGGAGCAATTTGCCAACGTACATTTCTTCTACGTGCTACGGGTAACGTCTAGACTCCGCTCTTTCGTGTTTTCATTGGTGAAAACCTGTATTTCCTTTCCTAAAGGAATTATATCTAACATGTATGCATAGACATCTAGATAAACATGTTTATGATGCAATGCATGCCTACAGATCATCTTATGGACCATATAGATGCAATATGTTATCATTTATCAGTTAATCTAGACATACATTATATATATATATATATATATATATATATATATGTTAGAATAACAGTTTAAATTGATGTTTACATACTTGGATGTGATGTTATACCCTCATAGGGTGATTTAATACATTCTTTGAGCATGTGGATAGTCCATTTTATAGAGGAGACTCTGGCAAAAAAAAATTATGAGCCAAACGTCAGGGTCTTAGATACCTTTATAGATATACTAGGATGTGATTAAAATAACGTACACAAATAATGGCACATGTAGGACACGTATGATATGATGACCTAAATTATATTTCATGGATTTAATTTACAATTTAAAATAAAGTAGGAATATACCTAACTTGGCTTTGGTTCCTATGAACTCATTGTTCAGACATGGATTTTGCAGGACCCAGTTGTTCTACATCTCAGCGGGTTTCATCTGGAGTTCGCCGACGTAGAGCTCCTTTCGAGGTTCCTGTTCCCCGGATTAGCAGACGGGTACAACGATTGATGGAGCCAGCTCATCGACCTGGTCAGGAGGACCATCCTCCCGTGGATGAGGAGGATATTCCTGAGCCTAAGGTTCCACCTCAGCCCTCTACTGCGCCTAGATTTCTTCCTGACATTGAGGTAGATGTCCTAAATTTGCTAGGTACGGATCTGAGCCGCCATCCCTCCATTCACTTGTATGCGAATGAGGTACGTTATTATTTGTTTTCATTTCTCCTTTCTATCACAGACTGGTTTTCTTAACCTTGAGGTCATGCAGGTTTCAAAGTTCACCCAGCCCAAGGGTAACTAGTTCAGTATATACGCTTTGTATCACTCGCAACATCCCGAGTACAGGGCGATCGTGGATTCTTGGGGATTTGAGGCTTTCTTCACCATTGCTCCCCGTCGTTGCCCTTGGGGCTACTTGCAAGCTTTGTCTGAGCGATGGTTTCATCAGAGTCAGTCTTTTCATCTGCTGGACTGCGAGGTTGTGATGACTCCCATGGATTAGAGATACGTCTCTTGTTTAGAGTTTACGAGGGATAGGGTGCCCTTGGAGCCGTCTATCACTTCGACCACGGTGTGCACTCTCCTAGGGTTTTCTTCACAGGAGCGAGCCTTCAAGGCTAGTTGTATTCGGTCGGGATGTTTGGGCATCGATGCTACTCGAGGCACCTTACAGCAGCCGTTGCTTGCCGATTTGGCGGAGAGGGATCGCATCTTGCGACGTCTATTCCTGACCATCTTGAGGGTTTGTTTCATTGCGAACAAGTCCTCCACTGTTCCCTTCAACTTGGTAGGGGTTGTTCGAGACGTAGGCCGTATTGGGGACTACGATTGGGGATCATTTACATTCGCTCTCTTTCTTCATGGGATGCGACTGCGATCCGAGGGAATTACCGATGCCTGGGTATGATTTTATCCGTTTCTTCTGGTAAGTCTTTTTGATCGAATTTCATTTATTTGACTTTTGATTGGTTTATCTTCTTCCCACAACTAATGCAGGGTTATTTTATATTGACAGTTCTGGGCTTACGAGAGTCTTCCATGTCTTTGCCCCATCTCTGTCTTTGGCTTGCATCAGTCTACTTTGTCGGAGGTCCCGGTCGCGGAGGGCTTTACCCATGCCCGTCTTCAATTGGAGACATTGGTACCTCGGGACATAGTGTGGCTTCCATATTTCAGAGAGCACTTGTCTGAGGGATTTGAGGATGGTTTGCCGACAGGGCCAGAGTTTCAGTTATCCACTCGTCAGATTCCATTCCTTTTTGATGGAGGTTTGGAGCTCTACCTCGGGGATCGCACTTTTTGATGCATCACTGGGGAGATTCGTCTTCCTTTTCTTCCTCCAGCTCAGCACTTCTGGCCTTTATCTTCGTCAGCTGCATCGATTCCCACTATGGGGTATGATGGTTTTCACTTGTTCGACGGTCCGATCACTTATGAGGACTTTATCGTTTAGTGGGGGCCACACACGATAAGAGCTCAGACACGTGCTACCCAGTTCTTAGGAGACATGGTCCCAGGGTTACTCATGATGAAGGACTGGATATCATATTTTTAGGAGCCTTTTCACCAGGTTCAGATTGCTGATTTGAGACTTCAGTTGGAGCAGCTGTCGGCCTACTGTTGCTATAATGGGTTGGACCCATCCTTAGCTAGTACTTTTGCTTCTCAGGGTCATGAAACCGGACCGTCAGGCGGTGGTGGCTCTCATGGTGCTGGACCCTAAGGTTTTGGTGGCGCTTGTGATAGAGATGATCCATTCACTTGTCACCCGGATATGCAGGAGACGCTTTATCGCCTGAATCAGCAGGATGTACCCACTCCCGGTAGACGACCCCAGGTTAACCAGTTTCCACCACTTTCCTGGGTGATTTTGACGAGGCGATGAGCCCATAGGTCATCTGTTAGTTATTGGGCATTTTTGGGCCCAGTATCCTGTACTTTTTACTTTTTAGTTTTCACATGTATCATAGGTATGACAATGATGTTTATAAAACTAATGTACTTGGCAAATATCTATATAGAATGCTTTTTATTCAATCATCGCACATGCTATTTTATCACTTGTTATAATGCATGCTTTAGATATATTTAAATGATTGGATAGAGATTGACCCCTGTATGGTCTTATTAACACAGTTTTTACAGATGTCGTCCTCCGCTATGGCGCGTTTGGATCACCTTCCTTCTAGCCATATCGCTACCAGTTTGAGGATTTGGTATGATCAGTTGCCATATACCGACCGTGTCGCTATAAGCCGCATGTTAAGCCACTCCATGTCTCTGCTGTCCTTTCAGGTTCCAGAGGGATTTATTGTCAAGGTACTCCGGTATTGGATTCCTGAGCGTCATGTCTTCCGATTTGGCTAGGCCGAGTTGACTCCTACTTTGGAGGAGTCTGGTCGCATTTCGGGATTATCGATGGCGGGGCCATATACTCGGATGGCCTAGGGCCATATGCGCCGCCAGTTCATGACAATGACTGGACTTAGGAGGGCAGTTGTGTTGGCCGAGGTGGGTGGTAGCCACGTTATCTCCATGGACTTTATGATCAATCACTTCGCTTCTGCGGATAGTTTTGCCTTTTATTACTGAGACTTTGCCATTTCAGAGGAGCAATGGGACGTTGCCCAAGTGGATGCCTTGGTTATGTGCCTCATAGCCTATCTATACATGCCATTTTATACTGACCATCTGGATGTGGCGATGTTGATGGCTGTTAGGGCTCTCAGAGATGACTTTACTATACTTCCCCTTATTCTGGCCGAGACATTGATATCAGCTTCTATCTGCCATACCGCCGGGGATCAGGAGTTCAGAGGTAGCCCCGTGCTCCTATATATGTGGTTGATGACGCACCTCAGACCGATCGGGCGGCTTCGTTGTCACGGGTTTTATTTTGGACATGGCTTGTCCCAGGTCTACTCATATCGCCAGACTTCTTGCGTCGATGAGGAGTCCTGGACTTCATTTCTGGGGGCCATGGAGGAGCCTTTTGCTATAGTCATGTATTCTGGGTATTGCTCCTTTTTTAGTTTCATCACCCATGCAGCCAACCTGGATTTCCTCCCCTTGGCGGGTTTGAGGAGTGTGACGACCTATCATCCTCTGGCGGTAATGGGTCAGTTTGATCAGTACCAGAAGGTCCATGCATTTGAGGGGTTTGAGGATTATCGCTTCCTCATCTGCTCAGTTACTGAGGCTGATTTGGCTCGGGTTTATGGGTTCTGGTCTCATCGACAAACAGCAGAGTTTAGAGATTGCCATCCGGGCCGTTCAGCATAATATTCAGCTTGGCTCGAGTCAAATTTGGCACCAGACATGGTAGACCAAATTTAGTCAGGATCTTTATCCGGGGATGATGTTGGATCCACAAATGGTGAGGAGCCCACGGAGGATTCTATATCTTCGACTGATGATGCTTTATTTAAAGAGTTGACAGCTTCTTTAGTGATCCTTGTCCTGCGTTCGGCCTCAGTTTCCATGGAGGCGATGGATAGGCAGCTTCGCCTGGTGACCTTTGAGAGGGATCAGGCTCGGGCTCTATTGACCACCGTAGCTGGTCGGGATGCTGCTATCATTGAGAGAGATGATGTCCGTGCTTCCCGAGACCAGGCCCTTATTGATAGAGATGAGGCCCAGACTTTCTCAGATGGACTCATTGGTCACGTACAGGGTGTAGTGCAGAGTCGAGAGGAGGTTTTTTGTATGGCAGCAGAGATGCTGAGACAGGTTGATATGCTGGAGCACGAGTTCAAAGATGCTCCCCCGACTGCAGAGACTGCTGGATATTTGTCTATGTTGGCTCGTCTCACCATTGATTTATAGCTCTATTTTATTTCCCTGTATAGACTTTGTTATTATCACTTGTCATAGGTTAGAATCAACTTTTGTATTCTAAACAGTTGTATATATTAAAAAGAAACAAGTTCAGTTCACTTCCCTTGTTTGAGTATGTCTAGCCATGTCCACTATTACCATTTTCGCTTCATGATTTATTATGTCGACATAAAACTGGTCTCGCCATGTGGCATCAGATTCGGCGGGAGTGATGCTGAGATGTCGCTAGGTCTTCTCTGCATGAGCCGTCGATTGGGTGAGCTTTATGGATACGGTTTTGATTTCTGTATAGGTTAGGATTTGAATAATTTAAAAATGTTTGGATTTTTTGAAGGTTAGGCTGCCTACGTACCCCCACAGATGGGAGATCAGGTCTTTCATAGTTCAGGCTCAGACCTGAAAAGTTTGAAAAGGGGTTTATTTGGGTTTGAGTTTAATTTGATAGGATTTGGATGTTTTTCCACAGATAGGAGATCAGGTCTTTCGTAGTTCAAGCTCAGACCTAAAAAACTAGACTTGATATATTTTTTCTTTTTTTCATTTTTTTTCTCTTTTTTTTCTTTTTTTATCAAGACATAGTAGTCCAGTTTGAAAGCGAAAGGGGTTTCAGACATAATACCATTTCATCGAATCAGAATTGATCAATTGTAGGAATTCCTCACTGTCCATCTCTTCCAATTTCAAAGCTCCGCCCGATAGGATTGCTTTGACAAGAAAGGGTCCTTCCCCATTTGGGGCAAATTTTCCTTTAGCTGCATCCTGGCCCGGAATGATCTTCTTCAGCACCAAATCATGCTCTTTAAATTCCCAAGGTCGCACCTTCTTGTTATAAGATCGGGATATTCGCTGCTGATAGAGTTGACCGTGAAAGATAGCAGTAGCTTTCCTTTCATCTATCAGGGACAACTGATCGTATCGTTCTTCTATCCATTGGATTTCCTCTATCTGGGCATCCAGCATCACTCTCAGTGATTCCATCTCCACTTCGATAGGAAGTACAGCCTCCATACTATATACCAGTGAGTAGGGTGTTGCTCCAATCGAGGTTTGAGTTGACGTTCGGTATGCAAGTAGGGTAAATGGCAATATATCAGGCCATCCCCGGTGATTTGCTGACATCTTCATCATTATCTTCTTGATGTTCTTATTAGCCGCTTCCACCGCGCCGTTCATTTTTGGACGATAAATAACCGAATTAAGGTGTTTGATATTGAACTTACTACACAGTTCCCTCATCATCTCGTTATTCAGATTCCTCGCATTGTCTGATATGATAATCTCGGGTTGTCCATACCGACAGATGACGTTGTTTCTAATGAAACCAACATGACCTCCTTCGTGACCCTGGGGAAGAAGCTACTTCCACCCACTTGGTAAAGTTGTCAATCATAGTTAAGATGAATCGATGACCGTTACTGGCTTTAGGCTCAACTGGTCCTATTACGTCTTCCCCACATGGAAAAAGGCCATAGTGATGTCATGCAATGTAGCTGATTCGAAGGCACATGAATAATGTTGGCATGGATCTGGCATTGATAGCAATGCTTGGCATGATCATCGCAATCCGCTTTGAGGGATATCCAGTAGTGTCCTGTCCTCAGAATCTACTTGGCAAGCAGAGGTCCACTCATATGTGCTCCGCACACTCCACCATGTACTTCATTCATAAGTCGCTGGGCTTGATCTTTATCAAGACATCTCAGTAGTCCTACACCTAGGTCTCTCTTATAGAGAGCATCTCCACTTAGGTAGAAATTTATGGCCATTTTCTGTATTCGCTTCTTCATAACTGGACTCATCCCTTCAGGGGTTGACTGATCTCGCAAATATTCTTTTATATGGTGGTACCAAGGTGGTATAGTAGGTGTTATTTCATCTGATATCTCCCCTACATTGTTTCCATATGACGATGTATTCTGCACAGTGAAGGTGATGACCGGCATTCCCCTTCTTGCTGACAGGTTTGCTAGTGAAGCTAATGTGGCCAATGCATCAGCAAAATCATTTCGGTTCCTGGGGATATGCATGAAGGCAATGTCTTCAAATTCCCCTACCAATCTAAGGACATGTCGATGATACGGCAGTAGATGCAGTTCCTTGGTGGTGTATGCCCCGGTAGACTGTCTGATAACTAGCTCCGAATCTCCAAACACTGCTAAACGTTTAACTCCCATGGACTGCACCAGTTTTAACCCCACAATGCACCCTTCATACTCTGCGGTATTGTTGGAGTTGTTGGAATGCAACTTGGTTGCCATGGGGTATTGATCTCCTGTAATAGATACCAGGACTACCCCAGCT
The DNA here is from genome assembly GCA_020205555.1 of Panax stipuleanatus. Lineage (NCBI taxonomy): Eukaryota > Viridiplantae > Streptophyta > Magnoliopsida > Apiales > Araliaceae > Panax > Panax stipuleanatus. The sequence goes on from CM035126.1 coordinate 65,269,587, forward strand.
CCAGTACCTTTAGCGTTTAATGCGTCGTCAAAATATATTTTCCAGAATTGACCTTGATCCTCTTTATCGATCAATTGAACAGTCAACACTTCCTCCTCCGGGAAATATGTTTCTAGAGGCTAAAAACCCCCTGCTGGTGCAGCCGACAGGTGATCCGCAATCCCTTGCCCTTTAATGGACTTTTGGGTCACATAGATGATGTCGAACTGTTGAAGGATTAACTGCCACTTGGATAAATGGCAGTTCAAAATTGGCTTGCTGAAGATGTATTTCAAAGGATCCATCCTCGATATGAGATAAGTGGTATGGCCATGTAGCTAATGCTGTAACCTCGTGGCTGCCCAAGCTAATGCACATCAGGTTCTTTCTATCAGGGTATATTTCTGTTCTCCGCTGCTGAAGCGTTTACTGAGGTAATAGATTGCGCTTTCTTTTCCCATGTCATCCTTCTATCCCAGTAGGCAACCCATAGCATTGGAGTTGACTGAGATATACATGAACAACTGAATTCCATCCCTTGGGGGTACCAAGATAAGCGCTTCAATCAACCTCTTCTTGATGGTGTGGAAAGCTTTCCGGCAGTCTTCATTCCATTTTCCTGAAGAGTTCTTCCTTAACAGTTTGAAAATGGGTTCACAGGTTGCTGTCAACTGCGATATGAACCGGCTGATGAAGTTTATTCTTCCCAGGAAACCTCGAATTTCCTTCTCGGTCTTTGGCTCAGGCATTTTCGTGATGGCTTTGATTTTGGCTGGATCCAATTCAATGCCCCGGTTGCTCACAAGAAATCCCAGCAATTTACCGGATTTCACACCAAAAGCACATTTCACTGGGTTTAACTTCAAATTAAACATGCATAGTCGTTCAAACAACTTTCGAAGATGGGTGCAATGGTCATCAGCCTGTCGGGACTTTACGATGATATCATCCACATACACTTCGATTTCTTTGTGCATCATGTTGTGGAATAAGTTCATCATGGCCCTTTGATATGTAGCACCAGCATTGGTAAGGCCAAAAGCTAGTTTTTGATAACAAAAGGTTTCCCAAGGGGTAATGAAGGTAGTCTTTTCCCTGTCTTCTTCAGCAACTATGATCTGTTGATATCCGGCAAAGCAATCAGCGAAAGAATACATCTCAAACTGTGCAGTATTGTCGATTAATACGTGGATGAACGGCACTGGGAAGTCATCTTTAAGGCTGGCTTTGTTAAGATCTCGATAATCTACACATACTCGCAACTTTCCCCCAGATTTCGGCACTGGGACTACGTTGGACAACCATTCAGGGTATGTTGATACCATAATGATTCCCGCTTTGAACTATTTGATAATTTCTTCTTCGACCTTCAGGCTCCATTCTGGTTTCAACCTTCTCAATTTCTGCTTGACTGGTTTGAACCCTTCTTTAATTGGGAGTCGATGGACAACGATATCAGTGGATAGACCTATCATGTCTTCATGAGACCAGGCAAAAGCATCCTTGAATTGGGTTAAGAGTTGTATTAGTTCTTTTTCTCGGTTAGAGGGAAGGTTGGTCCCTATCTGTATTTCTTTAGGATTTTCACCGATATTTATGGTGGTGGTTTGATCGAGGTTGGGTTTAGGTTTATCTTTGACCCATGCTTTGATTTTCTCGGGCACGTCGTCATCATCCCCTTCCTCTTGCTCGATTCCCATCAAGTTAAAGTCCAATTCTATTTCGAAATCGTAATCATTACTCGAATTCGACAAATCATAGACATGTCTAGGACTACTCAAATATGGAAACTTGAGAAAAAAACTTGATTGCTAAATATATACAAGTAGTCGTCAATTACAAAAAGATTCATCAGTTAATATGACAACTATCAATAACAAGCTACAATTGAAATAAAATAGAGATAAATATAGATAAAGGTAGAGCGCCCTGTCAGCGGTCACTTCCGGGTTTTTACCCTTTTCGGACGATCTGTGGGGTGATCGTCCAATTGTTGGTCATGAGATCCTGGGGAGTCGCGGAGATAGACGCGCTACTGGAGTCGTCGTCTTCTAAGATGGCCATAATTGGTTTGAACCTGGTCCCTTGATCCTCGTTCGGGATGTTTACATTTCCCCAGTTAAGGACCATGAGGATGGGTTGATCACTTGACAAATCTGCCCAGCTGGACTTCTTCAGGTCCTCTTCAGGAAGGCAAAAACTTCACATGAATTGCAACTAAATCTCCTCCAAAAACTTCTTATCTTTGGCCTTCCGGGCCGCATCCTTGAGAGGCTTTTCATCCCCAACCTGCTGATGTCCGCTCTGATTGACTTTGGGAATTAGAAGACTTGAGATAACGACGGGGATCTTCTTTAATGGTTCTTTAAATCCTGCTTCATTGAGGTTTAGCTTGAGGTGAATCAGATGATTAGCTGGCTTGTGCTTGTGAGGATTTTGATGTCTGGATCCACCAGAATATCCGAGTCCAGCCTTTCCCAACTGCGTGTGTATACGGATTGGGTTCTTGATTCCTTGGCCATTTTTCCACAATCCTCTACCTATTCGATGTCCTCGGGAAAGCATCTATTGGCCAACTGCCATCACTTTAGGAGATATCCAGGGAATTAAGACTGGCGCCCCCACAGATTTATATCGCGGATTACTTATTTTGAAGGCTTGAAAATTGGCGTGCTCAACACCTTCATTCACGCTGATTAAGGGCATATCTCCTAGATCATGAACAGGATAATCAAGTTCTGCACAGACAGTCACCAAATTGCCGTTGACGATATATTTCAGTTGTTGATGAAGAGTTGAAGGAACGGCGCCAGCCATATGGATACGTGGTCGTCCTAACAACAGATTATACCCGGTAGTGATCTTCAGGATCTAGAAAGGTGTGTTGAAAGTGAAAGGGGCAATTTCCACAGGAAGTTCAATCTCCCCCAAGGTATCCCTTCTTGATCCGTCGAAAGCTCGTACCACCACATGGCTTTCCCAAATTCGATTTGGGTTGATCTTCATCTTCTTTAGAGTATCCTGTGGACAGATGTTTAAGGACGACCCTTCGTCGATTAGCACGCCACCTACCACATATCCTGATGAAACGATAGCGATATGCAATGGTTTGTGATGCCCAGTTCCTTCGGCGGGTATATCATCGTTAGTGAATGATATCACATTACTGTCCAGTACATGGCTGATCAGGTGCTAAAATTTCTCAGTATCGATAGTCTTGGGTAAATGCGCTTCCTCCAACACTTGGATCAGAATTTGACGATGGTCGTCAAAATCTAATACCAAATCCAGGATGGAGATTTGATGGGGTTCAGCTTCCAACTGCCTCACCGTCCTTGCTTCACCATGCCCCATCTTGTGGAGGAACTCTGTGATCTTTCCTGTAGATACCTTCCCCAATACCTTGGTTGTCGGTTTTGCCAAATGCCCTGGGAGGTAAAATGGATTCTCCCTAGGTATGATGGCGGTACAGTCAGGTGCCAATTTTATACCTTCTCCGAAATTCCATGGTACCTTCTTCAGGCTTAAAATTGGGAGTTGCGGCCAAGAAGCCAACATCAGGGGTTTTGGCGCTGGTATCTCGAGAGTGGCTTTGTTTCTCTTCTCAGATATTCCTTTGATGGTTATAGGTCCGCCAGACGTTCCTTCCATACAGAGGATAACCGCTACCATACCCTCCAAATTCCTCAGTCCTAGAGGGTAATTCATCTCTTCCTCGCATAATATCTCAGCTTTGTTCATCAATTACAGTTCTCCTGATTCAATCAAGTTCTGGATTAAATGTCGTAGGGCCCAACACTCCTCCGTGGCATGTCCAAGAGCATTTGAATGGTATAGGCCGTATCTGGAAGGGTCGAAACATTTCGATCGCGGATTTGGGGGTGGCAAAAATTTCATGATCTTCCCCTCCTCGATCAAGGTGCAGAGAATTTCCTCCTTGGATTGCCTCAAAGGGGAAAATTTTCGTTTGGCTGTAAATTTTCGTTAGCTCTACAGTCTAGCTTCTCGGGCCATCTTTTTGGTCCATTTATTTTGTTTTTGGAAGCGAATCTGATCCCTTCTGAAGGTTGAAACATCTTGGATAGATATGGGGTCGATTGGCTTTGGTAGGACCTGGCCTATTAGCTGTCGGGTCAACTGGTGTTGGTATACAACCAATTCTGCCAGTTGATCAACTTGCCCCTTGATTGAAGCCAAGTCTTGTTCTACCCCATACTTTTCTTCAGGGTATCCCCACATTACAGGGTAATGCGCAGGGGGTAACTCTTCCATCTTCCTTAGGTATTTACGGTTTTCCCTGCTTCTGGCACTGATCATGTTTACTCCTTCCTCCGTATGCTGAGGCAGCGGGTTGTTGTTAACATTCGGCTGCTCGAGCGCTTTGACTATAATCTCCCCACTATCAATGAAATTTTAAATTTTGTGCTTTAACATCCAACATTCTTGAGTATCATGCCCTGACGAGTTGGAATGGTAGGCATATTTCTTGCAGGAATCGAATTGCCTTTCGTTTGGATCGAAGGTGGAGCGAGCTCAACGATTTTCTTTTGGGCGATCAGTAGCGCTAATATATTCTCCAAGGAGTCTCCCAAAGGAGTGAATATCCTTCTTCGCTTGTTTTCCCCAACTTTCACTGCTGTAGAATTTTGAGAAGTCGTAGGATAAGAGTTTTACCTCTGGATAGGCGAGTAAGGGCTCTTGTTGGCATATTGTACCTGCAATATTAAAGAGATATCTTCTTCCTTTCTCTTTGATCCTCTTTTGGGAGCGCTGGCATAATTTCCCGATTGTATGTGCTCGGCTACGGCTTCCAAAGCAGTGAGGTCCTTAATTTTCCCAGACTTCAAACCCATTTCCGCTATTTCCCCGTGTTTGATTATTTCGGAGAAGGATTTTCCTAACCCTGACGAGGACTCTCTCATAGAAAGGGGCTTCTTGTATATCAATGAAGGTTGTCACCATCTCACCCTCATCCATAGGTGGGTTGACTTGGTCTGCCATTCGCCTCCACCGCTACGCATATTCTCTAAACAATTCATTGCCCAACTTTTTGACTTTGGTAACCTGGTAGCGATCAGGTGCCATCTTAGATTGGAAACTGTATTGGTTAAGGAAAGCATGGGCCAAATCTTCCCAACCTCTAACTTTGGAATTTTTTATCCGTGCGTACCACGTTCGGGCTTCACCGGTAAGGCTCTTCTGAAACAGTTGCATCCGAAGGTTCTCATCCATGGAATAAGTTCCAAGTTCACCTATGTAGACTTTCAAGTGAGTGTATGGGTCTCCCAATCCGTTATATTTCTCAAACTTGAGGTCTTAAAACTTATCCGGGTATCTCGCCTTTGGGAAAATACACAAATTCGAATAATTCACGCTCTCGTGGGATCCTGTCCTTTTCGTAAACCGAATAGCGTCTTCTATCTGTCTAACTTTCTTCCTAATATCTCAAGTGTCTCTGTCCTCCCGGAGGTCTATGATTTCCCGTGTCATCTTCTGGATCGGGCCTTCTTGGGTACTTCAACATCAAAGGGAGAAATAGGTGTGGACGTATGGGTATCACCTTCCTTCTCAGGTACTTTCTTGTCTCCTTGCGCAGAGGATTCAGTTAGACTCTTATGCTTAGATTCCTGAGATACTTTGCACTGCTCTTATAACAGGGTCGGCATCTCGGTCATCTGCTTCTTAAACTCCTTGAATGCATCTCGAGATATAGGGGTATGTTCAGATGAACTTCCTTCAGCCATCTTAAACGGTGATGAGTGGGCCTTCTTGGCTCGAGATCGGGTTCTAGGACCAATATGCACAAAACCGATATCTAGTTTAGACTGGATATTGGTGAACAGGGATGCATGATATGCTATGCATCAGTTTAATGGTTTTTTAATATTTTCCTGCAATATAACGGGTTAGTCAAATTGATGACAGGATATGAAAGATGTATGTATGATAGTTTTTTAGATGACGGTCATTTATATACATGGAAGACTAAATAGGGCATGAAGAAGCACACTGCGTGTTTGGTTTATCAGAGACTGGCCTATCTTAGGGTTACTTTCACAGGCTATTTAAAATTGGTTCCCAGATGTTTGCAATTTACTTGATGAAAACATCCACTTTTCAATTAGAGCGGATCTGAGTGGTGCCTTTCCTAAGCCTCACAATGGAAACATCCAGAGGAGTCCAGTAATAAACAACCGACGGGATTCCCTCCTAATGGAGGTACCACACAACATACATTCACATACATTCACATCCTCAACTCATGTAATATGATGACACTGTGCGAAGCACTAATAACTTGTGTGAAGCACTAATAAAATGCTAAAAGATTGACACAATTATCACACACAAAGATCATTCACACAAACGCACATGCAGAATGAAAATTAAAAAGTTTGATCGCGACTTAATCCACAATAGAGTCGCCACCTGTCGACGCCGGGAAGAAAATCGGCCTCTTTGTACGCTTTTTTTGTTGAAGGGGGAGTCTTTTTTCCTTTTGGTGTTGCTTTCCATCCTTTCTTATCAGGGTGGAAAAGAGAGGAATGCTCATATTTCCTAAATTGATATTACTCTACCCTTTCGCTTTTGCTATGTCTTTGGGGTTCCGTTTTAAAGGGTGAATTTGTAGGAAATTGGTATCGACATAAGTGTCGACGATTTTGAAAAGATTGATTTAATTTTGATGATTGGACCGAATGAGACAGAGTCGCCAGTTGGTATTTTGTAAATGGATGTACCAACTCATCCGAGTTTTAATAGTTTTCCCAAGATGGTCCAATGGAAGACTCCAAAATATTGGTCTTGAAACCCGAGATTTATGGAATTTGAGGGCTAGGTTAAGCGGGGGGGGGGGGGGGGGGGGGGAAGGTGTTAGGCACCCCCCGACTCCCGTGCAAGCACAGTACTGCATCTTATTGATTTTCTATGCACAAAGTGTGTATGTGTATGTGTGTGTGTGTGTTTTATTTTTGCAAGTTTTATTAGTTTTTCCTAAGTCTTTATTTTGGGTGACTTGAAAGTAGTGTTGTACCTCTTTTGTGCCTAGGTATGAAGGATTTGACTTAATGAAAAGTTCATTTTTAACAAGATATATGAATTCAAATGATGTTTTAGAAAGTAAGATTTTCAAATCCTTTGCCCGACTAGGAATCGAGGACTTTGATACTTCCTTTTATTCTTTACGTTTATTACGTGATCTATCCCGAATCTCTTTATTATTCATCAAAAGCTCTTGCGGATTTATTAGAAATCATTTTGATGATATGCATGCAAAAGCGTAAAAAATGGGTCGGATCATCATCGGGCATGTAAGCCATCTCGATGAACTGAGCTCCCGCAATCAAGGTTTTCACTATCATGGGATCTTGAATCCGACCTCTTGAGACTAACCCCTCGAGTTCATTTTTAGGATCTAAATATTACACGTACAACGATATTTACGTTATTTAAAGCGTTTACATAATAAAAATCGGTCCATCGTGGGAATCAAGTCGGATCCATTCGGGGATCTCAACATCGGGGTTCCTAGGCTCACATGATTTGTACGATATTAAATATACATAATGTCCACGGTTTTGATATTAGATGATTTCATCGATTGAAATCACTGTTTAAGCCATTTCGGCCTCCTTTTCGCCTCTAAATATAAATTTAGAACTGGGACCATTTAAACTAATAAATCCATAGATATACCATGAATCTAAGCCATTCTAGCACATGGGTTAAAGCTTCATGCTTAATAACCTCTCAAAGGCTAGATTAGGCTTAGATTTAGGTATATCTAGCCTCCGCGGTTGATTTACAATGTAATAAGCACAATATAACCGATAAAAACGTAAAATCTATCAACTATTACACAATATTCTTAAAATACAACAAGCTTAACTATATTAAAACAAGATATCTCATTAATCTATCATTTGAACAACATTTACAAAGAATCGAAGCTAGAAAGTGCGTTAATTCACCTTAGGGGACGTGTGAACAAGAGTTTTGACTCCCGGGATGAACTTTGAACACTAGTGGGGCTTCAAGTATGTGCTAGATGGGATGATTAAGCTTCAAGTTGGTCTTTTAGTATTCCACCCGAGCCTCTCTCTCTCTCTCTCTAGAATGTATATTCTCTCTCTAAAATGTATCTCTCTCTCTTCCAAAATAAACTAGTGTGGGGGTTTTAAGCTGCCAGAGGCAGCCGCATATGTGGTTGCGGCTAGCCACAGTTATGGTCAAGGCTGGGCTAAGTGGGCCCCACAAGCTTGGCAGGTGGTCCTTCGGTCCCAGTGCAACAGAAGTTGACATCCGTCGCTCGACCTTTCGGACAGTCTTTGATGAATGTAGAGGGAATAGATCGATTCTGACTGGATTAGGGTTCGGGAAGTCGATACTCGTGGCCAAGATATATTCACCAGGTCCAGATATCAATTAGCTAGCTCGTCTCTGATGGCACGCCGTTCGAGGTTTGCTAAGGTGGTTTCTGATGATCACTATCTCAGCTTGTCGATCCTCGATCACTTCGCGGTATATTCGGATGTCATTGGTCCTCTGCATCACTCCTGAGGTTATCTCCGAGATTAATCGGCTATTTTGCCCTACCTCGGGGTTGTCTCCAAAGTAAAATTACGCTTTTTCCCTTCTACAAGGTTAGTACAAAGAAAGTAAAATTTTGAGTGTCTACAGTCTCCCCAACAGTAAATTATATCACGTGTTGATGTTCAGCACTTGGAAAGATATGTAGAAAGTATATGGACCAATCTCCACCGAAAGTTTGTTTTCTCTTACAGCATCTCGTTGAGATCCATTGAAAGCTCTTATGACTATATTACTGCTCCGGATTTGATTTGGATTGATCTTCATTATTTTCAAAGTGTCATAGGGGCAGATGTTCAGGGAAGATCCTCCATTTATCAACACACCTCCTATCACATATCCTGAGGATATCACTGCTATATGTAATAACTTGCAATGACCAGTCCCTTCCACTAGTATGTCAACATCAGTAAAAGATATCACATTGCTATTGAAGATGTGATCTATCAAGTGATGGAACCTTTTTCGTATCCACTACATTCGCCAAATGTTCTTCTTCCAGTACTTGCATTAAGATCTTGTGATGATCTTTCAAGGATAACACCAAATCCATAATGGATATCTGTCGGGGTTGCACTACCTTGGCTTCATTATGCCTAATTTTGCCGAGGAATTCTTCAATTTTCTCCTCAAGCACTCTACCCTTGGTTTTAATGGCTGGCTTTATTACTTGATGAGGTAGATAACACGGGTTTTCCTTTGATATAGCAGCAGTGTGATTTGATGTTGATCCCTCATTCTCCCCATAGTTCTATGGGACTCTTTTTAAGCTGATAAAGGGATATTGCTGTCTGAATGGTAACATCAGTGGTTTTGGTGCAGCCACTTTCACAGGGTTCTTTCCTCCTTTGTCCCCATTTCCTTGAATTGCCAGAGGATTGTAACTGTGTCCTTCTCACAAGAAATGACTGCCATAATTTCTTTTGAACTCCATGTCATGGGAGGAAAAATCGGTCCTTCTTCAGGAAAGCCATTATCCTGACTTACTTTTAGCAATTCACTGCTTTCAATCAGGTTTTGAATTAAGTGACGAAGTCCCCAACATTCTTTTGTATCGTGACCAGGAGTGTTAGAAATGATATTGACATATTTTGGAAGAGTTGAACTTCCTTGATTGAGGGTCTACTGGGGGTAATAGCTTTGTGATTCTTCCCTAATTGATGCTGGTATATCATTAGTTCTGTCAGTTGACCAATCTATTCCTTGATAGACTTTATTTTTTGTTCTATTAGAAAGTAACATTCTGAATACCCCCATTTATCATAGTTATCCTTTCTTGTTTGGGAAGAGTCCCCTATATACTTGAGGTACTTAGAACCTTCTCCACTCCCCATACTGATCATGTTGACTCCCTCCTCATTGTGCTGAGACAAAGGTTTATCTTGAACATGTGTTTGCTCTAGTGTTGTTACCACAATCTCACCACTGTCTATCATATCTTGGATCTTGTGCTTTAGAGACCAACATTCTTGGGTATCATGGCCAGGAGCCCTGGAATGATAAGCACATTTCTTGCTTGGGTCAAAATTCTTCCCACTTGGATTGGCTGGGGGAAGGAGCTGAGAAATTTTCTTCTGTACTGTCAGAAGCTTGAGTATATTCTCAAGTGAGTCCCCTAAAGGTGTAAATGTTATTCGACGTCTAATCTCTCCGGCTTTTTGGAACAGAGGATTTGAAGGTTGTACAGATGTTTGGAAAGGGGTATAATTTTCCTCTGAATGGACAGGTTTTGATTGCCTCTTTGGGTTTGACCTTGGAGTACCAAGGATACATCTTCTTTTTTCTTCTTATGAACTCTCCGAGGATTATTCCCATAATTTCTGGACTGAATGTGCTCAGCCACGACTTCCAAAGCAGTAAGGTCTTTAATCTTTCTAGACTTCAATCCCATGTCAGCCATTTCTTCATGTTTAATCATCTCTGAGAATGGTCTCCCTATGCCTGCTAGGACTCTCTCATAGAATGGAGCTTCTTATATGTCGATGAATGTCATTACCATCTCAGTTTCAGTCATTGATGGAATGACTTGAGCAGCCAAACGTCTCCACCTCTAGGCTTATTCACGAAAAGATTCATTGTTCTGCTTTTTAATTTTGGTAATTTGATATCTGTCTGAAGCCATTTGTGACTGGAAGCTGTATTGATTTAGGAAGGCATGTGCTAGCTCTTCCCAGCTACGGGTTTTGGAGTTATCCAGTCAAGTGTACTAGGCTCTGGCCTCTCCGGTCATACTTTTCTGAAACAACTACATCCTTAGATTCTTGTCCTCTGCATAGGATCCGAGTTCTCCAATGTATACTTTCAAATGAGTGTAGAGATCTCCCAATCCGTCATACTTTTCAAAATCTGGAATCTGGAACTTATCTGGATAACGGGCCCCGGGAAAGATGCAAAGATCTGAGTAGTTAACTCTCCCGTATGCTCCAGTCCCTTTGATTGATCGGATGGTTTCTTCCATTTAATGGACTTTCTTTCAGATATCACCGGTTTCTCGATCTTCTTTGAGATTGGTGATTTCAGGGATTTTGTTAGTTTTTTTTATTGATTTGAGGTTCAGGTATCTGTGCTTCCTTTTTCTTGTCAATACCTTGACTGCCACCTTGTGCAGAGGACTCTAGTTGAGTGGGTATTTGTTGACCTTGGGTACTTTTGCTATGCTCTTTTAAGAAGATAACTAATTCTGCTATTTGGTTTCTAAGTCCTTCAAATTATTCTCGAGACACGAAACCTGACCCATGTTGGGTACTTTCTTTTATGTTAGTGGATAGGCTCTGTGCCTTCTTAGATTTGGATATGGTAATGGGACCAATCTTGCCTACAATAAAAGTAAGTAGTTTAGTCTTAATAGACACTAATAGGATGCATGCTATGCAATGTGTCAATTTTTATGTGTTTTTTTAATGTTTTCCTGCAAAACAGATGTCAGTTGTTTTGATGAGAGGATATCATGACAATTTTTGATATTTGACAATGAATTCGGAAAAGAATTAACATTTACAACATTTGATATTTGACAGGAATTTACATTTAATATGATTTACATTATTTAATATTTGACATTGAATTGAAAGAGAAAGGTATGAAGAGTCTTCCCTTCGCGTTTGGTTTATCAGAGGCTGACCTATCTTAGGTTTACTCTCATGGGCTTTTTAGCATGAAGGTTCCTAGATCATCGCAACCTACTAGATGGGAAGTTAATCCGATCTTTCAACTGGAACGAATCTTAGTGGCACCTTTCCTGAGCCTCTCGGGATTATTCTCCTCTGAGTCTAGTAATCAGCCACCAATGGGTTCGCCTCCTGGTGGAGGAATCACACAACAAACATTCATCTGGTCTCACTGTATGCAATATGATGACAATGTGCGAAGCACTAATATAAAGCGATGTAAAGAGACATTCATTCACATCCATTCAATGTAAAGACAGCATTCACACACATGCCAATAAAAGGGAATTGAAAAGATTGAAATGTGGCTTTAGCCCTCTACTGTCCCCAACAGAGTCGCCACCTGTCGACGCAGGGAAAATTCGATTCCTAGAGTGTTATCTACCCTTTATATGTTCTATGTTGATTTTAGTTATCTTCCTTAAAGGGTGAGATTTTAGGAAAAGACCGACATACAATGTCGACGATTTGAAAAGATTTGATTTTAATGATTGGGCCGAATTAGACAGAGCCACCGGGTGGTATGAGTTTAAATGGTTTTACCAACTCAACCGAATTTGAGAGATTTTTACAATATGGCCCAATATGTGACTCCATTTAATTGGTCTTGGAAACCGAGATTCATAGAGTTCGGGGGCTTGCTTAAGCGAGGGGAAGGTGTTAGGCACCCTCCGACTTCCGTGAAACACGGTTACCACGTCATTTCAGTCCCTGAGCATTGTGTGTGTTTGTGTGTGATGCAGATAATTATGATCTAAGTACTTTATTTGAAAGTAGTGATGTGCTTTGTTGGACCTAAAAACGAAGGGTTTGAGTTATTGAAAAGTCCATTTTCAATAAGAATATGAAAATGATGTTTTGAAAAGAGGTTTTCAAACCCTTTTGCTCGCATAGTAATTAATTTGATACTTCCATTTTATTCAATATTCGGCTTTATTTAATTTTATTCTCGAGATGCGAAGCATCTTCGACAAAATATAAATATTATATATATATATATAAGTGGCAGGCTCCTTATGGGCATAAAAGCCATCGAAATGAGCCCGAACACCACAACCACAGTTTTCACTATTTTGGCGCCTTAAATCCGTATAATCGTTTTAAGGCCTTGGATTTACAAGTACAAAAATTTGCAAGCTGGCTGTATAATCAAAAAGGTCAATCACAGGAACCAGATCTAGATTTATTGATTAAGTCGTAGATCCTGTAGCTCCTAGGCTCACAGGATATCACATAAATAGCCTGCATAACGAATATACAGAAATAAAACATATATCTATACTAGACATTGTTGGACGAAAGATTCATCAGTTAAATCCTCGTTAACAAGTAGCCCATAGCTTCCCATTTTCTCTAGATGCAGATCTAGGGTCACATGGTCTCTAAATACTTATAAAAATTAAAAAGAAAACTAGATCTTTATAGATCGTAGTCATTCTAGATTTCAGGTTCAAGTTCTACAACTTTTGAACCAGTTAAAAGCTAGATCTGGCTAGATCCAGTACAGATCTATTCAATAAAGCTTAAATATTGACTATTTAAAAGAAATGAAAGGTTAAAAAGTCAGATTTGATGAATATAAGTTATTAACTCTATATATATAGCACTTATATACGTATTTGAGTAAGCGAAGAAGATAGATCTGGCGAAATCTTACAGTATTTCACAAGAACGGCTATCAAACAACTTCTGAAGCCTCAAAACTCATTTCCTATTGGTTAAAATTTGATATATTGTAGTGTATATATATATATATGAGTGTTTAAAAAGAAGTTTTATAGAAATTGGAGTAAGATAGAAGCTCCATTTAGCTTTCCTAGTCTCTTTTTCTCTCGCCTCGGCCCTCTCCTTCTCTAATCTTTTCTTGGAAGTCAAAGGGGGGAGGCCATATATATAGGCCCGGCCTGCCTTGGCTCTACTTGCGACAGTCTTAGGAAGACCTGCGGTTGGGCCTGGTGAGCCCCGCTGCCTCAAAGTACGTGGACTCCGACCAACGTGTAGTACGCTCAAAACCTTCATAAATTACAATTCGGGAATCCGATGGAGGTGTGCCATACCTTTTCAAAAAGCTCTTTTCCAGAGCTACGCAATGGCATGGGGCTTGACCTTTTTTGAATATGGAAAGATGGGTCCATGACCAGATCTTCAAGTCTTATCAGTTAGTCTGTTGAGCAGTCTAGCGCATTTTTCACCCGGGATTGCTGTGATGGTTCTGTATGACCTATTTCACAGTAGTTTGATCCGAATTGCTATTGAGTTGGAAAATTACCCTTTTGCCCTTTTAATTTGGTATTCAGGATTGATGCAGTTGCAGCTGGCTTCCCTCCATATTATCTCTGGGGTTCGACTGATGTTGACTTCTGCATATCTTCAGGGTTGTCTTTGAAGCTGATTTGATGTTTCCCGAGGCTGTCTCGGGAGGTCTGATTTAATGTTTCCCCGGTCTATCCTCGGGGGTTTGATTTGATATTTCTCGAGGCTATCTCCGGGGGTTTGGTTTGTTGTTTCCCAAGGCTATCTCTGGGGGTCTGATTTGATGTTTTCTGAGGCTGTCTCTGAGGGTTTGGTTTGATGTTTCCTAGGGCTGTCTCTGGGGTCTGGTTTGATGTTTCCCAGGGCTGTCTCTGAGGGTCTGATTTGATGTTTTTCGGTGCTGTCTCCGAGGGTCTGGTTTGATGTTTCCCGGGGTTGTCTTCGGCGGTCTTGTTTGATGTTTCCTGGGGCTTTCTTTGGGGGTCTGGTTTGACATTTTAGACTTCTAAGGTTGTCTCTGGAAGGTAAAAGACAATTCTGCCCTCCTGCATGGTTAGTAACAGGAATGCAAAATTTCGAGTGTCTACAATGCCTATAGCCTTGAAAATCTATATATACTAGCTCATTCTCTTGGATTTGAAATCCAAGAGAAAACTCATCGAGAGAGAGAGCAATATGGAAGAGAAAGAGCTTGATAGCTCGGATCGAAGAAGATAAATAAATGGAAAAGCTAGCAAATCGCTAGCTTTGTTAAGAATAAGAAGAATAATGAAGAAAGGTATTCCAAAACCTAGCTTCTAATCTAGAAAGTATGTAAATGAACCTAAATGAGTAGGGTTTTATAAGAATGCTAAAGAACGTAGAAAATGTGAGTCGTAGACTCAAGAACAAACTCATTTTGAGATCAGATGAGTAAGTTACGGACGAACGAATGAAGAACATTAAAAATGTTTGACGAACGAATATAGGAATGTAAGCCAATTGAATTGCATGTTAACGAATTTAGAATGAAATTCTATTCAGGGAAAGTTGTAGTACGTAAGATAACGAATAAACTGGCTTTGGAACGACCTCGTTTCGAGTTATAATGAATAAGTTACGAGTTGCAAAGTAGGCGATTCGTACGGGTTTGAAACATAGAAATTTTTTCCAAGTTTTACCAGAGGCGCCTCAGCACCTTCAAAGACAAAGGAAATGGTGCCTCAGTGTTTGCTCCATACTTCAGGTACTGCAAAGGGGCGCCGCAACGCCCCATTTTGTGTTTGAACTGGCGCCGCAGTTCCCTTAATGAGAAAATTTCTCCGACGAGATTTTTATTGCTTAACTTTTTGGGGTGATAATTAAGGGGCAAGTATGAATGTAATATTCATGAAGTTAAACATCTTGAATGATGAGTAAAACCTTGAGTTTGATGATTAAACATTGACTAAAGTTTATAAAATGACGAACGCAAAATACAAAACTGATTTCTGGGGACCGTATTCGCGTTAAACAAACATGTGAAATTGCAATGATTGTAATTCCTTGGACGTTGAATAAAGATGGTGACATATAACATTTCAATGTTATAATGTCGTAGTGAAAGTTAGATGTAAAGAGTATTAACGCTATAAACGCAAAGAAATTGTGATGGACAATCGGTCTTAGCATACCACGAACTATATGACTTAGACATTAATAGATGATGATGAACATGTTCATGTAATGGATCACTAATGCGTGATTAAAACCTTAAGTAAAGGTTGAATGAAAATTTAAAAGCTAAACAATGTGAACGCATAATACGTAAATGATATTCGTGAATTGTATTCGCGTCGGACGAACGTCTCGGGTTTACATAGGTTGTAATACCTAGATGTGGTACGAAGATGGTAACTTATAACATGGAAGTGTTATAATGCCATAAAGGAGGTTAAATAATATAAAAGTAATGTGAACGCAGAGTACGTAATCAAATACGGGATCCTGTATTCAGATATACAGGAAATCATATTCGTGTCGGGCGAACGTTCTAAGCATACATTGGTTATATGACTTAGAAGTTGATGAATGTAGTAAGTAAGATTTGTAATTATCAAGAAAACCATAACGAACGGTAATGAAGTTACAGATGGTCTGAGTTTGAATCGGATAAAGAATGTTAGAAAGAAATATAAGCGTTAAACACTTAAACCCACATAAAGGTGTTGAGTGTACGTATAAGTTAAATGTGCTTAACATACACACCGTGTATTTTTTGAACGTAAGGTAATGAAGAGTAATGATTAACGTATAACGTTAAGAAACCGAGTTAATGATTATAACTTGGATAATGTTCCGAGTCGAATGAACTGAACGTTGTAAGATATGAAGATAAGATAATGTGAAATGTGTAAAGGCTATGAACTCATAGTCTTAATATTGAATGTTGTTCTTGGCATACACAAGATTGTATGACTTAGACGGTAAATGAATAATCCTGAGGTATGGCATTTAGTTGCGAGAAAGCCATAAGGAACAATAATTAACTTAAAGATCATTACAGTTTTAATGATTCGAACAAGTTAAGCTATAAGGAAGGAAAAGGTAATGTAAATATATCGTATAGATGATTGTAAGGTTGTGGCATCTCCGTATGTCATAACAACTGAAGGAACGAATGTAGAGTTTAGTCGCATAAACTTAGATTACAAGAACGTGAACCATAAGACTTAAAGTTAATGTAAACCAATGTGTAAGTAAAATATATGACTAATTGTTATGTTTTATTCTTTATGTGATATATAGGAATATCAATGAGCAGTTCAGCGTAGACTGTAAGTTGTGACTGTGTTTAAGGCAAGTTTCCTAACTTCATTCATATTTTAAATGAATGCTAGTTTCTTAAACTTGCTCAAATGTTGAACTTGAGAAAGTTTTACCTATGTGCAAATGTGTTATATTTGTACAAGGTGTTAGTATTTATGAGGCCATGTGCTAAATTTGTAACATTTATGTGTTTTTATGAGATGAACTGTTCAATGTGAAAGAGTTCTGTTTATTTATAAACTGTAATGTTATGTATGTGCTAATGATTATAGCTAGACAGTAGGTAAAGAGAAGAATAAGAATTGAGGTTGTGTTAAAATGAATGAGGTTAATGTTTTAAAATGATAGGAATCAGAGTTTTTTCTTGTTATTCAAGTTGCTTCATAACCTTTTTTCGGTTATTGAAGTTTTTAAAAGAATATATAATTCTTGAATTATTGTTTATTCAACTGCTATGACTTGCTGACCAATTGAATGCTCACTCTTGCTTTAAATAAAAACATTTTTAGCGAACGACGATAGATTGTATTGAAGGATCTAGTAAAGATCAAGCTGATGGGTGCCATTGTACGGTGCTACGGTTGTAAGTACCCCGAGCCTTATTCGTTATATGAATAAGCATGAAGTTGAAGAAAAGACCAAGCGAAGACTTGTAGAATAGTTTATAATACTATTTTGTAGTTGTTATGATTAGTTAAAGTCACACATGTAATGAAGTAAAGAATAATGTATTTTTCATTATTTGTAATGAACGAAGATTTTAAGGTAATAGAATCTGGGATTTGAAGATATATGTTGTTATATTTACTTATATAATGATGAATGTAAATGAATGAGAACCACTCCTGAAGCACTAGATCCGGGTGTGAAGATAGACCGGATTTGGGGGCATCACACATTTCTTTACAAAACCATTTTTCATACTCATTTCGTCTTACTTTCACTTAAATATAAAATGCATATTCATTTTTATTTTCATTACATTAATTATGCCCAGAAGGAAGTTTCATGGCATAATTTATCACATAATGTCAAAACGTATCGCTTGGGAATTTATTTTACTTAACATTGGTAAAAATCTAGCCCAAAAGCGATCCGTAACGTCGAAAGTCAAAACAACCTATGTCAGCTATGCTCGGCGTCGCCCGTTACCAAGTTCTGACATGTATGTTCGCTCATTTTTAATTCTCAAACCATTAATCGAATCGTGACGACTTTCTGGTATATTACAGACCTCGTGTCATAGTACATTTAGAAATTTTCTAGTCGTGAAAAATAGTTACGAAAACTAACCAAAACAAGGCTCAAAAAGTTTGCCAAGCGACTGCACCAGCAGCACGACGAGGCGTGCACGCGCAACCGCGCGCTGGCACAGGCGAGCTGCTGCTTCTACTCTGCTGTCCGCTTAACGAATCAGCCACTTCGCGAATTTCTTACGCCTTGCTCGTTTATCAGAAAATTCCCAATTTTCCGTATGTTTTTCGTAACATATAAGACCATTTTTAAAAAATATCAAACTCCCATTTCGGGTTCATTAGGCTACCAAAACAGTGCGTCAAAAATGGACGTAAATAAATTTTTTTAACTTTTTCCCAACTTTACCCTCTCTCACTAAAACAGTCATAAATAATTCGTTCCAAAACATTTGAGCGATTCTTACACTCACACAAAGTTAACGTCCGGGGCTACAACTTTTATTCTTTAACTATTTTCAAATTCTTAACACAAAATTCCAGAAAATTCGTGCAAGGGGATGGTCCGAATTTGATTTCCAAATTTTGGACAGATTCGACGCGCTTTCTTTGAAATGTCATAACTCGTTGCTCGAAAGTCAGAATTAGTCAATCCTAGAGTCTATCTGATCATTATTCAGTGTATTATAACACCCCCAAAAACCCAGAATTTTTTGAAAAGTCTAGCTATCCCCGAATTTTTCTTTTAGGGGTAGCAGTCCACTAACTTTTAATTTCTTTTATTTTCTTCATTTTTCGTTAAAACATGCTCCGGCTTGGTTAAATGCCACGAGGTGCTTAAGTTAACTTAATTTAAGTCGTATGAACCTATCTTAGGCTTCGACTCCGCAAAATTATACATTTTTAGCCGAGTTAGCTCTTTTTGGACATAACGTATGCTTTTTCGTTTTCATTTGCTTTCTTAGATCCATAATTCCCTTCCTTATATCATCCCACAACCCAAACAAAACCACAAAGTCTCTGAATTCATGATTTCATACTCAATTCAAGCATAAAATCGAACTAAAATAACTTTTCACCAACTAAACCTCACTAACAAAAATCAAATTTTGTTCTTTTGGTTAAAAATCTATTATAACCCCATATTACATCTACATAAATCAAAAATTGATTTACCACAAAGAAACTCAATTAAGAATTACATCATAAGCTTCTAAACTCCCAAAAAATGAAGTTTAGCAATAAAGTTTACATAATCACATAACTTTGATAAAATTTAAAATTAAATAAGAATTTTATACCTTAAGCACTCTTCCTTTACTATTTCCAAGCTTTGCTACCTTCAATTTATCTAAACTCTTGAATCCAATTTGGCTAAAGCTTCTTGAAACTCACGGTTTTAGCCCTTCTTCATTCTTGGAAAATTTGAAATTTCAAGTAATAAGGGAAAGAGAAGGTTTCGGCAATTAGAGGGAAGAAAAGGGGAGTGAAATCTAATTTTTCTAACCACACTTCTTGGTGTCCAAGCATACAAATTGAGTAGCCTTCACACTTCTATTCTCCTTCTCTTTCATGGTTTTGAAAAAAAAAATGGTAAGGCTTGGAAACTAAGGTTGTAATAGTAACTTGGGTAGTTTAGAAATTAACCCATTTGGCTTCATTAATTAAAACATCCAATTATTCTAATAATACTTTTATTGAATAAATAATCTACCCAATAATTAGTAATTAGGTTGTAAACTCCCAAATTACTAATTCACCCATATTAAAATGTTTTACCCATTAAGAATCATATAATTTATATAACTCATCTTTGATATATAAATTATATAAAACACAACATAACATACATGAATTACATATTTATTTTATAATTAAAAAATAAATATGCTACACATAATACCTCACACAAATACAATTATTTATTTTCTCAAGATATCATTATAAATATAATATCCTTGCCTCATTAACATAAATTCATTTAATAATTTATTCTAATATCCTTAGGTAAAGTATATATAAATATTATATACTTAAACCATCTTCTTCATTTCATTATGCAAATTATTCACAACAATTTTATTCCATCGCGTAATAAATATATATTTAAAATATATTTATCATCTTACAAATATTCCATGTAATGCACATGTACCCATATCACATATAGAAAATAAACAATAGATTTATTTTCTCACATTATAAATTATTTATATCAATTTATTTATATATAGTACATATAACTTAATATATTTACCATATCAAGTAAACTCGCATATTATATCATATAAGCCATACATGTAATGTAATATAATAAATTACTATTAAAATAAAAATTATTTATTAAATCTTTATTTTAATATCTCCGAAATTTCAGATCGCTACCATATGTATTACCCATATAATTCCTTTACATCATATGGGGAAAAATATATACATTTCATATTTCTCATATAAGTGGAAATTTATTCAGTAAATAAGATATTATAATTAAAATAATATTCTTTCTTTATTAAAATAATTCAATACTATAATTTATTTTAATATCCTTTATTTAAAATATACAATAATATTTTTTTATACTTAACTAATTATTTTATTTTTCCTTCTATAAATTTTTTTCAACAATTTAACTATAATAAATATAATAATATATTTACTACATTAAAAACCTGCATACATTACACTCCATAATGTAATATATGATTTTTTCAATAAAATGATGGTTATACATTAAGTATATTTAATGTCACCAATCTACCACATTAAAATAATTTAATATAATAAATTATTTTAATTTTTCCCAACTCATTTACTTTAATAATTGTCCATACAATAAATATATAATACAAATATACTTATTATACACAACATCGCATATTTCTTAGCACATATTCACTTATGTGATATAATATCATTCAACATATCATCTAATAAGAAATTTCTTTGTCAAATTTTTATTTTAATATTTCCCAAAAATTTGGGTTATCACAAATCTAAATGACCTAATCAAATCAATCCGATAGAATAACATTCAATCAATTAACACAGATTATCAGAATAAATCTCATGCAAGAAGGAATAAATAAAGTAAACTTGATCAAACCGTTAATTATGAATAAGGCTCGACATCCCTGAGAACTGGAATAGAGAAATTAGCTCGACATGCCTTTGATATTCCAAAACAATGATTTAAATTTCAATGCAGTAGATAGAATGATGATAGAATGAATGAATAAAACCCTAACTATTACATCTATTTATAGTGCTAGACAAAGACTTAAATCCTATGAGAACTAAAAATCCAAATCATAAAAGGAATTACAAATCACAACTAGTTTCCATAAAGAAAAAGAATCCAATTCGAAAAGAAAATCTCAGTCCAGAAGAAGTCCTAAGTCCAGTAGAAACATTAATCCAATTCCATGTAGTAGTCTGCTAGAATTTGCCTTGAGAAGTTTCCAAAAATCCAAGATTTTTCCAGATTTCCCGACCTAGCTCGATCGCGCCCCATTTATATTAGGGAATGGCGCAGCCACGCCCAAGAACAAAGAGGTCTTAGCTAAAGCGGCTTCAGAGCGCAGGGGCAGATTGCAACAGAGACGAACTCGTCGGGGCGAGTTCCTTTAGGCCAAATAAGCTCACCGGGGAGAACTTAAATTTTCTTGAAAATCTCATGCATTAGCGCGGCCGCCCTGCTTTTGTATTGGGAACAGGCGCAGTCGCGCCTGACTCTGATCAACAATGCTTTGGTCTTTTCTTTCTCATTTAGCTCCAATTCGTCCTGTTTTACCACTTAAGCTCCATTTACTCCTGAAATTAATAAACACACCAATAAGTTCATTTACATCACAAAACATGCAATAAACTAAACATAAAGGAACTAAAATAAATGAATAATATACACTCATCATCAAGATTCTACTTGGGTATTGGATACCAGCTGTGGTTCTCATAAATATAAATTTATGTAGGGACCAAGTAGAACTAGAAATTTAACAAAGAAAAGTTATCATGCATGTGGGGAATGAAACAAAGGTTGCTATACATTAACCGTAGGAACTTATAGTTCAGCATTGCCTACGGACAAAGCTATTAAGTTAATAAGTTGTTATTATGTTCCAATTCTTGTTAGAAATATTATTTTCATTCCGTTGTTGGACAAGGAAAGTTTTGGTATTATATTTAAGAACAATGGTTGTTCTATTTATAATAATAATGTTTTGTTTAGAACTGGAAAATTACTTAATGGACTTTATATACTTGACTTATATGAAAATTATTTGCAAACTAAACAAACTAATAAAAGAAAAGGAGATGATCATTCAACAGTTGAATATGTGTATTTAATGAAATACAAGTATGAATCATTTAAAAGATTCAAAGAATTCAGAAGTAAAACAAATTGACAAAGTATTAGAATTCTTCGATTGGATCGATGAATGGAATACTTATGCAATAAGTTTCTAGATCATCGCAAATGGTTTTCTCTCATAATGGACGTTTCTTGATACATAATAATTAATTGGGGTATCTTAAAGAAAAAATCGTACCTTGTAGGATATGGTGCGGTCCATAATAATCCTTTTACCGACATCCTAGTATCCATCTAGGGTTAAGCGCTAGAAATGGTTGCATATCTACTAAATAAGGTATCCTCAAAATCCCAACCCCAAGACTCCATATGAGTTATGGACATAGAGGATTCCTAATCTTAAGTCTGTTAAGATAAGGGGTTGTCCAACGTATGTGAAAAAAGTTTCAAAAGGATAAGCTTGGGACAAGATTTGACAAGTGCAAATTTCTGGGACATCCTAAAGTAAGTTTAGGGTATATGTTCTATAATTCTACTCAGCAAAAGGTGTGTGTTGCGAAACACGATGCCTTCTAAGATAATGGTGTTTATCGTTGAAGGGGCTAGTGGGAGGATAATAGATCTTGAAGGAGTTCAAGAACCACAAAGTACTATAAGTCAAAAAGAGGAACCTGTAAATAGACCTATTGTATCACAACCGAATCGTAAATCTAAAAAATTATCGAAGATATCTGGGAGGTATGGATTCATCATAGAAGATGATGATGAGGTACACATCATAGATTTTGATGATCCAGTTACATACGATAAGGCTATGAGTTGTAGACACTCAAAGAAATGGCAGAAGACAATGAAATCCAAAATGAACTCCATGTATGAAAAACCAAGTATAGACTTTGGTTAAACCTCCGGTCGGCATAAATCATAAAGGGTGTATATGGGTCTTTCAGAGAAAGAGTGGAGCAAATGGTGAGGTGGAGACCTATATGGCCAAACTGGTTACAAAAGGTTTCAAACAAAGTCAAAGAGTTGACTATGATAGAACCTTCTTACTTGTAGAAATGCTTAAGTCCATTCGAATTTTACTTTCGATTGCAACTTATTATTATGAAATCTGGCAAATGGACGTGGAGACGCCCTTCCTCAATGGCGATTAGAGGAGAATATATGTATGATACAGCCAGACAGATTTGTTTCAATGGTTGGAGAAAATTATGTATATGAGATACAACTATCCATTTATAGATTGAAGCAAGTTTCTCGCAGATGGAACATACGTTTTGATGAGACAATCAAAGAGTTTGATTTTATTAAAAATGAGGATGAACCTTGTGTGTACAAGAAGGTTAGTGGGAACATTGTGACATTCCTAGTTTTATATGTTGATATACTATGGATAGGGAATTACATATCAATGCTACAATCAGTAAATATAAAGTTGTCTAAACATTCCTCCATGCATGATTTGGGAGAAGCACCCTATTTTAGGGATAAAAATCTATATTGATATATTTAAAAGGATGCTCAGGTTGACCCAAGGAACGTACTTTCATTGGATGCTAAAGGAGTTTAGCATGGAAAACTCCAAGAGATGTCTCATGATGATGAGCCATAGAGTGTATCTCTCTAAGAAATTATCCTTAAAGACACTTGAAAAGAGATATCACATGAGTAACTATCATGTATGCAATAAAAGTACGAGAACTGACGTTGATCAGTCATTTACTGGAGAAGATCATTGTAAGACAATGAAAAACATCCTAAAGTACTTAACTGGAACTAAGGATGTATTAATTAATTATGGTGGGTCTGAAATAAAACTAAAGGGCTATACAGACTCAAGTATTTCAGACTGACCAAGATGACAACAAATCCACTTTAAGGTAAATGGTTACCTTGAACAGTGGTGTAGTGAGTTGGAAAATTTCTAAACAACAAAGAGTTGCTGATTTAGTAAAAAAAGACAAAGTATATAGCTATAAATGAAGCTGCAAAGTTGATTGTTTGGATGAAAAGTTCATTACAGAACTAGGAATAGTTTTTAAGTCTCATCTAGGATCCAAACATGTGTTGTGACACTTTCATTTGATTAGAGAAATCATTGAAAAAGGAGAAGTCACTATAGAGATAGTGGACTCTCAAGAACAACATTGCAGATTCATTTACTAAAGCTTTATCCAACAGTAAGACAATCGTACTTAAAGAATATGAGTATGAGATACCAAGGCGATTGACTTTAATGCAAGTGGGAGATAAAAAGTATTATGCCCTCAAGCCAATCACATTGGATGTGATAAACATTTACTTTATAATCTTGTTCATTTATTAATAAGAGAATTTATATAATACAAAAAGCATTCTTTATCCCTGTTAATTAGTTGAATTAATAAATGTGATAAACCCATAGTTTTGGAGCAATAATTTTAGGATCATGATGTTAATCATGCTAATGAGACCTAAATTCTAGATATCTCTAAAACTAAAATGTTCTTAATCGTAATGGATCGCTAATGTGGGGTAACTTATTTCGGATAGATTAGTACATAATATGCTTGTTCTGTTGAAGATGATTATTGATCTCATAATCATTTGTGTGGATACACTAAAGCAAGTATGTAGGTTGTGACGAACGAGATTTTTGTAATTGATTTTAAATATTTATTGAATTAAATAAATATTTTTGTTGATTTATTTATTGAGTTAAATAAATATTTTGATGGAATTATGGTAGATTAATTTAATTAAATGTGTTGCACTAATTAAATTAATGTTGGATAATTTTATAGTTTAAAGTATGAATTTAATTGAAATAATTAAATTAAATGAGTTGTTAAATATTTATAATGTTGTTCTAATTAATTTAATAATTAATTAGAGATCTAATGATTTGTCATAATTAATAAATAAAAATTTTAATTATGTGATAATTTAATTTAATGAGTAATATTGTCTTTAATTTAATTGAATTTAAATAATATAATTTGATTAATTAAAGTGGGACAAATAAATTATATAATAAACAAGTTAATTAAAATAAACTAAAAATGAGTTTTTAAGTAACCAAGACAAACATAGCATTAAGTATATGTGAGCAGTTAAGGCCATGAAGCACTTCATTGCTACCCATGTTGTGCCAATTAATTTTATATGTATAATGATAAGTGGTTTTATTGACCGCCTATTCGGATAGTATCCAACTCATTCTGTTGCCGAAACTCAAGTAAACCCGTGCTTTTAATGTGCTTATGTTTCCTTTTGCAGCTTTCTTGTTTAGGAACTCCTTTAGTGCAAATTGAGCGTAAAAGGACCAAAAATGGCCTAAAAGGGGCATCGCACAGAAAGTGGCTTGAGCATGAAGATGGCATGGATGATGAGGCTTGAGAGCATGGTGCCACGAGGCCAAAACGATGCAAAGATGAGCTTGGTAGCATGATGGCAGGACAGGAGCAAAGCATGAAGTCAAGTGGCCAAATGAGATTGTGGTGAGGCAAAGGAGCTAAAAAGGATACAAGGTGGCTAGAGGACCAAGAGAAGAAAAGTGCAGCAGAAAACAGCAGGAAAAACCAGCAGCACAGGCCTGCGCGGCCGCGCCACGTTAAGGCGGCAGGCACGCACGGCCGCGCCGATCTTCAGAGCTAGAATCCCAAATCCTGCACCCGCGCGGCCGCGCCATGTCCCAAGCAATATCCCGCGCGGCCGCGCCAACCAGCGGCTTGACCAAGTTTGACTTGCACTTGAAGTTTTTGACAGAGGCTTGATATAAGAGCCAAACCCTTATTTTCTTAGCAGCCAACCCCTTAAGGGTTTAGCCCTAGTTTCCATTCCATTTTCCTTTTTCCTTTCAATTCTTGTTTAGCTAGCTTAGGAGTGGATTAGTATAACTTAGTGTTAGATTATTGTAGTTGGTAGATTCTAGGGTTTCTTTTGGACTTGAAGATTGAAGCAGGGGATAAACATCAAAGATCCACACTTGGAGAAAGACTCAATATTTGCAATTTCTAACTCTTAATTCTCCTTGTATTCATTGTATATTTGGATGATGTATATCTAACTTGTGGATAATATATTCAAGTTATTTATGACTTAGTTTATATTTTGGGGTTTCAATGGAACCCAACACATAGTTTGTATTGATTGCTCTCTCTTTGTTATTATTATGAATTGGTTATCATAACTTGTGTTTTTAGATTGATTTCTTGTGAACCTGTATGAACTTGACAAATGGATTATAGGTTTAGACCTAGTTATGATATCATGCGAAAGTTAGAGATTCTTGCGGGTAATCTATGAGATTATGTGACGTGTGTCTCATTCATTGTCCTAAAGAGTTGATAATTTGTTAGTGTTTAGGATAGAAATATACCTAAATGCCGTATGCAACCATTTAAGAATCTAATCATAATGACTTCCTATGCGAAAGTTGGTAATTGATAGAGTAGTTAACGAGATTTACCGTGACATGTGTCTTGTTAATTGTTCTGGATATTAGTTGCTTGATAGTGTGTAGGATAGATATATACCTACATGCCGCATTAGGAAGATTTATAGTTGTCCATCGAAAGAGGCTATTATGTAATCGTGATTTCTCAGTTGTCAATTCTAGGTGCTTATTATTCTAAGTGAGAGAGTTAATAGATTCGAACGAAGTGTTGGGGGAAATTGTAATCCCATGTCTTCATTATCTGAATTTACCCTAGGATTAGTTATTGCATGTTTTAATTCTTGCCTAGTTTAACTTAGCTTTAATAATTCATTCTCCTTCTCACCCGTTTAAATAAGACTGAAATGATTATGTGCTAGTGCTTTGGCGACCTTTTAACTATTAATTCTCATTGGGAACAATCTTTACTTACTCTTTATTACTTGCTGACCGACTATACTTGTGCGTTAATTGTCGTTATATAAATTGGACAACAAGTTTTTGGTGCCGTTGCCGAGGAATTAATTGGATAACTGTTTGCCAACATTAGTTTAAATCAAATTAGTCTTACTTTAAACATTTTTTTATTTTGCTTAATTCTCTTCAGATATTCTCTTTTCAAGTACAATGGACTCAAATTTCTATCCATGGAACTACACAAGTCAAGAGCAACCAAGGGAAGTAGGGAATGATTGCGTCAACCCAATTGCTTCACTTTCAGCACAGTTGGAGGTTCTCTCAAGGAAGTTGGATGCTGTTTCAGCTCAACAGAGTCGAGAGACAGTAATGACTTATAACTACGGTGCTGGGAGCTACAAGAGCCATCATGAGCCTATCAGTTATGGGCAAGAGCAGTATGGGGGTGAGTACTCCTACAAAGAGCCTTATCCCAATTATCAGCAGGATTGGGGGTATCATCCAGAGCCTTCATCAGACTATTATCAAGACCAATATTGGGATCCAAATCCCGTTTACGCCCCAGAATGCACATTCTAGACTCCAGTTTATGAGCCTCAACACAATTTTGAGGGTGACATAGAAAATGCAAGCTTGGAGGAAGGAGGTGACATATCACTGAAGGACATCTTTATTGAGCAACAGAAGTCAGTCAAGAATATCTAGAACTGGGCAGAGCAAATTAGTAGAGCCTTGATGATAGAGGATGAGCAAGGGCAGACCCATACTGTGAGCTATCAAGAATAATGCAAGCCGAGTCCAAATTATGCACCCGAACCCACTTATCAATCCCCATGTTTACAAGGAGAACAGTCAACAATGGACTTCATGTATGCAAGCTCAGAAAACCAAGGGGAGTTATTTAGGAGCCGGGAACCATCAAACCAAAATTTTTAATATCAGATGGCCCCAATTAACTATGCTTCTACCAGTGAGCCTCAATACAGGGAGCCCGTGGCTGAAACAGAAAAGGAAGGATTGGACACTATGTGGGGTAGCTCATTAGCATCAACAAGGGAGATCTTGGTTGAACAAGAGAAGTCAATTGAGGATCTTCAGACTTGGGTGGAGCAGATTAGCACGGCATTAAGGAAGGAGGAGGTATGTGAACAAAAGACAACAATGCAAGATCCTGTACCTCCAATGACTGAAGCCATAAGTTATGAACCCCAAGATACATGGTGCTATGACATGGGTGCAGAGACTGATGAAGAGCCCGAAGTGCACTTGGAACTGGACGAGCGAAAGGCAATGGATATCGAGGAGCCAATTGGGGCTGTGGAGTATGAATGTGAACCAACAGTGACAATCCCCCAAGAGCCTCCTCCGCCTAAGTGGAACAAGCCAGTCAAGTTTGCACACCTTTGCCCCCTTGGAAGCCACATTACAGATACGGATCTCGATGACATGAGAGAGTCCGTGAGCTTCAAACCATGGTGGTTAGAAGAGAAGAGAATAGAAGAAGTGTCCGTTGTGTGGTCTATACCTCCAAGCCCCGATCATTTCACCTACACAACGGAACCCTTGCCTAGCTCCCCAACCTTCAGGACGGGGAATTCTTTTACTTATCCAATGCTAGGTAGTTTAAATCTGCATCCTCTCCTACTGGGAAGCTGCCAAAGTCACACAGCTATTCTGATGGATGGAGGGGTTCTCTAGTATCGTCGGGGAGTTGGGTAGCAGTGGGCAGACACAGTCGAGCTAGGGGACTATACATCAAGCGCTAGATGGGAGGCACCTCATCATTTCTCTCTCTCTTTGTTTAATTCTCCATTACCTACTTCCCATCATCCCTCTCTCTATCTCTTTGTTTAATTCTCCATTTACATGCTTTCTATCACATTTCCATCCCCCTCGTTTAATTCTTATTAGTTAATATTTAGTTTAAATTTTTGCATACTGTAGGAATTAGGAGTTCATTGCCAACATTTTTGAACTTAGGCATGAATGCGTATATTTTTGGGATTAAAGAGCTTATAGCATACTTTTGATGCACTTGCATTGCATATACGCCTTTAGAGAATTTTTGGGAATATAAATGTATATATATTTCCATGTTCATTCTCTTGATGTAAATAGATTTTATATACTTTTGTTAGACTAGGAGGGCTTAATAAGTATTGTTTGCGTATTTCAAGTCAAAGGCTGCTCAGAATGAATGACAAGCAACAGCCAACCTCAGTTCATGCTAAAAATCTGCAGCAACAAAATCTGATGATCCGCACGGTCACGCCTAATCCAAGGCATTACCACGCGCGGCCGCGCCACACATAAACTGGGCTTGTCTTAAGGAAAATCTTGCAAATTTTGGGGGGGCATCGCTTCATGTAAATCAGCAGCACACAAGCCTCTTATCCCAAACCCTCAAGTTCCTTCACACAATCCCCCATCTCTTCCATCTCATGCAATCCCCTCCACTACAAGCCTTAGTTTTGAAAACCTCCTACCTCCTCAATCCAAAGTACCAATTCTCATCCACCTCATCCTCTCAACCTGATCAATTGAGATATTGAGTGTGGGATCTCTAGCAAAGCAAGATTGATATGGAGTTGGGTTGGTTCATTGAGTATAGTGTTGAGCTGGGTTTATTTTACCAAGAGTAGAGAGAGACGGGGAAACTTCTGAGAGGATGCCACTTCATTTCATGCAGCATCAGAAGTCGAATAGGGGAGTTCCTTTCTTTTTACCTTTACCTTCAATGAGGACATTGAACACTTTAAGTTTGGGGGTATTGGCTTTATTTTTCATATAGGGTAGTTGCATTCATATTGCATATTTTGTTTGTTTATTTAGTGCATGTAGGTTGTAAATAGTTAAAATTTGTGAGAATTTTTCTTTTATTTTTGCATTCTGTGTGAGAGCATACTACATGAATCCAGTTTTCAGTTGGTTAGTTATGTATGTTGCCTGTGAAGAAACTGAAATCACTTGATTGTTGAACTGATTTAAGACTTAAGCTTGATTACATGGTCATATATGTAAATCCTTATCTGACAGATACTGTGTAACTAGTAAGCACGATAGAGTAAACACCATGATATGCTAAGTTTAAATGTTTACATACTTGTCTTCTGGTGGAAAAACTATGTTTTAATAAAAGAGTTTCAGTTCGCATATAATAATAACTAGACTGTTAAAAGCTTAAGATTGGGGGAAACAGGGGGCATGCATGATTTATGCGGGGAGATGGAGCGTAAGACGCACTCCCTTGCAGAAAAAGAAAAAGAAAAAAAATAAAAGAAAAGATTAAGAAAAAGAAAAAAAATAGAATAAACACTTCGGCTACGTCAAGTTCTGTGGCCTTTGATATTCGAGCAAGTAAGCCCTATGGGTGTCTCTACACCCAGCGCCCTAAGGTCGTCTGGTCTGGGAGTCGTTGGTCGAAAGCTTGCTACATGGATATCATTGAAAAGCCTAAGAGGACTAGGCATTGCACGGTCGAATATGTATACGGGAGAGTGCGAATACGCCCTCGTGAGCAATAAAAGCTTAATGAAATACCCCCCGTTGACTCTTAACTCTAGTAATACATGGTCTTAGTTAGAACTTATATGATTTACTGTTTTTCTTAAGTTAAAGCTTCTTTTCCCCTAAGAAGCTTAGTATGTGAATTATTTATCTGAATGCATGTCTAATGGTTGCCAGGCACACAACGCACAATACATCAGTGCTGACAGTTTTGGATTTACAGGAATATGTTTTTAATCTCGTCTTGGGTAGATTTTCTGTTTAATCATCTTGTGGTTTTCTGAGGCATATTTTTGTGAGTTCAATACCGACTGGAGTCTGGATTTACATTCATAGTAGTGTAGTTTGCATACATCATATATTACATTGCATATGTCATTTAGTTTTTTTTTGGTTGTTTGAGGGCAAGCAACGTTTAAGTTCGGGGGTATTTGATAAGTGGTTTTATTGACCGCCTATTCGGATAGTATCCAGCTCATTCTGTTGCCAAAACTCAAGTAAACCCGTGCTTTTAATGTGTTTATGTTTCCTTTTGCAGCTTTCTTGTTTAGGAACTCCTTTAGTGCAAATTGAGCGTAAAAGGACCTAAAATGGCCTAAAAGGGGCATCGCACAGAAAGTGGCTTGAGCATAAAGATGGCATGGATGATGAGGCTTGAGAGCAAGGTGCCACGAGGCCAAAACGATGCAAAGATGAGCTTGGTAGCATGATGGCAGGACAGGAGCAAAGCATGAAGTCAAGTGGCCAAATGAGGATGTGGTGAGGCAAAGGAGCTAAAAAGGATACAAGGTGGCTAGAGGAGCAAGAGAAGAAAATTGAAGTAGAAAACAGCAGGAAAAGCCAGCAGCACAGGCCTGCGCGGCCGCGCCACGTTAAGACGGCAGGCACGCGCGGCCGCGCCGATCTCCAGAGCCAGAATCCCAAATCCTGCACCCGCGCGGCCGCGCCATGTCCCAAGCAATATCCCGTGCGGCCGCGCCAACCAGCGGCTTGACCAAGTTTGACTTGCACTTGAAATTTTCGGCAGAGGCTTGATATAAGAGCCAAGCCCTCATTTTCTCAGCAGCCAACCCCTTAAGGGTTTAGCCCTAGTTTTCATTCAATTTTTCTTTTTCCTTTCAATTCTTGTTTAGCTATCTTAGGAGTGGATTAGTATAGATAAGTGTTAGATTAGTGTAGTTAGTAGATTCTAGGGTTTCTTTTGGACTTGAAGATTGAAGCAGGGGATAAACAACAAAGATCCACACTTGGAGAAAGACTCAAGATTTGCAATTTCTATCTCTTAATTCTCCTTGTATTCATTGTATATTTGGATGATGTTTATCTAACTTGTGGATAATATATTCAAGTTATTTATGATTTAGTTTATATTTTGGGGTTTCAATGGAAGCCAACACATAGTTTGTATTGATTGCTCTCTCTTTGCTATTATTATGAATTGGTTATCATAACTTGTGCTTTTAGATTGATTTCTTGTGAACCTGTATGAACTTGACAAATGGATTATAGGTTTAGACCTAGTTATGATATCATGCGAAAGTTAGAGATTCTTGCGGGTAATCTATGAGATTATGTGACGTGTGTCTCATTCATTGTCCTAAAGTGTTGATAATTTGTTAGTGTTTAGGATAGAAATATACCTAAATGCCGTATGCAACCATTTGAGAATCTAATCGTAATGACTTCCTATGCGAAAGTTGGTAATTGATAGAGTAGTTAACGAGATTTCCCATGACACGTGTCTTGTTAATTATTCTGGATATTAGTTGCTTGATAGTGTGTAGGATAGACATATACCCACATGCCACATTAGGAAGATTCATAGTTGTCCATCGAAAGAGGCTATTATGTAATCGTGATTTCTCAGTTGTCAATTCTAGGTGCTTATTATTCTAAGTGAGAGAGTTAAGTGATTCGAACAAAGTGTTGGGGGAAATTGTAATCCCATGTCTTCATTATCTGAATTTACCCTAGGATTAGTTATTGTATGTTTTAATTCTTGCCTAGTTTAACTTAGCTTTAATAATTCATTCTCCTTCTCGCCCGTTTAAATACGATTGAAATGATTATGTGCTAGTGCTTTGGCGACCTTTTATCTGTTAATTCTTCGTGGGAACGATCTTTACTTACTCTTTATTACTTGCTGGCCGCGTATACTTGCGCGTTAATTGTCGTTATATAAATTGGACAACATTTAATTTATATATTAGTCTTAAGCTTTCATCGTATTATATTCCTAAGTCTAAAGCTAGAACACATAGATTAAAAGAGAGAGTTTTGAGAGAATTGAGATTAAGGAAGAAGATTTGGAGAATCTGTAAGAACTGTGAATTTCATGAATAATTTTTTTATTTATTTATTGATATAATAAGAAAATGAATACTTATTGGAACATAAATGTTTATGAGATATGACAAAAGTAATTCGATTATATTAAATTTGATAATGATGATAATTGAGAAATATTAATAATTATATTAATCAACGAAGGAATTATTAAGCAAACAATTAATCTATATTAATTGTTAATCGTTATTAGAGAAATATAATAATAATCTGTTAATTTAGTATTTTTGCAAGTAATGGTATGATACTAAGAAAATGGTTTATAAATATAATAGGATTTATATTGCTGAGGAATGTGATTATTTATCATATAATAATAATTGATAAGGGTAAGTAATGAAGGAATTATTACGTGAACAATTAATCGACATTAATTGTTATTTACTTTCTATTATGAGAAATAGAATATTAATGATGATTAATTGATAATGTGTTGATTATTATTATTGTGAATAATATAATAATAATAAGCAATTTGTTTATAAATATAATAAGATTTATATTTATTTAACATGATAATTAATCATATAAATGTTAGTTAATTATTATGGAGATTAATAACTTCATTAATTTATGAGGGATGAATTAATTAATATTAATTGATTAATTGCCATTATGAATAATAAAACAAATAAGTAAGTCATTAATATAATGAGATTATATTAATTGTTATGTGCAAGTATGCAAATTAAACATATAAAGTATATGAGATACAACTATATTATTTAGTGTAGTGCAACATCTATGTTACTATACTATATATAGAAACCATGCATTAAGATTGATTAAACTATATGAGCTACATGATTTATGCTTGTGTGATAATGTGTATATGAGTATACATTAAAATAATACATCATGGATATATAATAAACAATTGTTGATTTGTAGAAGTCTATAATAAATGAGATAGTATAATGTAATAATATCCGAGTAAATTATACCGGTATGATAAAATGTACATGGATTATATATGTGCAAATTACACTTACTACATTATGAGAATTACATTGTGACATTAAAATTTCAATCTAAGCATGTATTATACGAATACAACTTAGGTATATAATATGTGCAAATTAGCCTAAGTGGTGTATATTAATGTTGCTAGAATGCTGAGATACAACTTATTGAGAGTCTCATTCTCTTCACGTGTTATACTCCAAGCTGTCCTAAGCCTACTCCTCTCCTCAAACTCAGCATTCCATAGCTTATGATTAGCAAGGGAGTGGGATTCATGATGAATCCAACAACCATCTACCAACTTCCTATTAACCTTCATGCAATCCTACATTCCCGTTGGTTTGATTTGGAAAACAAAGTCATGGACTGTGTTTTGATTCTCCTATATATGAAACATTCCTCTGCACAAATTCCAATTGCTGAGAATTGCATAAGTGTTGAGAGAGAGCAATATATATATATATATATATATATATATATATATATATATATATATATATCAGTAGAGGAAGTCTTATTTAGTAGCAAGCCCAATTACACTGCAGAGGTATAAGACTTCTCCTTGTTCTTCATTTTATGTTTTTAAAATTTCTGAGATTTCTTGAATTCTTGATTTTTGGTTGCAAGGCATGTTAATTGGATTATAGAATGATTGTTAATCATTATATTAGCTTACAAACATGTTCGTAATATAATGCTGTTGGTTTATAATTGAAATCGTTGAGAAACTTTGAGTTTGGGCTGGAAACTGCCGAAGCAGACTACAGTCTGGCATGAACCAGACACGGCGCAGCTGCGCCGGTATAACATTGGAGCGCAGCGCAGCTGCGCCGGCCTCTGTGTTCAGTTTTGATTTCTGCTATAAATTCTGTTAAGTGATAGTGTAATTGTATAACTAAGACGAGCATGCGAGCATAAGTAGCATACATATATAAGTATGTAGACTTAATATGAGCATGTTCTACTATGATTATATGCATGATTAACGGACAGTTATAATTTCCAAAGTAAACGTAAAGTTTTGTAAACAAAATTTACTTATACGAACCATGTCGACATTCTGATTTTTCAAGCATGATTATATGATTTAAGAATGCAAAAAAGCGTGTTAACTTACGTATATATATTTCATAGTATAACATGAGCATGTCAAACCTCGTTAGTGAACATTTCTAACGAAAATATAAGTTTGAAGGTGGACATTGACATGTAAATACCATATAGGCATTCTGATTTTTACGAGCATGTTAAGATGACTTAGAAATGCATATCGGACATGTTAACATATGTATATAGTTAGCATGAACATGTTAGACTTCGTTAATGAAACTTACTAACAAAACATGAACTTTGAACATGGACTTGACATGTTGTATTAAGATTCATATTCTGATATTTTTAACATGTTTAATAATGAGTATAACATCACCAGTATACCATACATGTGTACTCACTTGTTAAATTCAATAAGAGGTTAACCAAGCATGAGTTTAAGCATATTTTTAAAGTGATAAACAATGCTAGTTATGAATGAATGATGTGGACAATCGCGAGCATGTATATTACAATTTATATGACCTTCTCGCATGTATCTATGATTAAATTGTATGCGTTGTGATTGCATGGCCATATTTGGCCTTAAATTCTTAGAAATCCTAAACAAAGACCCTAACAAGTAAAGGTGAACTTCGGATGGTAATACGTGTATGATATAGCTACTTGTGAGCATACCTACGTCAAGTTATGTGATCACCTTATATATTTAAATGACAAGCATGATAACTTATGTGAATTCATGGCGTTATATGACCCTAAGTCATTAGAGACCGTGATTTAGAACTATATCATGTATGATTGAACTTGGGAAGGTTATACAAACATGAAAGGACCCTTTAATATGTATATATGTTGATACTTGAATTTGATCTTGACGGTTAACTTATAACAATGCCATAACTTGCTAAATAAAGTATGTTTGGTACTAGTTGTGGTCTTATATGATAGTAATGATATATGAAGAAGTTTTACTTATAAAAGGAACTCTAGAGATAATAAAGGCATATCCAATTTAGTGTTATGATTTACCACAATGCCATACGTGATATAACTATGTTACTTGATTTCATGATGTTTTATAATCTGATTTCATACCATATGTGTATAAATACGTAATGACATATTATGAAGATGTTTAACTGAGAGAGGGAATTCCATAGATAATAATGACATAATCGGTTAAGTGTTATAATACGATGCTATATGTGGTATAACTATGTAGTAAGGATAAGACCTAACTTATGTGTTGATACAAGATAAGGTGACAATGTTAAACTATATGACTAATGAATATCCTATACATGTAAATATATATTACAATAGGAATTTGAAGTGTTGATAAGCTATAAGTGGTAATCTACGCTTAAGGCAAGTTTCATATCCTTGTGGTTACTTTATTCGAGGAACGTTGTAAGCAAGTTCCCTAACGTATACTCTTTCATTATGCAAATTTCCTTGAACCCGTTCTTGTATATTAGTTGCAAGTATCCTGAACCCTTGCATTTCTTTATTCAATGAATCTTGTAAGCAAGTCTCTTAACTTACATAACTTTGGATTTTGTGCAAGCATTTAAACCTTATCTCTTTAGTGCAAGTTCTTACCCTACTTTATCGAGCAAGGTTCCTAACTTCATTTGATTTATATATTGAATGCAAGTATCTGACTACTCTTTTTATTGAGCAAGTATTTGATTCATACTCTTTATTGAACATATATTTGAGCTTGTACTATCATTGATCGTACGAGTAAATAGGTGCTAGAATAATTCTTGCCTTATAAACTTATATTTCATAGCTTGATTTAAATCACGATTATATTCTTCGAATTATTGTTGCAAGTATTGAACTCATAAATTGTTCTTATATACATTGTTGAAATTGTCTACACCATTTAATTCGGCTATACCAATATCACGAATTGGAAAGCGACCCACACCAATTGCCTTGGTGCGGACTCTTATAAATTGACTGAGTTGAACAACCCTCGTAAAAAGGGGAACTATATAGTCGGGGTGCCGACAGTAGCGTGATAAGTTATGCATAACACCAGGTACGATAGGCAGATCCCCTAATTGTACTTGTTTGGGTTACCAGAAATATTTTTAGTAATTCTAGTAGAAGTTCGTGGTTCTTAGCGACCACTCAGTATCCAATATTTATTAACTTGACACTTTGAACTCGTTGGATTCTTTTATTAATCCTTGGTCCACAGTGACACTCAGTAATATCTATTCATTCACTTGAAATTGTTAAAACTTTTTAATAACTTCTCGACCCGTAATGGTCCTTATTTAACTTCACAGAATAGATTTGAAAGTCATTGCTATTCATTTTGTTCACAACATTCTTATTTGAATTTCTGAGTGATTAATTACCCTTGAGATTTAGAACTGTATATATTCCTGTTCACATTTATTGGCATATTACTTGCTGAGCAAATTTGTTGCTCACTCTTGCTTCCCATAAACATTTCAGTTAGGGCAGGGCAAGGTGGAACCTCAGGACAGGACAAGTGCGAAGACAAGGTTATAAAGTAGCTGTGCTTTTCTATATTTGGATGTTTCCTCTATGTGGTATTAAGACTTACTTAATGTTATGTATTAAGATATGTGGTATGAAGTTATGAAGTGTATTAGAAATAGTTTTGAGACTTGGGACGAGAATATTTATGTTATATCAATGTAAATTATTCTATTATTCTATTGTTTGAGATTTTAGTTGTTATTAGAATTAGTACGTGACGAACCGAATTCGAGATCAGTGACGGTCCGAATTTGGGGGCGTCACAGAAGCAAAGGAGGGTTTCCTATCATCTAAACAAGAATCAAAGGATCAGAATTCAAGTTATAATCTCTATTTCTCATGCTCTTGAGTTCTTCATAAAAATTAATTTTTAGTTATCTGTAAATAGATTTTTATGATTAAATTGTTGAGAAGTTGTTTGTAATCGTTAATATGCATGTATAATCTAATATATGATGTTTACAAACGATTTTGGGTGAGTTAATCCATGAAATTAAGTTTAAAAAGGAATTTTTGAGTTTATAGAGAAAAATATATGAATATGGTTTATATGTACAAAAATTTATGCTTAAATTGTATGTTAATCGGTAAATTGATGATTGATTATGTTTATACATTAAGAAATAAAAAGAACGAAATTCGTATGGATTAATTTGATGTGGTAACGAATCTGTAATATGTGATTTCATGAAATTTGACCAAACTTTGAAAAATAATAAGAACATGAACTTTATGAGATCAAATTCAATTGTTTGACTTGTTGAAGTTGTTAAAATCATGCTTTAATTGTTTGAATTCGTTTCTGTAAAGTTCAAAACTTATGGGTATGAGTAATTTGTGCTATGAACAAAGAAATTGGAGTTTATTGGCCATATTCTGTGTTTTTTGCGAACTGCAGATTCTGAAACTGCTACGTAGCGCTGCAGCGCCTCGTAGCAGGCCTTTCGGCACACCGTAGCGCCGGCTGCAGGCCTTTTGGCTGCACCTGCAGCGCCGGCTGCAAGGCTTTGGGGCCGCGCCGCAGTGTCTGTTAGCAGAATCGCCCAGAAAGTTGTATTTTATTATTCAAGTCCATAAAATGTAATTTAAACCTAACCTAATAAACATGAAAATGTGTTAATCATATATTGAGATGTTAAAACAGATTAGTAACATGTCAATGATGGCTTTACGTGATTAATTGATAATTCGAATATGTATGTAAACTTGTTATTCGTGGAGTCTAATAATGTGTTCAATAGTTTAGGTTTGTGGATGTGTGTAATATAATCAGATTAAGAGTTAAGATAGTATACTCATGATGCTAGTTGAGTTACGATTAATTAGTATTGTGACTTTAAGTGGTATGTAGGATTAATTGGAGAACGTGAGTTGTAATTTGTAGCTTACGCACGAGGCAAGTTTCTAAAATAAATCTTTAATTGAGCAAGTTCTTTAACTCTATTATTATAATGAGGAAGTTCATTAATTCTAAATTATTCATTGAACAAGTTCTTAAATTATATTTCTATATTGATCAAGTTCATACTCTTGTTATTCAAGTTTATGATTCCGAATGAGATGTTCTAATTCTTATATTCAATCTGTTATATACATTAAGATTCAATCTTGGATTTAAATATCGTTTACCTTATTCTACTAAGACCTTGAATGGCTAGCAAACCCTTTTTGATTCGACTAGTCCATAGTTGATGAGCGTTCTAAATTCTAGAACTTTTATTTGAAGATAATCCAAACCAAACTTCCTTTGGTGCAGACTCTTACGTCAAACTGAGATGAACAACCCTATTATAGGGGATTATATTATGCGATAGCATTGAGATGTTGTGCATATACATGGTACAAAGGGATGATCCCCCTAAGTACGAGAAGTAAGGTCCATATAGTCTTATGACTGTTAAAGGTTTAAAGTAGAAATACTCAATAACCTGGGACATAGTTCTTGGTCTTGTGACCCTCAGATGTACTTTTGATTCTTGTTTTCTAATCTTGATTTAAAATCCGAGCTTTCTATTATCCAGTATCAATTGTTTACTCACATGTTATTATTATTATTTTTGTTAAACTTGTGGGCAATTGTTGCTCACTCTTGCATAATAACATTACAGCTAAGGTTAAAAGAGTTGACAAGACTTCCACTAGTAAAGGTAAAGGCAAGGCAAACAAGTGATGAAGACTTGTTTAATGTTATTAACAGATGTTATGTTTAAGACTTATTAAGTTACTTTTATGTTTCGCATTTGATGTTTTAAGGTTAGATAACCTGAGATTGATTTATTTAATATGTTGTAACCCTTATGGGAGGATTTCTATTTAATTTATGAGTTTCATTTATTTATGGGTAGTTAGATGTGTTATAATTGGATAGTGAAAACCAAATCCTGTGGAATTAAAGTACCCGGATTTGGGGGTGTCACAAGTTGGTATCAAAGCTTTAGGTTATGAGCCTTAGGTGGGGAAACCTTAGGGTAGTAGCCTTTTAGGAGATCGAAAACATAGTGGTGATAAACCCTCATCGAGTTCTAAGAAATGAATTAAGGAATTCATTAAAGATAATAAAAGATTTTATGTGTTTATGTGATATAACTTATGTGCTTGTGAGTATCGATTAGCATCACGTATTTACTAAAACTTAAAACTTTGATTGTCAGGATGTCGGATGTTGGAGGATCCAGTCAGCGTAGAGAGGTTGAGCCCCGAGTAGCTAGAGAGGAGGAGCCCCGAGACATTTATACCGTCTGGGAGCAGTTGTTTCGGAGAGAGCCATCTCCGTTGATCACTGTCGAGGGTCAGGAGTATGAGTTTGAGTTCGATTCAGAGGAGGACTCTAAGGAGATAGAGGTAGAGGCTGAAGATGAGGATGAGGACCCAGATAAGTTTCCACCAAACTCTATCAGTGCTGAGATGTATGATGAGCTATATGATCGTAACATAGAGTTACAGGATAGCGTTAGAGAATTGAAGGAGCTGGTAGATACACAACAGACTGCTATAGAACAGAAGGATGACAAGATTGATAATCTTGATGAACGTCTTGGAGACGTGGAGTCGAAGCTAGTTTAGACAGAGAGCCAAAAGGAGGAGATGTCAGCTAAGATAAAGGCTTCTCAACGTGCAGATATCACTGAAGACGGTGAACGGGCAAAGATGGCTAAGAAGGAAGAGACAGACTACACTTTTTAGACAGCAATTGATAGGGCCCAGGATCGAGTTGTCTACTATCCAGTCCAGTTCGAGGACTTACCTTAGTACATGCTGGATCGTAGAATGATGTTCCGTATCATGGAGGAATAGCGCAGAGAAGCGGTTTGACGTCTTAGTAAGCCATAATAGGAAGAGTTATGTGAATATTTTATGGTAGCTAATAATGCAAATTCTAATGTGGTTATAAAAATTGGAATATGATGATTTAATCCTGAAGATTCTTTATCTCGGGATAGTTAATGTAAATAGAAGAGATGCTATCTTTTCTATGTTTAAAACTTTTAAATGAATAAATATCAGAGTTTATTTGAGATGTTATACGTTAAGTGATAATCATAAAATGTTTAAGCTAAGTCTTAAATACTTAAGATATTAAGTAATGATCTAATAAGCATATATCTTAAACAGAAAAATGCGGCCAAGAAGATACCAAACCCGTCAGCAAGCTCAAGAAGGATCGAGTAATAACAACAACAACGATGCCAACGATGCCAACGCTAATCCTGTTCAGCAATTGGTGAACCTGTTAATGAGAGCACTTGCAAATCAGCCGGAAGCTCCACAAGCCACGTCGTTTAAGGACTTCAAGGATGTAGGACCGCCAGAGTTTAAGGGTTCCATGAATCCAATCGAAGCCCAGACTTGGGTGATGGAGATGGAGAAGGTGTTCGATGTTGCTAGGATTAATGACTACCAGAAGACTGTCTTCGCAACATTTATGTTGAAGTAATAGGCCAGCTACTGGTGGCATGCGAACAAGGTTCGAGGAGGACAGGGTGTGATCACATGGGATAGGTTCAAGGAGATGTTCTTTGAGATGTACTTCCCAACGAGCTCTCAGAACCAGATGGAGGTTCAATTTCTGGAGTTGAAGCAGAGTAACATGTTTGTGCCAGAATATGCCGCGAAGTTCAACGAGTTGGCTAGGTTTGCAACTTATCATATGAATACGGATGAGAGGAAAGCTAGGAGGTTTGAACAAGGATTGAAGCCTTGGTTGTACAGTAAGGTGTTAATGTTCCAATTGAACACTTTTGCATGAGTTTTGGAAAAGGAAATCATCGCAGAAGGTGGAAGCGATGCTCTAACCTGATATAATCAGGAACAAAAAAGAAGAAGAATGAAGGGGAGAACAACAAGGCTAGTGGCAACAATAGTGGTGGTCGTAATAGTCAAAAGAGGAGGTGGAATGATAATATATCTACAGTGAATCAGCAAGGAAGTCAGAAGAAAATGGTGGAGGCTTGTACTACCTGCGAAAAGAATCAAATGGGAGTGTGCATGAAGGGGAAGAGGGTTTGCTACAATTGTGGCCAAGAGGGTCACATAGCACCAAATTTCCCTAATCCTAAGAAGGGCGCTTGCTTTACTTGTTGGTCAAAGGACCATCTGGCTAGGGATTGTCCCAAGAAGGCAGCGAGTGGAGCAGTAGCAAGTGGAAGTAGGGGAAACAACGGTGGTAGCACTCTGTGTAAAGACCCCAAAAATCATACAATAATATTCTCCTTCTCGATCGTTAACAATACAACTTTAATCTATCTTTACATCATTACTCAATATTAAAATCACTAAAAATGCAGAATAATTTAAAAATTTTATAAACTTCTTTCTTTATTGCCCTGAATCGCAACCTTTATATTACATAACTTCGATTCAAATCTAAATCATGAATCGTTACAACGAAATGACTATACAAAGTCTTACATTATAATTATTATCCATATACATCGGATAACTCAACTTTACAACTTTAGATCTACATTACAATCAAGATATTAAATGCATTTCTCATAAAACATAAGTAAGCTTCTTGAATTACTATTGAACTCTAACATTCAACTAGCATGTATCATTACCTTGCCTCCTTGACCTGCAAAAATGGTTATTTGCAAGAGTGAGCTCGACAGCTCAGCAAGAACAAATAGTTTTCATGCATCACGTAACACATAATTAACAAGCTCAACATACATCTCATAAACATTAAAGTAACATGACATTCATGCTTTAATCACACAACAAATATAAAGATTGAGTTCCTTACTCAATCAACATTCTTAAATCAATCAATGTAGTCATAAATTGACTTTAACATTTCATGCTTGCAACATATATAACATAGCATGCTCTTTGCAATACATTTTAAAACAGTTCATAATATCATCAAGTTCACATAGAAAATAGGAACCGAAAGACTTGCCTGACTTGTAGATTACCAATTACCAAAAAATAACTTATAATAATCTGCTTCATCAATCCTACACATGTATTACCATACGCATCAACTATTAGTCACCTAGCAACGCTTATCAAACGTCTAAGTAAATTCTACTTTATACTTTCTAATTTACACTTCGTAATTCTCTTTCATTTACTCGTTTGACACTCACTGTCAAACTTATGTATAATTAACAACATAAGTTAATTATCCCATAACTACTCCTCATAGTTAGTTAACCAACTTAGGTTAACTCAATCCTCTTTAACTATTAAGTTAATAGTTA
This sequence comes from Panax stipuleanatus, assembly GCA_020205555.1. Taxonomy (NCBI): domain Eukaryota; kingdom Viridiplantae; phylum Streptophyta; class Magnoliopsida; order Apiales; family Araliaceae; genus Panax; species Panax stipuleanatus. The sequence continues at coordinate 65,312,807 of CM035126.1, forward strand.
CTTATCACATAATTAATCGCATCACATAATCACATAATTAAGTCAAATAATAATTACATACTCATATTAAATTATAATTGAACGAATTATAATTTAAACATCCACTTTAATCAAATTATAATTAAACAATTTATAATTACACCATTTATAATTTACTTTAAACCATTACTCTAATTATTCAAATTACATCATGCATTAAATTATAATTTAAACATATTATAATTTAATTTAATCCATTACTTAGATTATAAATAATCAATTTCAATTCATGCACTCATTAAATTATAATTAAATAAATTATAATTTAAATTACACTTTTACCTTATTTATAATTATTCCAAATTATAATCACATATTAGGTTATAACTAAACAAATTATACTTCAAGTTAAATATTTACTTTGATTATAAAACTAATCAACTATATTCATTATAATTAATCTAATTAAATTAAACCTTTAATATAATTATAATTATTTTAAATTATAATTTCACATCATATATTTTTAATATATCTTATTACTATTATTTAGCATTTTAAGGCATGTTAACAGGCCATTAAATTATTACATAAACTTAGCTTTTCAAAACAAAGGTCTCTTTTTTTCTGCATACCCCCGTCGGGGCGGGGGTTCAATGCTTAACATGCCCGCCGGGGCCGGCTTCAAACTTTTAAAAATCTGCATACCCCCCGCCGGGGCGGGGGTACTTGGCCTTGCAAGGCCGGTCGGGGCGGGCCCCCTGTTGCGAACCAAAACTGCTTCGCGAACTGTGTAGAGAAAAAGCCAATTTGGCTTATTTCTCCACACCAAATTCCAATTCCAGTCTATACAATTCATAACATCTTAATAGAAAACATAATTTCTAAACTCCTAACACGTTTCAACACATTTAATCCTTAAAACACATAGTTTACAACAATCAAATCCATGATTTTTGAAGAAAACCATTAACAAGTATTCTTGATGAAATTGAATACTGAAATCTATTTTTAAATCAAAATACCCAATCAAAACATATTTAAATTTGTTTATAAACATGTTATCAACATCTAACCTCAATTTACACAATCAAATCCTAATTTTTGATTTCAAATAGGCCAATTATCAAACTATTTCACTATAACTTTTGATGAACATGAATTTCCTCATGTTTATCATGAATTAACCAACTAAACCATCATACAATTCACTTATAAGCATCTATTATTACAATTCACATATAAACTTCATGTTATAAATACCATATAACATATATACCCAAAATCTTAAATTTTCATGAATATTCATATTTTCATAAAACTAAAACTTGAATAACTTAAGGAAATCTTAAGCTCTAAAGTTAGAGATTATACCTTTCCTTTGCTTAGGAGAACAAGATGAACATGATGATGTTTGACTCTCTCAAACTTCCTCTTCCTCTTTCTTCTTTCTCCCTTCTTCTCCTCTTATCCCTTCTAGGTTTTCTGTGTTTTCTCTCTAACACATACTAACCCTTTTGTTCTATCTGACTAACATCTATTCTTCTAACTTGTAAACTAACGTATATACAATACACATATAACTAATATATTATATGTATAATTATATAATATAACTCCCAATATTTAAACCGCTATATTTAACACCATAATTGTAATTAATATAAATAAGTTACAATTTTGAATATCAAAAGCCTAAGGCTTGTTTGGTAAAACTCATTATTTAAAAAAATAGGTTTTTAAATAGTTAAGGCCCTGTTTGGCAAAACAGATTTAAAACAATGTAAGGGCTTTGTTTGGAAAAACGGTTTTAAAACTGTTTTAATTCTTTTAATAAATTCTTTAACACATATTCTTAATTTTATCCTTTAACTAATTAAATCTTAACATTATAATTTAATTAATTAAAAGTTAACATCAATTAATCACATAAAAATTGTCACATAATTATAATTACTCACTAATTATAATTGCATGTAACAATCATCACATACTCATCTAATTTAATTATCTCAATTAAATTAGAACTATAACATAAAATCATTATATCAATTAAATTAAATACTAAATATTCATTTAATTAATATATTACACTTAATTATATTATTCCATAATAATCACATAATTATTTATTTAACTCAATAAATAATTCAATTAAAATATTTATTTATTCCAATAAATATTAAAATTAACATTTAAATTCTCTTCACCTTAATTCACATGTTTCACAATATATTACACGTATACACAGACTCAATTCAAAACATCTCGTAATAAAAATTTTATTTATTAAATTCTCATTTATAATTTCTTAAAAATTCAGGATTTCACACTCTGACTATCACTGGATCAACACCGTCAAACCGACCCACCGCCAGAACTTTCAACATGATCGTGTAAGATGCTGTTCAGTCACGTGATGTGGTGTCAGGTATTATTTTGATCAATAATATAAATGCTTACGTGTTATTTGATTCGGGTGCTACTTGCTCATTTATATCCGATGACTTTGCTAAGAATCTAGAATTGCCTAAGGAGAAATTAGTTTACCCTTTGAACATAGAAATTACGAATAGGGAAGTAATTCCTGTTAGGTTTGTACACAAGAACTGTAGAGTGGGTATTAAGGGAAACGTGATGATTGTAGATCTAATCCCTATTAAACTTGGGGAATTCGATGTTATTTTGGGGATGGATTGGCTATTCAATTATGGGGCGATAATTAATTTCCAAAAGAAGTGTATTAACCTTATGACTCAGTCAAAGGTTTTATTTTATGGCAATAATTCTCCTAAACAAGCAAGTTGTCTGACAATGATGCAGGCCAGGAAGTTGTTGAGACAAGGTTGTGTAGGGTATTTAGCCTACATAGTCGATAGTCGAAAGGAGAGTCCGAAATTAGATGAGATACATGTCGTTAGAGACTTTGTGGACGTATTTTCAGATGATTTTTCAGGACTTCCCCTAGATAGGGAAGTGGAATTTGTGATTGATCTAGAGCCAGGAACTGCCCCTATATCGAAGGCCTCGTACCGTATGGCTCCGGTGGTGACGAAAGAATTGATGGTGCAACTACAAGAACTTTTGGACAAGAAGTATATACAACCGAGCGTTTTGCCATGGGGAGCACCGGTATTGTTTGTTAAGAAGAAGGGCGGATCGATGCGGCTTTGCATTGATTAAATGGAATTAAACAAGGTCACGATTAAAAATAAATATCTGTTGCCAAGGATCGATGACTTGTTTGATCAGTTGAAGGGAGCTAGATATTTCTCAAAGATAGATTTGAGAAATGGATATCATCAGTTAAAGGTGAGGAAGGAAGATATACCAAAGACATCGTTCAGAACTCGATATGGCCACTACGAGTTTCTAGTGATGTCATTTGGTCTAACGAATGCTCCTGCATCATTTATGGACCTAATGAACATGCCGTTTAAACTATTTTTTGATAAATTCATGGTGGTGTTTATCGACGATATTCTGGTGTATTCCAGAACCAAGGAGGAGCATGTTGAGCATTTAAAGGTGACTTTGGAGGCGTTAAGGAGAGAGAAGTTGTACGCTAAGTTTACAAAATATGAATTCTGGATAGAGGGGATGCAATTTCTTCGACATGTGATTAATAAGGATAGAATTTCGGTAGATCCATCAAAGGTTGAAGCTGTACTAAACTGGGACCAACCAAAAACACCGTCAGAAATAAGGAGTTTCTAGGATTGGCAGGTTATTACAGAAGATTCATCAAGTAATTTTCCAAAATCACGACTCCGTTGATGAATTTTACTAGGAAATCGGTGAAGTTCGTTTGGACGGAGAAGTGTGAGGAAAGTTTCCAAGAGCTAAAGAAGAGGTTAAGTACGGCACCTGTGTTATCTCTTCCGGATAGCATAGGAAACTTTGTGGTGTATAGTGATGCATCGCATAAAGGACTAGGTTGTGTGCTTATGCAAATTAGTAAGGTCATTGCGTATGCGTCGCGATAATTGAAAGATTATGAGAAGGGGTATCCGACCCGTGATTTGGAGTTGGCTGGGGTAGTGTTCGCTCTGATGATCTGGAGACACTATCTCTACGGCGAAAAGTGTGAAATATATGCAGACCATAAGAGTCTGAAATATATTTTCACACATAAGGATCTGAACATGCGTCAAAGGAGATGGTTGGAGTTGATAAAGGATTATGACTGTGAAATTTTATACCATCCAAGAAAAGCAAATGTTGTTGTCGACGCCTTAAGCAAAAAAGGGACGGGAGAAATTGTCTATATTAGCCTCTCAAGAAGAGCTAATCTCAGCAATAGCGAAGCTGGAGTTGGAGGTGAAATATCCTAAGGAGTCTGACGAAAAATTATTTCAATTGGGAGACGGTCCAACTTTGGTGGATAAGGTTAAGGAAGCACAACTTAAGGATGAGGAATGTGAGAAAATCAAGAAAAGAATATCTGGAGGTGATGAAGTGAAATTCATGATAACGAAAGTTATTGAGATTCGAGGGAAGAATTTAGGTTCCACCATTACCAGAGATTAAAGAGGAAATTTTGAGCGAGGCTCATAGTTCAAGGTATTCGATTCACCCGGGGAGTACGAAGATGTACCAGGATCTACCGACAACATTTTTGGTGGCCGAATATGAAAAGGGATGTTGCTGATTGTGTAGCCAAGTTTTAGACATGTCAAAAGGTTAAAGCATAACATCAGAGGCCGAGTGGGTTGTTACAACCATTAGAAATCTCAGAATTGAAATGAGAACATATCACAATGGATTTCGTACTAGGTCTTTCGACAACTCAGAAAGGTTTCGACACAGTTTAGGTTATCGTGGATCGACTGACGAAATCAACACATTTCTTACCAATCAAGATCAGATTCAATTTAGAGCAGTTGGCAAAGTTGTATGTGAAGGATATTATTTCAAGGCACGATGTTGTATTGTCTATTGTATCAGATAGAGATCCGCATTTTACATCGAATTTCTAGAAGCGACTACAGGAATGCATGGGAATGCAGTTAAGATTGAGTACGACATATAATCCTCAGACTGACGGACAGAGTGAAAGGATGATCCAAACATTGGAAGATATGTTAAGAGCTTGTATCATAGATTTCAAAGGAAATTGGGACGTTCATCTACCGTTGGTGGAATTCGCTTACAATAACAGTTACCACGCAAGTATTGGCATATCGCCTTACGAAGCGTTGTACGACAGAAAGTACAGAACTCCATTATACTGGGATAAAGTTGGCGAACGTCAATGCTAGGACCAGAATTGGTACAATAAAACGCCGAGATTGTCAAGGTGATCAGGACAAGATTGGTTACTGCTCAGGACAGGCAAAAGAATGAAGCCGATCAACACCGAAAAAATCAAGAATTGCAATCTGGTAGCTTCGTTTTCTTGAAAATATCTCCCTGGAAGGAAAAAAATCGATTTGGCAAGAAGGGAAAACTGAGCCTGAGGTTCATTAGACCCTTTAAAGTATTGCGGAAAATTGGTTTAGTTGCGTATGAGGTAGCCTTACCTTCGGCATTAGAACATATCCATAATATTTTTCATATTTTAGTGTTACGACTATATAAACCCGATTACAAGCATGTTATAGAAAATGAACCCCTACAATTTGAAAAAGATTTATCTTATAAAGAAGTTCTGTTCAGATAGTTGAAAGGAAAGAGCAAATACTCATAAATAAAGTAATACATTCTGTTAAGGTAATCTGGAGGAACCACAACGCTGAAGAAGCTAAGTGGGAACTCGAAGATCAGATGATGAAAAATTACCCTCATTTATTTGCTTAATCTGTTTGTAGCGATTCTGGGGACAAAATATTTGTAAAGGGGGAGAATGTAAGAACTTATTGAGTCGTGATTCTGGGAACAAAATCCTTTTAAGGAAGGAATGATGTGATGAACGAGATTTTTGTAATTGATTTTAAATATTTATTGAATTAAATAAATATTTTTGTTGATTTTTTTATTGAGTTAAATAAATATTTGATGGGATTGTGGTAGATTAATTTAATTAAATGTGTTACATTAATTAAATTAATGTTAGATAATTTTATAGTTCAAAGTGTGAATTTAATTGGGATAATTAAATTAAATGAGTTGTTAAATATTTATAATGTTGTTCTAATTAATTTAATAATTAATTAGAGATCTAATGATTTGTCATAATTAATAAATGAGAATTTTAATTATGTGATAATTTGATTTAATGAGTAATATTATCTTTAATTTAATTTATTTAAATAATGTAATTTGATTAATTAAAGTGTGACAAATAAACTATATAATAAACAAGTTAATTAAAATAAATTAAAAATGTGTTTTAAAGTAACCAAGCCAAAATGGCCTTAAGAACATGGGAGCAGTTAAGGCCATGAAGCACTTAACTGCTAGCCATGTTGTGCTAGTTAATTTTATACATATAATTTATATATATTAGTCTTAAGCTTTCATCCTATTATATTCCTAAGGCTAAAGCTAGAATACATAGAGAAAAGGAGAATTTTGAGAGAATTACGATTGAGTAAGAAGATTTGGAGAGTCAAATGAGGGTTTCCTATCATCTAAACAAGAATCAAAAGGTAAGAATTCAAGTTATAATATCTATTTCTCATGTTCTTGAGTTCTTCATAAAAATTAATTTTTAGTTTTCTGTAAATAGATTTTTATGATTAAATTGTTGAGAAGTTGTTTGTAATCGTTAATATGCATGTATAATCTAATATATGATGTTTACAAACGATTTTGGGTGAGTTAATCCATGAAATTATGTTTAAAAAGGAATTTGTTTAGTTACAGAGAAAAATATATGAATATAACTTATATGTACAAAACATTTATACTTAAATTGTATGTTAATCGATAAATTGATGATTAATTATGCTTATACATTAAGAAAAGAAAAGATTGAAAGTCGTACGGACTGATTTGATGTGGTAACGAATCTGTAATGTGTGACTTCATGAGATTTGATGAAACTTTGAAAAATAGCAAGAATATGAAATTTATGAGTTCAAATTCAGTTGTTTGGCATGTCTAAGTTGTTAAAATCATGCTCTAATTGTTGGAATATGTTTCTGTAAAGTTCAGAACTTATGAGTATGAGTAATTTGTGCTATAAACAAAGAAATTGGAGTTTATTGGCCCTGTTCTGTGTTTTTTGCGAACTGCAGATTTTGAAACTGCAACGTAGCACTGCAGCGCCTCGTAGCAGGCCTATCGGCGCGCAGCAACGCCGGCTGCAAGCCTTTTAGACGCGCCGCAGCACCGGCTGCAAGGCTTTGGGGCCACGCCGCAGCGCCTGTTAGCAAAATCGCCCAAAAAATTGTATTTTATTATTCAAGTCCATAAAATATAATTTAAACCTAACCTAATAAACATGAAGATGTGGTAATCATATATTAAGATGTTAAAAGAGATTAGTAACATGTCAATGATGGTTTTACATTATTGATTGATAAGTCGAATAAATATATGTAAACTCATTATTCGTGGAGTCTAATAATGTGTTTAAGAGTTAAGGTTTGTGGATGTGAGTAATATAATCAGATTCAGAGTTAAGATAGTATACTCATGATGCTAGTTGAGTTACGATTAATTGGTATTGTGATTTTAAATGGTATGTAGGATTAATTGGAGAACGTGAGTTGTAATTTATAGCTTACGCACGAGACAAGTTTCTAAACTCAAATATTTAATTGAGCAAGTTCTTTAACTATATTATTGTATTGAGCAAGTTTCCTAATTCTAAGTTATTCATTGAACAAGTTCTTAAATTATATTTCTATATTGATCAAGTTTATACTCTTGTTATTCAAGTTTATGATTCTGAATAAGATGTTCTAATTCTTATATTCATTCTGTTATACACATTGAGATTCAAACTTGGATTTAAATATCATTTACCTTATTGTATTCGACTAGTCCATAGTTAATGAGCTTTCTAAATTCTAGAACTTTTATTTAAAGTTAATCCAAACCAAACTTCCTTTTGTGCGGACTCTTATATCAAACTGTGATGAACAACCCTATTATAGGGGATTATATTACGTGATAGCGTTGAGATGTTGTGCACATACATGGTACAAAGGGCTGATCCCCCTAAGTACGAGAAGTAAGGTCAATATAGTCTTATGACTGTTAAAGGTTCAAAGTAAAAATACTTAATAACTTGGGACATAGTTCTTGGTCTTGTGACCCTAAGATGTACTTTTGATTCTTGTTTTCTAATCATGATTCAAAAGCAGAGCTTTATATTATCAAGTATCCATTGTTTACTCACATGTTATTATTATTATTATTATTATTATTATTAAACTTGTGGGTAATTGTTGCTTACTCTTGCATAATAACATTGCAACTAAGGTTGAAAGAGTTGACGAGCCTTCCACTAGTAAGGGCAAAGGCAAGGCAAACAAGTGATGAAGACTTGTTTAATGTTATTTACAGATGTTATGGTTAAGACTTATTATGTTAATTTTATGTTCCGCATTTGATGTTTTAAGGTTAGGTAACCTGGGATTGATTTATTTAAGATATTGTAACCCTTATGGGAGGATTTCTATTTAATTTATGAGTTTCATTTATTTATGGGTAGTTAGATGTGTTATAATTGGACAGTGAACACCAAATCTTATGGAATTGAAGTACCCGGATTTGGGGGTGTCACATAGGTGCTTATTGGAGAATAAGTTCACTGAACGTGATTCGCTTAAAGGAACCCTAATGGAGTTTAATTTCCCTGACAATAGGAGTTCCTATAGTGATAGTTGTACAAGTGATCCTTGGACTTGAGATCATCATAGTACCTTATGTATAATAAAGTATACATAGAGGTAGGTGAATGATCAATATAAGATCTACCACTTCTAGTAAAAGAAGAGAATGTCATATGTGATTTGATGAATGACAACTCAGAAATCCTTGGTCAATGTGGAATGAAAATTAGAAATGAGTTTCTAATTTACATTAATCAGAGTTGTTCATTTTGAGTTGAAAAGTATATGATTAAATAAATAAGACGTGTCAGTAATTTCATATCTTATGTTTTAATCGGGACATTGTATGATAAAAGGATTGAACTGTGCGGTAACTATTCACTTAATAGGTTCTTTGTATTCTTGGCGATAATTATTGTGTTTAACATTGAATTCATATTATCCAAATAGTCATGATACATTATTTATAAGGTGTCACTTATCATGTAGAATAAATATTATTTATTTATATGTGAATTAAATGAGTTTAATTCATTATAAATAATATTAAAATAGTTCTAATTTATTTATTCTACTACCGGCTTAATATTGAACCTAGAGAGTCACCGGCTTAATATTGAACCTAGAGGGTCACACCACAAAATGGAGAAATATGATTTTAGAAGTGATTGATTTAATAATAACAAATTAAGTGTATTTAATTTATTAATAGAATAAATTAAATAACTTAAGATTTATAATTAAGTATTTGGATAAATACTAATATTATAAATTAATAAGATTAGTCATCTTATTAATATTATAAATAAATTGACTAAATAATAATAATATGATATTTGGAGAAATACTAATATTTATAATTGAGTATTTGGAAAAATACTAGATTATAAATAAATAAGAGGAGTATTATTATTATAGTTATTTTATTTATTTCCTAATTAGATTGAGAATTAAATTAAAACCCCAACTCCTTACAGGTTAAGGAATTAGGGTTATTCTATAAATAAGAGGAGTTTTATTATCAGAATAGACTAATGTATCTTTTGCAACTTGCATCTCTTTTGCAAGTATTCTCAAAACCCTAAAGAGTTAGGATACAGAGAATTAGGGTTAGCCACCCAAGATCTAGTAGAATCTAAAATCACATCTTCAATCTATTCCTCTTGGTGGATACCTCTTGGGCGTTGCATACTCTTTGTGACGAACGTGTGATCCGTGGATTGGAGAGATCGCGAAAGAGCAAATATTAGAATTTGAAGTCTACATCAAAGCGTTAATTCTCTTCAAAGGTACATCTTTATCATTCCTCAATTAATGATGTTTTATAAGGCTATACATTGGGATTGCAAACAATTTTAAATTGTAATTTTACATGCTTCCGTTTCATTTATAATTAGATTGTATGCTTTGATCTTGTTTTCGCAATCCTACAGTGTCAGCCAAGAACAATATGGATAATTCATGAGCGTGAGAGTATGACCTTTCCAAAATCACACCTTAGCCGATATGGGAAGGCCTGGTACACCTTTATATGTGCCAAACTGATGCCCTGTACTCATGTTAGCGACGTAACCAAAGAGAGGGCAATACTTTTATATTTTTTGGTAAAAGGTAAGCGAATAGATGTAGGCATAATCATTCAGCGTTCAATTTTGTGTGTTGGGGATGGGGTTACAATTGGTGGACTACCTCACCCTTCTCTTATATGTACTTTATGTGAACAAGCTGGGGTCAAATGGAAATTAGAAGAAATGCTTTAGAAGCCCATGTCTGTGGTTGACTAGAAGATGATAATGAGATATAAAGTATGGAACAGAGGTGAGTCACATCCGCGAGGATTGGGATTTGTAATTGCTTAATCGGAGCCACAACACGAGTCTAATCCTATGGCTTCAGGGTCATCCACCGTTGCTCCTCGCCGAGTTATTTTTGAGGAGGTTCAACAAGAGGTTAATGGTTGGTTATACAATCTTGAGGCTCAGAATGTCTGGTTGGCGGCTCGCCAAGATGCTATTTTCAAATATAATGTCTCCTTTAACAATACTCTGTTTGGTATGTTCTCTTAATTGAACCCTACCTTAGACTACATCTGGTTTCCTATAGAGCCCACCCTGCCTGTCTTTCCCCCCTCATATCAAGAAGAAGAGAGTGATGAGGAGGTCGATCATGACGATTGACCAAATTCAGGGGAGTCCTCAGTTCTTATTTCTTTATTTTTCACATGAGGACATTGCTCTACTTATGTTTGGAGGTAGTTTTTATTAGGTTTGCATGTCATGATAGGTTGTTTTGCATCTAGATTGTGTTTTGTATTTAGTAGTGTGATTATGTGTTAGTTTTGCATTGTGTTAGCATATTTATTAAACAACTTGAGCATGATGAAATATGAACCTTGTTGATAGCCTGTGATAAAATTGCAGTGACTTAAGTGACAACTTGAATAAATGGGAAAATGATAGCTTAGTTTAACTTGTGGATATTGGTAACTTGATTTGTTAAAGAAACCCCTGAGTTTAATTGCACAAAGTCAATATGTTGATTTAGCCGTAAGTTAGTTTGAACTGAAAGAATCTGAGGCTTAGGGAAGATATTAATCACCCTCTATAGTTTAGTATACTTAGTATTTTGGAAATTATTTATTCAAAAAAAATAAAATTTTAACTAGTTATTTTTGTGGCCTCTATTACTCGAATCAGTACGCCATTAGGAGTGTCTCTACAGTCAGTGCCCTAAAACAGACTGGTTTGGGAGTCGTTTGTCGAAAGTTCGCTACAAGGGTAACTTTGAAAGTCTAATAAAGATTAACATTGCACAAGTCAAAATAAATAAATATAAATAATCGCTTGGCTACTCGGGTTATTAGATCCGTAGGGGTGTTTTAACACTTAATACCCTAAATTTGTTTGGTTTGGGAGTTATTGGTCGAAAGCTTGATATATGGGTAGTATTGAAAAGTCAAAGAAAACTAAACATTGCACCAGTTAAGTTTAAAAAAAAAGAGAAAGAAAAAAAAGAAAATATATATAAGAAGATATTTTTGAAATACAAGGTATCTAAGTTATAGAGGGGTAACGAATTCTGTATATCTATAATTATCTTTTTTTGAGCCTTACGATTCATAAGTTTGGTTGATTTATGGTGAGATTGACATGTTGATACATACACACACATTGTGGGTTGGAAATGATTTGAGTTAATGATATTTCAAGTTTTAATTGATGTTTGATTTTGAACATTCATTTGAGTTGTGATTAAGGAACTTTGAGCTTGGGATATTTGTGCTAATTCACGCTTGAGTTAGTAGATTCAAGTTAGTTAATTGCATTCATGTTGTTTTATTCATTTTTATTGCTTGAGGACAAGCAATTGTCTAAGTTTGGGGGTATTTGATGAGTGGGTAATATACCCATGAATTAGGTATGTTTAGACTTGACATATTCTTGTTCTTGAGTATTTTAGATCATTTTTATTTATTTTATTGTTATTTTATAGGTTAAGGCAACATGAGGGTAATATAGGGATGTCTGGCATAAAAAAGGTAAAATGGTAATTTTCTGCATAATACCAACGGCGGTGCCTTATTCTATAGTATTAATCCTGCACTGGGGCGCAGGAGGTCAGGGAGGCTTGATCGAGATTTTGCAAAGGCTGAAATTATAAGGCAGATTTCTATTCTAATTAAGATTATATTGAAAGCTGATAAAGACGGGGCAAAGGCTATAAAAGGAAGGAGGCTACTCATGAAAAAGTACACACATAAATTTTGACTTGGATAGTTGAGAAGATAATCGAGGATTGCAGAACATTGCAAGGAGATTCAGATTGGAGAATGAAAATTGGAGAGCTTTTATAGAGTTTTTCTTTCCTTCTCTTATTCAATGTGTAATTTAATTATGATAGATTACATGAGATTTTTTATTTTAAATTTTAGTGTAAACTAATTTTCCAACTAAGACTACAATTGAACCATTTATTGCTTATGAATTAATTACCTTTTAAAATATAATTATTTTATTCAAATTTAGTTGTCTATTATATTTTGTGCTTATTGATTAATTGTCTGGCCAACAATTACTGTGATACACTAGATGAATTCGGAAGATAAAATCTAGGGTTAGATCTGAATGTGATATCATTTATTCTTAATTATTTGCATGGGATGAATAATTAAGGTTGTGAATTGAATAGGGATATCTATTTTCACTGCATGTAACTATTGAGAATTAGTGTTTAATGAATTTGATTCTTTTGTTTTACATAGGAATATTACAGAATTAATTAAATTGAATATTTTTATTTGATCACTTGGAAAAGGGCTTATAAATACTTTGAATTCTTGATAATAACTCGAATGAATTTAATAATTGGATGAATTGGAAAATTAATTTATATTACGTAATTGGGGATATTGTAGTCTTAAGCCTTTATTATCTGAATCAAATCTTTATGTTAAAAATTAGTTTTAGTTACTTTAATTTAGTTTTTAATTGATAATCCCAAAATTTGGTTGTTTAAATAAAATTGAATTGATATAATACTAGTAGTTGGGATTTGTTAAATAGGTATTCCTGTGGATTTGACACTCTATCTTATCACTTTATTACTTATTGATCGTGTATACTTGCGCGTATTTATCATTATAGAATCGAACAACATGGTCATTTGGGTAAGTTTTCCATTTTGTATAAGGAACATTTGTATTTTCCTTTACAAAACTGGATATAGGGTAATCATTCTTAGTAGATACAAGCATTCTATGAGTAGGAGGTCTATAAAATGCATGATTTACTCTATTTTTATATCTTAAAGAACTTTGGTAATAATTTCTATGATAAAATTGACTTCCACAATTATAAAATTCATTTCTTGTATTTTCGTAAAAGTTCTTTTTGGAACCCAAATCATTCTTCCTTTATAGTTTCTATTTTTTGCATTGTACGTGAATGACCATTTCGGTTACAGTAAGAGCATTTATTAAAAGGAGATATATGACTTTCTGTTTCTTTACTTTTAACATGATAGAGTCATTTTCCTGTTGTTTTACTAGATTCTCCAATGTATCATAGTCCTTCTTTGTTAAATCCATATCTTTGTTAATTAAGCATAACATAATATTTTCTTTCCCTTTTATGAATTTAATAATATTAATGTTTAAATCATCACGTTTTTTAGTTAAACTTTTAATTTTCTCTATCAAAGAAGAGTCTTCACTTTGTTTTTATAATTATATCTTTAGAGATGAATTCTCAAACTTAAGATTTTTAATATCTTCGCTTAATACTTGATTTTGTATTTGAGTATCTTCATTAATTACTGTTAGCGTTGAATTTTCAACTTTAATATTTTTAATAGAAATATTAAGTGTTGAATTTTCTATCTCAATATATTTTTTTAATTTTCTTGATTTTTCTAATTCTTCCTTTAATAATAATTTTTTTGAAAAATCATTTTCTAGTTTCTCCTTTTCTGTTTTTAAACTTTCATTAACTACAATTAAATTTGAGTTTTCTATTTCAACATTTCTGTTAATCTTAATTAATTTTTCTAATAAAATTTTTAATTTAATAAAATTTTCTTTAATAATTTCATTATCTTCATATAAACAATTATACGTTTTTTGTAGTTCATGATGTTCTTCATTTATATTATCTAAAGTATGTGAGACAAATGAAATACTAGGTAATTGATATTTAGAATTTTCCTCAGATCTTGATGATGAATCATTATCTGCCACCAGACATAGATTTGCAATTTCCTTAGTTTTTTCAACAATTTCTTCTTCTTCACTCAGATCACAGCCTTCCTTAGCTACTATTAGTCCTTTGTTATTGGCTAGCTTTGGATAATCATTTTTGAAATGTCCAGGTTGTTGCATTCAAAACATGCATTTGAATTTTCATTGGAGTTGACATTTTCGAAATTGCTATTGTTATTTTCTTTGAAATTTCATCATTTTGTTTTTGGCTTAAAAGATTTGTTTGCCTTTGAAATTGTTGAAGTTATTGTTTGTCTTCAGAAAGCCTTTGCCATATTTTCTGGCTTTACTTTGGATTATTCTCCTGAGTTGTCTAGATAATAAAACAACTTCATTATTATCTAAACTCAGGAGTTCTTCATTTAACTCTTCATCATCGTTTTCTTGATATACAAGTAGAGCTTTGAAAGCAATTCCTTTCTTCTTGAGATTTGTATTTAATAGACTCCATGACACGCTTATGTGAGATGGTCGTCGCCCGGATCGTTTCTAGCAACCTATGAAGGTGAATCTCTCGCAACACCTTAACCCCCTCGCTTATATGTAAGCGGTAATCTTGGTACAATTGCTCGCGCTAGGAAATCTGCGTTGAATGGACACCAACAGCACCTTGACCTATCACTTATATGTAAATGATAATCTTGGTACAATCAACGATTCATGCGGTAGAAGACGCCACACACAACTATGAATTGTTGTATAATAAGTCAAGTTAAATCTCAAAGAAAACTAAGAATTAACTCTTGAATTCTTCAAAGAACCAAAGAATAGAATAACCTCACAAGTATATTAAATAATGAATAATGTATGTCAATTACAATACAAGTAACCCCTATTAATACTAGTTACAAAAATGTCTAATCATAATAGGAATTATAAACTATAACCCTAATTTCTATAAGGAAATAGAAATTAATCTAGAAAAGAAATTCCTATTTCTATAAAATAATAGAAACCTTATTTAAAAAGTAAATCTCAGCTGAAAAGAAATCCTAATTATAATAGAATTTGATAAATATCTGGAAAATCCCTAAAAGTCATGCTAATTACCTAAAATAAAAGGAAACAAAATACAATATAGTATGCCTAATATTTTAGGAAACAAAATCTTTTCTAAATTCTGAATTCGGCATATATCAAATTGTCTTTCCATGTAATATGTAATCCATGGGCTGTCAGGAATTTATGTTGAAACAATTGGCTGCTAAGAATGAGCTGAATTAAATTAACCAATTGGGTCAACCCAATAATGTTTAAATTGCGCTCCCTTGGTCCATTAATGCTTGGGTCAAACTTATTAATTGAGGCACAACTCTTTTATTAAATTTAATTGAATAAATTTTAGCCCAATTGCTTGAAGTCATTTGATTAACCCCTGGAACTTGAATTGCTTCCCTAACGCTTGATGCAAACCTGATCAGGGTTGTATCAGTATCCGGTCCTTCTTTTTCGACTAGCATGTCAACTTTGTGGGCACGAAGATTTCCAATAAAGTTGTCAGGAGGATAAATAGTTAGATCTTGCATTTCCTTGATGGTTGTAACCTTCATTTTCCAGATGAATGGAAGGGCTTTTAGAATTCTTCTATTTTTCTCATTAGTTGTAAATGTCTTCCCTAGTTGTTCCAGCTCATCAATGATTCTGGAAAAACTTGTTTCCATGTCAATAATTTTTTCACCTTCTTCCAGCTTGTAACTTTTATATTCTTGTATTAGAGCATCTTTTATAGTTTCTTTGATATGATTGGCTCCTTCATAGGTTATAATAAATTTTTTCCATTTTTATTTTGTATTTTTGCAGTTGATAACTCTTTTGTACCTTTTTTCAATGAGAGCACTTGTTCAGCTCTAGATGCTATTTTTATAGCCTCTTCATCTTTAGTGGTGAACTCGTCAGCATCTTTCTCAACGATCTTTTATCCTTCAATTTTTGTAAGAACTTTCACTTCTCGTTCTATTGCAAGATAAACTTTGATTCCTTGTGATTTAACACAAATTTTGAATCTATTCTTCTAGGTGGCAAAATTTGTGCCATCAATTAGTGAAGGTCTAGACATTGATAGTCCTTCTCTGCAACCAGTAGTATTTATGTAGGTCATAGATGGATATACTCTTAGATATGTCTATATTCACTCAAAAAACAAGTTAAAAAGCACCGCTTTAATACAAATTGAAAGTCCAATAATAATGTAATGATCGCAACGATCAAACAATCTTTTTAAATGAGATTCTTTGAAAATTATTTAATAAAACGAGTTTTTATTAATAATTTGTGTTTTATGTGACTTACGGTCATTATTTGATGGCGCTACAAATTATGTGCGCGTTTTTGAGTGTTTAAATGGTAAATGTAGAAAATTTAAATTTTTTTTAAAAAAAGACGGCAAAACATTATTCAAGCTAAAAACACAAACTCGTTTTTTCAAATTTTTGAATTATGTCATAACGTTTCTTCGGAAATGGAGGATCGATGGCGAAATTGGATTTTTGAAAATCGAAAGTCAGTTTTTCGGCTAACCGAGCGGATTATGAAAAGTAACTGACAAAGTTTGGAAACCTAACTAGATTAGAAAAAGTCTAACTATAATTAGCAAGACAAACTAAGCCTAAGGATTTTGAGACTTGGCTAGGAAATTTGGAATTAGCTAGGTTTGAGCCAAGGAATGAACCTAGGGTTGAGCCTCGAGTTTGAAAGGCTTGGCTAGGGTTTATCTAAGGGTTTATGATGTCTTGGCTTAGGGTTGAGCCATGGCTCAAGCCTTAGAGCTAAAGTAAGCAAAGTTGGTGATTATCCCACATGGGATAATGTTGTGATGACTCATTCATTATCCAAGCAAGATGAGGGGAAAAATATACCATAGTGGCCGAATTTTATGTGCAAGGGGGAGGTTTTGGTGAGTCATCTAGAGTGACTCACCACACCTAAGGCATATGCAATAATTGAGAATCTTTCATTAAGTGATTTTGGCCATTATGTGGTCATTAAGTGCCTTGAGTTAGTTTTAATTGTGGTTTGATTAGGCTAATTCAAGGGGGTGATTAATAAGTTATTAAACATGAGGGGGAAGACCTTGTGTGACTTAAGTTGGGTGACCAAATTGTAAGGAAGAGAAACTAGCATTTATATAAGCAACCAAGTACTAGACATTTCATTTGCTACCTAAAATTATTCTAAGTGTTGGAAAGTTAAGAGAAAGAGCAAAATAGAGAGAAAAGAAAGTGAAGACGGCCAGACGTAGGGAGAGAAAGGAGAAACCAAGATTCAAGCTTTGATAAAGGTAGAAGGAGGAGAAGAAGAAGATCTTGTTATTTTCTTGTTTGAAGTAGTTGTTGGTGGTTGGTTAAGTGAAAATCATGGAGGTGATCTTAAAGTTATAAGGTGGATATGAAGGGGTAAATCCTTGTAAAACAACTTAATGATGCATGTTAAGCAAATCAAGTAATTAAAATTTATGCCCAGGCATGAAGATGGATAACAAGATGATTAGTGGACTTTAAATAGACCTAGATATATGTTTGTTATATGTTGTGGTATGATTTTAAAAGACGAAATCATAGATATATAAGTTGTGGAAATATTCCAAGTGGAATGGAGGAAAAATACGTTATAACGAATTTATGGCGAAATTTTCCGTAAAAGGTGTCAAATAAGGAAACCCCCTATCTTGGTACTATTTTTGGATCAAGTTTATAGGTTATTACTGCTTCTGAAAAATTATTTCCTTTTCAATAATTTTCTTTTCAAGGGTTATGTAGTTAGGTGGATATGTGAGCCGTGGGCTTAAGAATGAGTTCAATCCGACTTCGGATGAACTAGTTAAGAAGTTTAGAAAATTTGTCGTTTAAATCGGTTTTCGGTGAAAAATGGCTCCCCTAACGGTTTTGAGTTTAATTCCCGACAAATTGGAGAACTGTGAAAATTTTTATGTCCAGGGGGATTGGAAGAATTTGTTACGAGGAAGAAAATGGTTTAAGAACGGACTCATTCCGATATAGGATTACAAAGTTACGAAGCCGTGAAGTAGAGGCGACGAGCCAAAAATTATTCGGGAGCCAAAATAAGGGACGAAAATTCCTTGCCTCCCAATGTCAGGGCATTCAAATTAGGCTTAATTTGAATGTCGGGGCATAGGGCAATAGAAGATGAGGGACAGTTTTGATGTCCTTTAGTAATCTGAACATAACTCTTGCGTCCAAACTCCGATTGAAGTGATTTAAGAAGATCTGGAAAGATAAGAAGTAGACCTACAACTTTCATTATATAAGTTTTGAGAATTAAGGTCGGGATCAAGGTCCAAAATGAGCATTGTTAGGACTGTTGTGTATTTGGAGGCAAATCGTGATGGTTCCTTTAAACCGTCGGGGAGCCAAGTCATGTTTTACTATTATTTTGAGTTCTAATCATTGGACTTAGGAAATAGTCTAGATTAATGTAAACCAATGAATGTTATATATATTAAACGTGTTAATCGTACGCAATGGCGTGCCGGTTAAGCTTTCGGATTAGAAAAGTTCAGTGTAAGACGTACGAACGTCGAAACGCAGAATAGAATGTTAATAAATTTAAATAGTGTTTTGATCCTTATCTGATGGACATTATAAAACATGGAATAGAGTTAAAGTAAACCATGAGTGACATTTATACGTTGCTAATTGGTATGTTTATGTGCACTGAATGTGTAGGACTTATAAAGGGCGATTAACGCTAAAGTGTAAAAGACTACTGAGGCAAGTATTCTAACTTCATTCAATCTTTATTTGAATGTTGGTTTAAAGTATGTGGATGTATATTCTTATGAATAATTCTTATGTATGCTTCGATTTACAGAATGTTTAATAGTTATGTAAACTTCAGACTTATACAAACTCTTTGTTAGTTGTATAAGTGTTCAGCTATGTTATAAAGCATCAAATGTTTAAAGCTTTGCTATAATGCATAAATTGCTCAAATTTTTAAGTTTTTATATGCATGAACTGTTTAAGAAGTATGTCAACGCCATTTGTATCGGCTAGACATATGTTAAAACTTTTCAATGATCTAAATATGATCTTTCGAATTGTTATTGAGTTAAGTAATGTTTCCAAACCAATTTCTACTTGGTACGGATTCAGTTTGAGAATAAACAACCCTAATATTGGGGAAAATGTTTTATATGTTGACATGTAATGTCGAGTGATGGAAGAACGCAAATTAAGTCATTCGCCATATAATATTAATCAATACAGGATACAAAGGGCTGATCACCCAATGTATTCGTGAGTCATGACGGTTTACAGCGGAATAGTTGTTCAAACCTTTTTGAAATGAAAATGAAACTTTGAGGTCTTTTAACCGCTCAACTAAAGTCGCTACGTCATTTCAAAAATATGTTTTGAAAACAAAGGAAGTAATTTCCTATCATTTGAGATCTCTTCACAACTTTTGTTCAGTTGTTGAACGTTTAGAAGTATGAAAACAAGATTCTTGATTTTGTTGTTTATATGCAATTATTGTACTTGTTGGGCATGTAAATACTCATTTATGCTTAAAATTAAATATTTTCAGGAAAAATTGAGCGCGTGGAAGGTTCAGGAAAAGACAATGGTAAATGAAAGATGAACGAATAAGAGGACTATGGAACCTATTTGTAATAAATAGGTTTGTTGTAAATAATTACTGTTTTAATTATCATATTAAGAAGATTTAAAGGTCATAGAACCTGGGTATGTAATAATAAGCTTGTAATAATTACTAATTATTTTCCTATTAGTATGAATACATGGTTAGATGTATGATAGTGTTAGTACCATGAAGCACCAGATCTGGAGTTTAAAGGTACTCGAATTTGGGGGGTTGGTATCACAGTTGTAGGTTAGAAACCTTAGGTGGGGGCACCTTATGCTATAACCTAGAGAATTTATGAGAAGTCATAAAGTAAAAGAAACTCATATAGAGTTTTCTAAGTGATGAAGTGAGGAAATTCGTCGATAAAAGTTTAATGACGTAAAAATAACATGAATTGAACTGTTATTTGTAATATCAAATGTGATTTAATGAAATGTACTAATAAGATAAATTGTTTAAATGTAGATGTCAGAAGATGATATATTCCAGGATATCCATGTGGTGAATGAGCAACTGGTTGTTTCACTGGTACCTGCACCTGAGCCAGTACCGGTGATTATATTTGTTAGTGAGGATGAGGAGGAGATTGAATCTTCTAGAGGATATGGTTTGTCATCCGGGATTACAGGTGGTATTACACAGTAGCCTTAACCCCATATGGTAGATACTGAGGAAGGTACGGGGGTACCATCAGCAGCAGTGGAATCCGAGGAAGATCCTGAGGAGATAGAGGTGGAGGAAACAGACCCCGAGGTTGGGGAAGCTATGGTGCAGTTGGTTGCATTAGTGAAACTTAGCCCAACTGTATGAGACGAAGGTGCATGACCTTCAAATGGAGAAACAGACAATAAATGTCTATTAGGAGGAAGAAATCCTTGAGAGGATGAGGTATCAGGATCACTCAAAAGATCTTGATCAAGAGGTCAGGGTGCATAAGCGCAAGGCCGACAAGATGTACTTGCGTTTTGAGGTCTATGGATCATACCATAGATCGGGTGGTCTTCTATCTGATAGAGGACAGACAGACCCAACACTCCATTACTCGTCAGAAGGTGGTGAACAAAGCTACAGAAGAGCGCGATAGCACAGCTGCTAGGGAACTATCATAGATGGTATAGATGGTTATGTAAATATATAAGTGTGTAATTATATATTTTGTGTAATGTGAATCCAAGCTTTTAATATATATAGCAGGATAATTTTATAAATCCTAACTTGTATATAAGTTAAGGATTATAATAGGTAAATCCATTTCTTTTGGTAATTAATATAGTGATATGTGTAAGTAAATAGCCGGAGGTACGTGCTATATTACGTAAATATAGCAGATAGCTATATAGTTGTGATGTACAGAATAAAGCATATTAATATAATTTTTTATTAATTATGCTTGTGATATGAATGTGTTGCATTGAATAAAAATGCTTAAAGAGAATGAAAAGTAAAATAATAATAATAATAATTTCTTGTTTTTAACAGAAAATACTGCCAAGAAGATGTTAAAGAAATGAAGAGGCAGAATCTCGGAATGAGAATGATAATAAGGATAGAGATCCCGTTCAGCAGCTGTTAGATTTATTGTTAGGGGCATTCCAACAGAGGAATCCCACTAACACAGGAATAGTTATGCCGGTTGTGCCGGGGACTAGTTTTAAGGAGTTCAAAGTTTTGGGACCTCTTGAATTTAGGGGTACCACTGAGCCTATAGAGGCTCAGTCATGGGTAAAGGAATCAGATAAGATGTTTATTATTTCCAAAGTAGAGGAGGAGTAAAAAATAGTTTTTTCTACTTTCCTAATGAACGGTGAAGCCAACTTCTGGTGGGAGGCCAACCAGAGTCGGACCGGGACAGGAATAGTTGCTTGGGATAGGTTCAAGAAAATATTTCTTGAGAACTACTTCCCTTAGAGTCAGCAGAGCCGTATGGAAATGCGATTCTTAGAGTTGAAACAAGGGGACATGACAGTGTCCCAATATGCAGCCAAGTTCAATGACCTTTAATGATTTTCTCTACATCAGGTTGATACAAATAAAAGAAAGACGAGAAGGTTTGAGCAGGGACTGAAACCCTGGCTCTACAATAAGTTGTATGTGTTACAGATAGGATTATTTGGAACGATCCTAGAGAAGGATATTATACTCGAAGAACGAAGTGAGGCTATGAGCCTCTATAATATAGAAAGAAAGAATAAGGGTAAGACTGAGGGATCAGTCAAGACTAAAGTGGACAGTGGCAGTGGCACCAGCCAAAAGAGGAACTAGAGTAATTTTGGGAATACCAGAAATAAACAAGGGGACCCTAAGAAGAGGGTTGAAGCCTGCAAGACTTGCGGGAAGAACCATCCAGGTGTGTGCCTGAAGGGTAAGTCTATGTGTTATATGTGTGGGAAAGAGGGACACATCTCTTCTAACTGCCCTAATCCGAAGAAGAATAGTGGGTGTTTTTTTTGTGGTTCGACAGACCATATGGCAAGGAATTGCCTGTAAAAAGGAGCTAACGGAGGGAGTGGCAGCAAAGGAAACAGTGGTAGGAAGCTAGCGATAGCAGGTCTAGTTCCACCAAACAGGACGATAGCTCGGACCTTCAACATGATGGTCCAAGATGCAATTGCATCTGCTGATGTAGTATCAGGTATCGTTTCGATCAATAATATTAATGCTTATGTATTGTTTAATTCGGGTGAGATCTATTCCTTTATCTCGAATGAATTTGCTAGAAAATTATATATGCCTCTAGAAAATCTAGAGACTCCCTTGAACATAGAAGTTGCAAACAAAGAAGTAATCCCCGTTGAGCACATTTATAGAAATTATTGCATTAAGATACGGGGTCATGAACTATCGATATATTTAATTCAGATTCAGATTGGGGAATTTGATGTAATTATTGGAATGGATTGGTTATTCAATCATGGGGCAGTAATTCATTGCCACAAGAAGCTAGTAAACCTTAAAACTACGAAGCGTTCTAAGTTAGTGTTTCATGGAAGTAAATCGTCAAGGCACTCTGGTTGTTTGACGATAATTCAAGCAAGGAAATTTCTTAAGAAAGGATGTGTGGGTTATTTAGCCTACGTTGTAGATACCTAACGGGTGGTGAAAGATATGGGTCAAATACCCGTAGTAAATGAATGCATGGATGTATTTCCAGATAAACTGCCAGGTCTTTTGCCAGATAGCGAGATCGAGTTTGTGATAGATGTTGTGCCTAGTAAGACACCAGTGTCAAGGGCACCATATAGAATGGCGCAAGTTTAGATGAAGGAGTTGATGCTTCAACTTAAAGAATTATTAGACAAGAGGTACATTTAGCTAAGTGTGTCTCCGTGGGGAGCACCAGTGTTGTTTGTGAAGAAGAAGGATGGGTCGTTAAGACTTTGTATTTACTACAGGGAGTTGAACAAATTGACAATTAAGAATAATTACACATTTCCCAGGATCAATAATATATTTGATCAGTTAAAGGGCGTGAAATATTTTTCAAAAATTGACTTAAGGACTGGATATCACCAGCTGAAAGTCAAAGTGAAGATGTGCTAAAGATGGCATTCAGAACTCGTTATGGTCATTACAAGTTTCTAGTAATGTCATTCGGTTTGACAAATGCGGCAGTCGCATTTATGGATATGATGAATAAAGTGTTCAAGCAATATTTGAATAAATTTGTAGTAGTATTTGTAGATGACATCCTTGTCTACTCTAAGACATATTAGGATCATGTTGAACATCTAAGAATAGTGCTAGAGACACTGAGAAAAGAGAAGTTGTATGCTAAGTTCACAAAATGTGAATTTTGGCTAGAGAGGGTGCAATTTTTGGGGCATGTGATTGATAAGGAGGGAATATCCATTGATCCAACGAAGGTGGCGGGGTGATTAATTAGGAACAGCCAAGGACGCCAACTGAAGTGTGGAGTTTCTTAGGGTTAGTGGGATACTATCGAAGATTTATCCAAGATTGTTTGAAGATAGTTACCCCATTGACAAATTTGACGAAGAAGTCGGTGAAGTTTCTATGGACGGAAAAATGTGAGGAGAGCTTTCAAGAGCTCAAGAAGAGACTAAGTGTTGCGCTGGTCTTGTCTTTACCAGATGAGATTGGTAATTTTGTGGTGTATAGTGATGCTTCGCATAAGGGACTTGGATGTGTGCTTATGCAGCACGGGAAAGTCATTACGTATGCGTCACGATAATTGAAAGATTATGAGAAGAGGGTATCCTACCCATGATCTGGAATTATAAGCAGTGGTTTTTGTCTTAAAGATTTGGAGGCATTACCTGTACGGTGAAAAGTGTGACATATACACAAACCACAAGAGTCTAAAATATATCTTCACACAAAATGAGTTAAACATGAGGCAAAGGAGGTGGTTAAAATTGATCAAAGATTATGATTGTCACATTTTATATCACCTAGATAAAGCGAATGTGGTGTCCAACGCCTTGAGTAGGAAGGGTCGAGAGAAGTTAATGACGTTAACAACTCAAGAAGACTTGGTAACAGCAATGATGAGAATGGAATTAGAAGTGAAACTTCCAACGGAATCGGATGAGAAGTTGTTTGTAATGGATACTCGTCCAAATATTATGGACAGAGTAAAGGAGGCATAACTCAAAGCTGAGGAGTGCAAAATGATTAGGAAGAGAATTTCCATTGGGGAGGAAATCAAGTATAAACTCGATAATGAGAAAATGATTAGATTTGAAGGAAGAACTTGGGTTCCGGTTGTACCTAAACTTAATGAAGAAATTTTATAAGAGGCCCATTAATCGAGGTACTCGATACATCCGGGTAGTACAAAGATGTATCAAGATCTCCGATAACATTTTTGGTGGCCCAGTATAAAGAAAGAAGTCGTAGAATGCGTAAGTAGGTGTTTAACTTGCCAGAAAGTCAAAGCCAAATATCAGAGGCCTAGTGGGTTATTACAACAGCTAGAAATTCCAGAATAGAAATGGGAGCATATCGTAATGGATTTCGTGGTAGGTCTTCTAGTTACGCAGAAAGGGTTCGACGTTATATGGATTATAGTGGATCGATTAACCAAATTGGCTTACTTCTTACCGATTAGGGTAAAGTTTAATCTAGACAAGTTAGCTAAAATTTATGTCAAGGAAATTATTTCTAGACATGGATTACCAGTTTCGATCGTGTTGGATAGAGATCTGCAGTTCACGTCGAATTTTTGGAAGAGCTTGCAAGAGCATATGGGAATGCAGTTGAGGTTTGCAGCGTATTATCCTCAAATATATGGTCAGAGTGAAAGAACGATACAGACCTTAGAAGATATGCGGAGAGCTCGTATCATGAACTTCAAAGGAAGTTAGGATGAGCACCTACCACTAGTCTAATTTTCTTATAATAATAGCTATCACGCTAGTATAGGCATTCCGCCTTACGAAGCGTTATACGGGAGAAAGTGCAGAACGCCATTATTTTGGGACAAGGTAGGGGAACGTTGTCTATTGGGACCAAAATTTGTGCAGCATACCACTGACGTTGTTAAGTTAATACGTATGCGACTGGTAACGGCTCAAGATCGATAGAAGAAGTATGTAGATTAGCATCGAAAGAAAAGAGATTTTGAAGTCAGGTCGTACGCATTTTTGAAGGTATCACCTTGGAAGGAAAATATAGGCTTTGGCAAGAAAGGAAAGCTAAGTCCGTAATTTATCGGACCATTTGAAGTGTGAAGAAGAGCAGAGGTAGGGGAGGTAGCATATGAGGTTGCTTTACCTCCTGAGTTAGAACATATACATAATGTGTTTCATGTGTCAGTTTTATGACCTTATAAACTTGACTACAAGCACGTAATTGAATATGAATCAATAATGGTTAAAAAAGACTTGACGTATGAAGAAATGCCTGTTCAAATAATTGACGTAAAAGAACAAGTCTTAAGAAGTAAGGTTATACCCTTGGTGAAGATTTTATGGAGGAACAACGATGCCGAAGAAGCAATGTGGGAACTCGAAGATTAGATAAAGAAAGATTACCCCCAACTTTTTGTATAATGTTATGTTTTATGTTTTTTATTCTGGGGACAGAATCTTTTTAAGGGGGAAGAATATAATGATTGCAACGATCAAACAGTCTTTTTAAATGAGAGTATGGGAAAATTATTTAATAAAATGAGTTTTTATTAATAATTTATGTTTTATATGACTTATGGTCATTATTTGATGGTTCTACGAATTAGGTGCGCGTTTTTGAGTGTTTAGAGGATAAATGTGGAAAATAAAAAAATTTAAAAAAAAGACGTAAAAATACTATTCACCCTAAAAACGCAAACTTGTTTTTTCGAATTTTCAAATTACGGCATAGCGTTTCTTTGCAAAAGGGGGATCAGTGGCGAAATTGGATTTTCAAAAATTGAAAGTCAGTTTTTCGGCTAACCGAGTGGATTATGAAAAGTAACTGAAAAATTTAGGAAACCTAACTAGATAAGAAAAAGTCTAACAAAAATTAGTTAGACTAACTAAGCCTAAGAATTTTGAGGCTTGGCTAAGAAATTTGGAATTTGCTAGGTTTGAACCAAGGAATGAGCCTAGGGTTGAGCCTAGGGTTTGAAAGGCTTGGCTAGGGTTTAGCCAAAGGCTTATGATGGCTTGGCTTAGGGTTGTGACGCCCCTAAATTCAAATACATGTACCTCGAATCTGGTGCTTCACGTTCTAACTCTAAATCATAATAATATCTCGAACAACGGAATAATAGAATAATTTACATTGATATAATATAAATATTCTCGTCTCAAGTCTCGAAGCTATTACTATTACACTTCATAACTTAATCCCAACATAACTTAATACATAACATTAATTAAGTCTTACTACAACATAAAGAAAATATCCTAGCATAGAAGAGCAAAGCTACTCCATAGCCTTGCCTTCGCTCTTGTCCTGTCCTGAGGTTCTACCTTGCTCTGCCCTAACTGAAATATTTAAAGGAAGCAAGTGTGTGCAACAAATTTTTCCAGCAAGTGATATGACAATAAATGTGAATACGTGTATATACGGTTCTTAATCTTAAGGGTAAAACGGTAATTAATAGCTCAAGAATTTAAATAAGAATGTTGTGAACAAAGTCAATATCAATGGTTTCAAACCTATCCTTTGAAGTCAATAAAGAGTCACTATGGATCGGGAGATTATAAAAACATTCAAAGGTTTCAACAATTTCAAGTGAATGAATAGATGTCACTGAGTGCCATTGTGGACCGCAATTTCTAGAATCAAAAGATTTCATCAACTTCCAAAATAAATATTCAATAATGAGTAGTTTCTTTGGACCATGAACTCCTGCTAGAAGTAATAGTATTACCCTGCTAATCCAATAGGTACAATAGGTGATCAGCCTAAGTACCTAGTGTTATGCATAACATCCCCCTGCTGTGCGCGCAAATGTCAGTTCCCCGATTTTGTATAGTTTTCCCTTCTATAAGGGTTGTTCATCTCAGTAGATTTTTAAAACTTCGCACCAAAGTAATTGGTTTGGATCGCTTTCAAATTCATAGATATTAGTCTGGCTGAATCAAATGGCATAGACGCACTTTAACACACTTAGGAACACTTAATACGCACAACGTTTTTAACAAGATTCAAAGAATCATTTTCAAATATGTAAGTATGATTTAAATCAATCTTCAGAGTATGAATAATAATTTTCAAGAATTTAGATATCCCAAGAATTAGAACAATTGGCTTATACGATCAACAAATATACAAGCCCAGATATTTGCTCAATATATATGGTTGATATAATAACAATTGGAAACTTGCATTTAATTTGAAAACCAAAAGAAGTTAGAAACTTTCATAATATATAACAGTTGGTATAACAATAATTCGTTTACTTAAAGTGAGGGAACTGACACAATGCACAAAGTTGTGTAAATAGAGAACTTGCATAAAAGAGATAAGGTTAGATACTTGCACAATATCTAAAGTTGTGTAAGTTAGAGAACTTGCCTTAAGCGTCGATTACCAACTTATAGCTTAATATCACCACAAGGTCCTATTTTATCATAGTTATGTATATATATTCATTAGTTATTCAAGATTTATACATAAACCAACAATCTTATATATGTTCCATCACGTAAGCAAAAGATATATATGAAGTTCTACATTAGTTACATAATCGAATCATATATTAGCACACTATCAACCCACGTAGCTACATAATCATCATTGATTTTTCCATTAAAAGCTTACTCAAGAAGACATATAAAAACTCTTAGGTTCTTGGTTCTATATACTCATTTCATGCTTTGACACCTAGAACATTGCTCAAGTCACATGTTATGGCTTAAGACATTCATATACATATGTTAAAGGATTTTTGAACTAGGTTTAGTCTCTTCTATTTACTTTCAAATAATTGATAGTTTTATACGTAAAATTTCCATTTCACAAAGCTAAGAGAGTCCATTATATCAAAGACTAACCATATTACCCATTAGGCCACATAATAATGCTAAACAACCTTTACTACACATGCTTGCATATATTTGACTCATATATTCCAAGTTAACATAGTTTTACTCTTGAAAACTAGTTTTAGACCAAATTGAATAGTTTACCTAATTGCATTTGCCTTAGAAAATCTCATTTAGAACATTGCACAATTTAGTTATAAACACAACTAACACTAATGGTTTAAGTTCTTATTTTATTAAATCTTTACAATCTTTGGCTCTTAGACTTGAATACGCTAACTATATAGCACAAAACTAGAATCTATACGTTTAGGTTTAAGTTTATGTTTAAGTTTCCTATGACTTATCAAATTGCAACTTGTATTTGAAATCGTGATTACATCTTATGATCCATATTTCAAAGTTTCTTTATGTCCCTAAGGTTAAGTGGGATTAGGTTTAATGGACTGAACAAGCATCAGAAAACTCTACGTTTCACTGTCCATTTCCACCGGGGTGAATATTTGAACTGCAGGAATCTCGTCGGGGCAAAAATTTTGAACTAGGAACTCCGCCGGGGTGAAGAAGCCCAGACTCGGCCCTTGCTCTCTGTTTCTTCATGACAGTTGCGACCCAATACTCCCAAAACCACATACAAACAGCAATTTAAGCTTACCCACCATATATAAACTCCACAAATGTACTACCAAGCATACCTAGCATGATTCTAACAACTAAATTCAAATAAACAACCAAATTCAAGAATCAATTTCAAGGTTCATGCCATTTTTCCATAGTTTAACATGTTTAGCAATTTTCTTTACTACAGATTCGTTTCTTAACCAAATTATTCCGTTTAATATTCGTTGTTTTCATATTCTACTATACTAACATTATCCAATAACAATTTGTTGATTGTATCAATCTTTAATCAACAGCTTTTGACTCAAATAACAAGTATTCATGAATATTTCCAAGAACTTGTACGACTTTAATTTAAGAACATTTAAATGGACATTACCTCCTTAAAGTTAACCCTTGCTTCTAACTTCTGATTGCTCATAACACTAACTCTGTGGTGCCCCAAAACAGTTTATGCAGCTATCCAATAACAGTTTATGCATAGGAAATCATGCATAATTATAGCTTGTCCAACATAAAGTGTAAACAAGAGTTTAAAAAACTTACCTTTGCGTCTTTAATCCGTTAGGTCTACTTTACTCGGTCTTTACAACTTCTACAATACATAAACACATAGCATACCAATGAGATTTCCATAATTGATACACATTGTATAACCTATCTTCTCATTCTTGTATAACTTAGCCGAATTGTTAAACTAATAACATCCGTTCAAGTTATTTAACATTTGTTACGGCTTATTAACATTCATATGTCATAAACCAACTCTCGTCAATCATCGTTAGGCACAACGACAGACGAAACCCTAATCAGTTCGCTACATTAATCATATTTCAATTGGATTACAGTTATCGGACTTCGTATAGAATTTACATAAGTTCTAACTTCATTTTATATCATTCATGCACTATGCACCTCTATTACATATCATATAACCTTAAGGCGCTCATTAAACCCGACCACGATTCATGGTTTACATTTTTGGATTTCGAGTTTTAAATTTAAATACATTTATTCAATGTTTAATTCTTAAAACCTTCCTTAAACTTGTTATTTAAGCGTTCTCCCTTCATAAATATTAACCATTTACTTGCCCCATAATTATCATGCAACAAGTTGGGTTAATAAACATTCACGTCGAAAAAAAAATTGGTTAAGGGCGCTGCAGCGCTAACCTTAGCTTTAAAGGTGGCGCTGTCTCGCAGAGTCTCACCCCTGTCCCGGAGCTACGGCGCTGGAACATAAGGCCTGGGCAGCCCAGCCTTAGAAAAAAAATTCAAAAGTTAAAATTCACGAGCTCGTAACACGATCGTTAAAACTCAGAATTGGCTCGTTCCAAAGCCATTAGTTCATATATTCCATGTTCTAAGATTCCATCCGGTCGGAATTCATTTCTGAATCCATTGGCAAGAAATTCATCGATTAGTCCATTTTTACGCGTTCGATAAACATTCGTCAATATTTGACGCTCAATTCTTCATTTTAAGTCCGAATTCATTCATTCTTGCTCCCGCAAGTCTTATTTACCTAATTATACATTATGCCATCGAAAACCAAGGTTTCTGAATCAAACGGCGACTTTTGACTTCTACTCCAAGAATTTACGATTTCGACGTTTAACGTCTAATACTCGTAACTTTCGCCATAACTTCGTTATTCAAGATTTTTACTCCGAACCAAGTGGAATTAATCCATTGGCTATTCATTAGTGATTCTAACCAATACAAATTTCTATGTTTTAATGGTTTCACTTACTTATTATTCAAACTCTAAAGATTTTGATAGTTTCTTTATTGAGTTCTTAATCAATTATTATGATTTCACTTATTCATGGCTTATTAGTGTTTTAAGTCTACTACAAGGCCAACCTTATTACTTCTTATCAATCATGCTCCACCAATTCACTTCTCTGTAAATTATATATTGAAGGAAGTTGAAATTTAAAGTTTGAATGTTATACCTCTTGTGTTCTTGAGTGTTTGGACTCATGTTCTTGACAAAAGAATAAGCTAGCTTTCTTGATCTCTGATTTCTTGCTTCTAACTATCTTATCTCTCTCTCAATATAATTGTTCAAGTTTGTTAAACCACCAAATGATCAACCAAGCTCTCTTTTTATAGGTTTTGCAAGAGAAAGGGTAGTTTGGTCTTTAGGCCAAACCTCCTCAAGCCCATGTGATACCCATGTGCTAGCATGTGCTAGCACATACACCCCACATGTCATCCCATGTCACCCCATGTGCCCTATGGGCCCCTCATGGGTTATCCCATGGGTTTAACCTACCCGTTAACCCATCGGTTCGACCCACAGGTTCGGTTATTAAAATTAACTTAAATTGAGCGTATTTACTTCATATAAAAATTCATATTATACGTAGTATTAATTCTCGTATCCTCTTCGTATTATACTCGTATAATATCTAGTATTATACTCGTATTCATTCCGTATAATAATCATTATTATTATACTTAACCAATTTAGTCTTAGGTTTTACTTTCCCTAACCCTTAGGGTTTTATGTCCTCACGTGAAAACTTCGTGAGCCATAACTAAAATATTATTAGATATTCCATCCCGTCTTTAAATTCTATCATTACGCGTTTCTTAAAAATTCAAAAATAATTCCTGAGCAGAAACGGATGAATAGTGATTTTACAAAAATTCCTCGGAAAACTTTTATTTTCGTCTTGAAAATTCAAATCATTTATTTCTAGCACGTAGCCATAATCCTAACCACTTATGCATTCTCTAGGTCATAGAACGACCTTTAAATAGCTTACTTAGTTTAATAAACATATAATAAATTTTATTCAATAAAATTTATTTAAATAAAAGATTGATTTTCTCGGGCGTTACATTCTCCCCCGCACCTTATGAGAATTATGTCCCCAGAATTTCGATACATGTTAGTCAAATAGATGAGGATAAGCTTTCTTCATCTTATCTTTGAGTTCCCACGTTGCTTCTTCGACATTGTGGTTCCTCCATATCACTTTCACCGAAGGTATTACTTTGCTTCGTAAAACTTGTTCTTTCCTATCAATAATTTGAATAGGAACTTCTTCATACGTTAAGTCTTTCTCGACTTGGATAGGTTCATACTCGATTACGTGCTTGTAATCTGGCTTATAGGGACGCAATACCGATACGTGAAACACGTTATGGATATGTCCCAACTCTGGAGGTAAAGCTATTACATACGCTCCTCTCCTACCCTCCTCAAAATCTCGAAAGGTCCTATAAACCTAGAGCTTAATTTTCCTTTCTTCCCGAAGCGTATCTTCCCTTTCCAGGGTGACATCTTTAGGAATGCGTATGAATCGACTTCGAACTATCTATTCTTTCGATGCGGATCTGCATACTTTTTCTGTCTGTCTTGAGCTGCTACTAGTCGCATTCGTATCAACTTAACCACCTCCGTCGTTTGTTGTACCATATCTGGTCCTAACATTCGACGCTCTCCTACTTTATCCCAGCACAGTGGAGTTATGCACTTCCGTCCATATAACGTTTCGTAAGGCGGCATGCCTATACTTGCATGATAACTAATGTTGTAGGCAAACTCTACCAATGGTAGATGATCGTCCCAACTACCCTTGAAATCCATAACGCAAGACCTTAACATATCTTCTAGCATTTGAATTGTCCTCTCACTTTGTCCATCCGTCTGTGGGTGATACGCCGTGCTCAACCTCAGCTGCGTTCCCATCTGCTCTTGCAAACTTTTCTAGAAATTCGATGTGAATTGCGGGTCACAATCTGACACAATTGAAACTGGCACTCCATGTATTGAAATAATCTCCTTGACGTAAAACTTAGCTAACTGGTCCAACTTATACTTAACTATTATCGGCAAAAAATGAGCCGACTTTGTCAAACGATCCACTATTACCCAAATAGCGTCGTACCCTTTCTGCGTCATCGGAAGCCCCACCACAAAGTCCATAATGATATTCTCCCACTTCCATTCTGGAATTTCCAATGATTGTAGCAATCCACTGGGTCGTTGATGTTCGGCCTTAACTTTTTGACAAGTTAAGCACCTACTTACATACTCTGCTATTTCCCTCTTCATGTTTGTCCACCAAAAGTTATGTCGAAGGTCTTGATACATCTTGGTACTACCAGGATGAATCGAGTACCTTGAATGATGTGCTTCGTCCATTATTTCTTCCTTCAACTATGTATCACACAGAACCCAAATTCGTCCTTTAAATCTTAATAACCCTTCGTTATCAAGACTATACTGATCCTCAGTACCATTTGCAATCTTCTTATTTATCTGTTTAGACTCATTAGCTCTGAGTTGCACCTCCTTTACCTTTTCCACTATTGTAGGTTAAACCTCCATTGCAAAAAGCTTCTCCCCTTCCTCACAGGGACATCTTACTTCTATTTCCATCTTCGCCATCTCCGTTATCAACTCATCTTGAGTTGTTAACATTGATAGTTTCTCCCGACCTTTTCTGTTTAAAGCGTCTTCCACCACGTTCACCTTCCCTGGTTGATACAGGATTTCACAATCTTAATCTTTTATCAACTCCAACCATCTTCGTTGCCTCATATTCAACTCCTTCTGTGTGAAGATATGCTTCAGACTTTTATGGTCTGTGTATATCTCACATTTCTCCCCATATAGGTAATGCCTCAAAATTTTTAAGGCGAAAACCACCGCGACAAGTTCCAGGTCATGAGTAGGATAACCTTTCTCATACTCCTTTAACTGTCGAGATGCATACTCAATGACCTTGTCATGCTGCATGGGCACGTAACCCAGTCCTTTATGCGAAGCATCACTATATACTACAAAATTCCCAATATCATCTGGTAAAGATAATACAGGTGCTTGACTTAACCTCTTCTTGAGCTCTTGAAAGCTGTCTTCACACTTCTCTGTCCACACGTACTTCACGGTCTTCCTTTTCAAATTTGTCAACGGAGTAGCTATCTTAGAGAAGTCTTGAATGAACCTCCGATAGTAACCGCTAACCCTAGGAAACTCCACACCTCAATCCATATTTTTGGTTGTTCCCAATTAATAACGGCTTCCACCT
The DNA here is from genome assembly GCA_020205555.1 of Panax stipuleanatus. Lineage (NCBI taxonomy): Eukaryota > Viridiplantae > Streptophyta > Magnoliopsida > Apiales > Araliaceae > Panax > Panax stipuleanatus. Next base: position 65,346,983 of record CM035126.1, read on the forward strand.
TCGCTGGATCTACTAAAACCCCTTCCTTGTCGATAACGTGCCCCAAAATCTGCACTCTCTCTAACAAAAATTCACACTTAGTGAATTTCGCATACAACTTCTCCTTTCGTAATGCTTCCAACACTAATCTTAAATGTTCAGCGTGATCTTCTGGCATCTTAGAATAGACTAGAATATCATCAAGGAACACTATGACGAACTTGTCCAAATATTATTTGAACACTCTGTTCATCATATCCATGAATGCAGCTGGCGCATTAGTTAACCCAAACGACACTACCAAGAACTCGTAATAACCATAACGAGTCCTGAATGCTATCTTAGGTACATCCTCTTCTCTAACCTTAAACTGGTGATACCCCGTCCGCAAATCTATCTTAGAAAAATATTTTTCCCTTTTCAAATGATCAAAGAGATCATCTATCCTGGGCAATGGGTACTTATTCTTTATCGTTAGTTTGTTCAACTCTCGATAGTCGATACAAAGCCTCAACAATCCGCCCTTTTTCTTTACAAATAATACTGGTGCTCCCCACGGAGACATACTCGGTTGAATGTACTTTTTGTCTAACAGATCTTGCAACTGGATCATTAACTCCTTCAATTCTACCGGCACCATACCATACAGTGCCTTTGAAACTGGTGTCGTCCCTGGCACAACATCTATAACAAATTTGATCTCCCTATCGGGTGGAAGACCTGGAAAATCGTTAGGAAATACGTCCACAAATTCATTGACTATAGGTATATGTTCCAATGTTGCTCCCAATCTCTGGGTATCAACAACATAGCACAGGTAACCTTCACATCCTTTTCTTAACAACTTTCTGGCTTGTGTTATGGTTAGACAACAAGAGCGTCCCGATGATTTATTATCGTAGAACACTACCTTGGGTTTCTTAGAAATCCGCAGGTTCACTTTTATTTTGGCAATCGATAATCGCCCCATGGTTAAACAACCAGTCCATCCCGAGAATTACATCAAATTCTCCCAACTTTATCGGTATAAGATCTAGCGATAACTTGTTACCTCTTATATCTACACAACAACTCCTATGAACATAATCAACAGGAATTACTTCTTCGTTTGCTACCTTAATATTCAAAGGAATTACAAGTCTTTCGGGGAGTAATCCTAACCGTTTAGCAAATTCACATGCTATAAAAGAGCAAGTTGCACCCGAATTAAACAATACATATGCATTTATATCTTTGATCCGGATAATACATGCTACAACATCGCTTGATGCAACCGCATCCTGGACCGTCATATTAAAATTATGGGTCGTCGATCTACCCTGTGGTGCAGAACAACCAATCGCTTGCTTACCACCACTAGCTCCTTTCCCACTATCCGACCCCTTATTCGGACATTTCCTTGCCATGTGGTCCGTAGATCCACACACAAAACACCCATGATTCTTCTTAGGACTGGGACACTTAGGCGAAATGTGCCCTTCCTGTCCACAGTTATAACACACTGATTTTCCCTTGAGACAGACTCCCAGATGAGTCTTCCCGAAATTCTTGTATGCCTCGATCCTTCTTTTAGGACCCTCTTGCTTTCCTCCAGTATTCCCAGAATTAAAACCTTTCCTCTTCTGGCCACTACCACTGGCTCCCTCTATTTTGACTGACATCAGTCTTATTCATATTTTTCTTTTCCTTGTGGTATTGGCTCAAAGCCTCACTACCACCCTCGGCTATTATTGCCTTCTCTAACATGGCTCCAAAAGTAACACTTTGGAATACCGATATTCAGCTAAAGAGCCAGGGTGGGTTTTAATCCCTGCTCAAACCTCCTAGCATTCCTTAACTCCTTATCCACCTGATGTGGAGCAAATCTCGCCAGTTCATTGAATCTGGCTGCATATTGGGGAACCGCCATATCCCCCTGCATGCTCGTAGGGAAGTAGTTCTCGAAGAATAACTCCTTGAACTGCGTCCACATAACTGCTTCAGTCCCGGCCCTACCCTAGTTTGCCTCCCACCAGTAATTGGTCTCGCCCTTCATCGTGTAAGTCGCAAAAGAAGTCTTTTATGCCTCACCAACATTTGCTATTATAAATGCCTTCTCTATTTCTTTTACCCAAACTTGGGCAGCGATAGGATCCGTAGTTCCATAGAACTCAAGCGGACCTATAAGCTTAAATTCCTTAAAGGTAGTCGCTCAACCTACCGCAGGATTAGTTCATACATTCTCTCTGGTCCTATTAAAGGTCGCAGTTAATAAATTCACAAATTCTTGCATTGGGTTATTTTGATTCCCCTGCTCTTCCTCATTACGATGCTCTACTTCTTGGTTTCTTTGTCGTCTTCTTGGCAGCATTTTCTATTAATGCGAAAATAATTCATTATTATTTACTTCTTTCTGTTGGTTATTATTTATAATTAATAATAACACCAACACATTTCCGAGCATTTTAATAAACTTCATATATTAAGATGCTTCTTCTTGTAGTATAATACTACAAACATTTTTCATTCCATAGTCGTAGCTATTTAAAAAACTATCCTGCAATTGCTTTCCAAAAATTGGGATTTACAAAAGACTACCCTTTGATTATACAAAAGAGGGTTTTACCACACTACTAGCTACAGAATATTTATATAGCTAAACTAAGTGGACTACATCTGCCTAACGGCATGTCGTAATCCGCATCGGCCATGTTGGCCACCACATCCCAGCTAATAGTATGCCAAGTATGCCCTTCCTCTACAGGATACTCAGCAATATGATGCTAATAATTCTCGTGTGAACTCCTATGTATATAGGACATTCGACTTATCTTCTGCTTCTTGTTCAGAAGCTCTACCTTTAGTTCCTGGACCTCTAGTTTCAGAACCCAGACTTTATCCTTAGCCAGCACTTTCTCATCGTGCTCGACCTCCCAGAAGACCTCCATATCCCCCTTCTCCTCTTAGATGTCATGAATTTCCTCCCAAAGATCACGCATCTCCTTGCTAAGCTGTACATTCCGGTCTAACACTGCCATGATCAAAGCCTTCATGGACTACGCAGGTGTCACCTCCTCCTCCTCAGTAGGCAGTACTGGGTTAATCGGCACCGTCTCCACCACCTCCTCAAACATACCGTCAAACAATGACAAAAAATCAAAGTTATCAGAGTATTCAGACGAATCCTCCTCCTCTGGATCAGTCTTCTCTAGATTTACTATAGGTACCTCCGCTACAGGCATCGGTACTATCTCCACCAAGTTAACAGACTCTTCACTAACTTCATGTACTTCACTATACATGTCCATATCTCCTGATATCTACAATAAGACATATAAACTTGATTAGTATACAATCAAATATTATAAACACATATCACATTTAATATGTTTAAGGTTACTTTCTTCTTTGAAACTCTACCCGAGTTTATTTGCTTCTAACTTGTACTTCTCTTCTCAAGGTTATAGCCTAAGGTTTTTCCCCCCTTAAGTTTTATAACCTACAACTTTGATACCAACTTGTGGCACCCCCAAATCTGGGTACCTTCAAACATTGGACACAGTGCTACTATTTACTCATATATTCAATTAAAGACTTTAATAACATGCATAAATTTATTAAATATTACATTATATTAATCCCTTCCCAGGTTCTTTGTAACCATTACATTCGTTTGGTGTCATAATATCAGTCATTACAATAATAATACTATGTTATTACAAGGATAACTATTTATCCAACTTGGACTTGTCCTTGTCCTTACTAGATCATTCGGTCTGTTCGCTCTTAGCTGAAATCATATAGCTTTAAGCAAGAATGAGCATAACTAGCTCAGCTAGTTTAACAATATAATTTGAAACCACAAAATCAAGAATCATATGACTTCCAATAACTGTACAATAGTTATAAAGTACTACGAATAATCAAAATAGTGTTTTGATTCCTTTAAAACCATTCCCAAGGACTTATAGCCTCTTAGAAATCTGAGCTAGTCAACGACCATGAACATTCATTTAGTTTTCATTCATAAAAAGAATAACCCGGCACTGAGACCGTAAGTTTGATATAGCTTATGAGTACATCCAGGTGATCAACCTGTAGTACTCTATGTTGATCAACACTCATACATTAAATGTATTTACGTAAAAGTTTTGGCAACTTCAAGTGCCTGTCGATTTAACGACATAAAAACCTCTGCTTATTCATACTCAAACTTACCTTTGAATCCGTACCAAAGCAATTGGCATAGGATAGCAACATTGTAAATATTTTGGAAAGATTTGTGGAAAAACTAACCAAATACTTTAAGTCTTAGTCTAGCCGAATCAAATGGCATCGACTATCCAATAACAGTTTATGCATAGAAAATCATGCATATTGACAGCTTATCCAACATAAAGTGTAGACAAGAGTTTAAAAAACTTGCCTTTGCATCTTTAATCCTTTAGGACTACTTTACTCGGTCTTTACAACTTCTACAATACATAAACACATAGCATACCAATGAGATTTCCATAATTGATACACATTGTATAACCTATCTTCTCTTTCTTGTATAATTTAGCTGAATTGTTAAAATAATAACATCCGTTCAAGTAATTTAACATTTGTTACGGCTTATTAACATTCATATGTCATAAACAAACTCTCGTCAATCATCGTTAGGCACAACGACAGACGAAACCCTAATCGGTTCTCTACGTCAATCACATTCCATCGGATTACCGTTATCGGACTCCGTATAGAATTTACATAAGTTATAACTTTGTTTTATATCATTATTATACTACTTACCTCTATTACATATCATATAACCTTAAGGCGCTCATTAAACCCGACCTCGATTCACGGTTTACGTTTTCGGATTTCGAGTTTTAAATTTAAATACATTTATTCAATGTTTAATTCTTAAAATCTTCCTTAAACTTGTTACTTAAGCGTTCTCTCTTCATGAATATTGACCATATACTTGCCCCATAATTATCTTGTAACAAGTTGGGTTAATAAACATTCACGTCGGAAAAAATTTGGTTAAGGGCGCTGCAGCGCTAAGCTTAGCTTTAAAGGCAGCGTTGCGGCACTGTCTCGTAGAGTCTCTCCCCTGTCCCGGCACTATGACGCTCAATTCTTCATTTGAAGTCTGAATTCATTCATTCTTGCTCCCGCAAGTCTTATTTACCTAATTATACATTATGCCTTCGAAAACCAAGGTTTCCGAATCAAACGACGACTTTTGACTAATATTCCAGGAATTTACGATTGCGACGTTTAACGTCTAATGCTCGTAACTTTCGCCATAACTTCGTTATTCAAGATTTTTACTCTAAACCAAAGAAATCAATCCATTGGTTATTCATTAGTGATTCTAACTAATACAAACTCATATGTTTTAAGGTTTCACTTACTTATTATTCAAATTCTCAAGATTGTGATAGTTTCTTTATTGATTTCTTAATCAATTATTATGATTTCACTTATTCATGGATTATTAGTGTTTTAAGTCCACTACAAGGCTAACCTTATTACTTTTTATCAATCATGCTCCACCAATTCACTTCTCTATATATTATATATTGACGGAAGTTGAACTTTAAAGTTTGAATGTTATACCTGTCGACGTCGGGAAAAAATCCGCTGGTCGGGTCACAACTTGGATCTCTTTCTCTCTTCCTAAGTTATCTCTACCCTTACTCTTTTTATTGCAAAAAAGGTTTTGAAGGGTTTTTTAGGAAAAGGCCAACATGTATCATGTCGACGATTTGAACGTTTTACAGAGTCGCCAGTTGGTAGATTTGAAATGGTTGTACCAACTCAACCGAGTTTTGTTTAAAAGAGGCCCAATTGCTGGACACTGTCGAAACATGATTTTTGAAAACAAAGTTTGAGTTTGGGGGCTTGGTTAAGTGTGGGGAAGGTGTTAGGCACCCCACAACTCCCGTGAAAATACGGTATCGCATCTTTTTAATATTTCCCTTAAAAAATTACAATGTGTGTGTGTATGCTGTTTGAGAATTGGGCCTATGTTTGATTGAAAGTATGTCTTATGCATCGTTGAACCTATATACGAAGGGTTTGATTTGATTTGCAAAAAGTCTTTTGATTTGATTTGCAAAAGTGTTTGGTTTGATTTTTTGCAAAAGCTTTTCTTATCGATAAGATTATTGAAATGACGTTTTGAAAGAAGGTTTTTTCAAACCCTTACGCTAACATAGGAATTGAAGCATATCGATACTTCAGTTTTATCTTTTCAGCCTTAAGGCTCAATTTGAATGGTGATTGTCGGGTTGCGAAGCATCCTCGACCACAACATATATACAAGTGTCGGTCTCCTCATGGACATGATAACCATCGGAGGGACTCTGACATGACAAACCATATTTTCACTATGTTGAGACCTTCAATTCGGATAACTGTTTTAAGGTCTTTTATATGTACATTTTTACAAAAAAACTGGCAGGGTACATTTGTAAAGTGGAGTTTGTCCATCGTGGGAATCAGATTCTGATCGGTTTGATCATGAATCCCACGATTTCTAGGCTCACATAGGGAGGCCAATAAACCTGCACAGCTTAAATTTGTATAGAAATATATCCAAATATCTCCAGAACCAAGGATTCATCAGCAAATCTTGGCTCGCACATGGCCGAAGCATCTCGTTCCCACTAGATAGCGATCTAAGGGCAGCGAGGTTGCTTTTATAACTAAAACTAGAAAAATGCTAGATTTAGATAAATCTAAGCCATTCAAGCTTCCCGGTTCTGTCTGGACCCATTTTGAACCGTTTGAAAGCTAGAGTTGGCGAGATTTATAGAAATCTAGTTCGCCAGCAAAGATATCAGTGCCGATTCATATGAAATGAATATTTAAAGCAATAATTTAATAAAATGAGTAAAGCAATATATATATATATATATATATATATATATATGATTATATCTACGAAAGCTTGTAAAGGGCGATGGGTTTTCACGCCGGTGCCCGGACTGAAATTGAAATATATATATATATATATATATATATATATATATATATATATATTTATAAAAATTATATAAAAGCCACGGAATGATCCAGGCTGGACAGAAATGAAATATATACATAAAAATTGTAAAAAGGGCGATGGATTTTCACGCCTATGCCCGGACTGGAATTAAAATATAGACAGCAAAAATAGTCAAACCATAACTGGGAAGATAACCCAGTAATGGTGAATGGTGCCAAAAGCAGTAAAAAGGCCACAGAATGATCCAGGCCGAACTGGAATGTAACTGTACAGAAAAGTAGTCAACTAAGACTGGGAAGATAACCTAGTGTGGTGAATGTTGCTTATATATGCATAAATATATATAAAAGCAGTAAAAAGGTCACAGAATGATCTAGGCTGAACTGGAATGTAAATGTACAGACAAGTAGTCAACCAAGACTGAGAAGATGACCCAGTGTGGTGAAGGCTGCTTATATATGCATAAATATATATAAAAGCAATAAACTACCTCAGATTTGACATCCGGGCTTGACAGAATTGAAAAGTTAGTATATATACAGTTAAATATATAAAAAAAAGCCAAACCCGGACTAGGAAGATAATCCAGTCCAGCGAAGTTGCTCAACACGAAGGTGCAAGTATATAAAAGTTGCTGGAAGCGACGGATCGTCAATTCGAGTTATAGAAATGCCAAAAAATGCGTTTATACACAAAAATATACCAGAAGTTGACAAAAACAGCCACAGAACTGAGTTCCGGGCATAGTTAGAAAACGAAACTTAACGTGCAAGTGTATAAAAGTGCGAAGAAGTAATATAAACTTACTGATCGTAAAAATACTCACAATGGACTGTTACACGGGCTTTTTGCCAAATTATAGGCTTTAATCGTCCAAATCTACCGATTATTTTCTAATATGTGGTAGTATGTGGGTATATCTACATGTTAGAGTGAAAAAATTTGGATTTGGAAGACAAGAAAATAGACAGAAAACCAAACGGGAAGGGGTTCAGAGCGTTTCTGAATTTTTTAAAATGAGAGGGGTGCACCTCTATATATAGACCAGGGAGCCTCCACTCTACATGCTGCTACTCCAGGTAGAGGTGCGGCTCCATGTGGCAAGGCCCACGTGGCAGGTTCTGTCTTCTCAAAGTACGTGCACTCCGAGCAACGCGAGGTCTGATTCGAAACTTTCTAACTTTTGATCAGAGAGTCCATTTGAGGCGTGCGATACCTTTTCGGAAAGCCCTCGCCAAGAGTGTCACAATGACATGGGATAAAACATTTTTTGGGTCCAAAAAGATGGGTTCATAACCAGGTCTTCAATTTCTCGCAGTTTATCCGTTGAGCTGTCTTATGCTGTTTGCACTCAGGATCATTGTTATAGTTCGTTTTGACCTTGGTGGCATCAATTCAGCTTGAGTTTGACTGAATTAGTTTAGAATTGTTAAAATGAGCATTTTGCCACTCCTGGGGTTGCCTTCAATGTCGGCATGGCCTTCAGTTGACTTCCTGGGGCTGTTTCCAAGATTTGGATCCCATTCGAGTCTGTTTGTCCTCAGTGTTGTCTCTGAGGTTGACTTGGTCCCTCCAGGTTTTCCTCTGGAGATGATGTGATGCTTCAGAATCATTTTCGAAGTTGACCTGACTTCCCGGGTTGAGACCGAGGATGACCTGCACCTCCTGGGTTGAGGCCGAGGTTGATCTGTACTTCCTGGGTTGAGACCGAGGCTGACATGTACCTCCTAATTTGAGATCGGGGCTGACTTGTACCTCCCAGGTTGAGACCGGGGCTGACTTGTACCTCCCAGGTTGAGACCGGGGCTGATTTATACCTCCCGAGTTGAGACCAGGGCTGATCTATGCCTCCCGGGTTGAGACCGAGGATGACCTGTACCTCCCAGGTTGAGATCGGGGCTGACCTGTACCTCCTGGGTTAAGACCAGGACTGACCTGTACCTCTCGGGTTGAGACCGGGGCTGATTTATACCTCCCGGGTTGAGACCGGGGCTGACCTGAGGGCCCGGTATTGAGACCGGGGTTGAACTGATGACCCAGTATTGAGACTAGGGTTGAACTGATGGCCTGGTATTGAGACCAGGATTGAATTAATGACCCAGTATTGAGACCGAGGTTAAACTGATGACCCGGTATTGAGACCAGGTTTGAGTTGAAAAGACAGTTTTGCCCATCTATAGTGTTAGTAACATAGAAAGAAAATTTTGAGTATCTACAGATGCCCTTCTTTATCATGTTCGTGCAATGTAATGAAATGGACATCATAAAGATTAGTAGACATAGGAAATGCAAATGCAAAGGGGAGGCAATGCATGATATGGTATGTCATAAATGTCAGATACTGTCGAGGGGGTAGGGTTATCACTGATTGATTACGTTAGCTTCTGCTGGGGATAACGTTATTCATGATAACCCTTGGGGCGGCATTGTCCGCCGGTTGCTGGTAGTACATCCACTGACAGTTTATTAGAGTTAGGCTGCTGTCTGAGGAGGTCATTAATAGGCCACCGCGAACTATTTTCATCACTTTCTGTTGGGGATGACATCATCCATGATAGCCTGGGTGACTCTGATGAGGACGACATTGTTGACGCTGAGTTATTCCAATGAGTGCTCCCGATGCTTATCTTGACTATAAGCTACACCAGTAGTTTGCCACCGTAAATTGAATCACCACTTTATCTCGGTGCTTCCTCTGAGGATGTGTATAACATATTCCATCATCGGGGATGGATTATTATATTGCTTCCGTCACCAAATCCCTTTCGAAGCTTCGTCGGGGTTGAGCCAGTGGTCGAACTGTCATTGGTCAGTACCTGACACTTCGATGGGGTTGTGCCAATGGCTAAACTGTCACTGGTCTGTACCCGAAGCTTCGTTGGGGTTATGCCAACGGCTGAAATGTCTCGGTCTGTACCCGACGCTTCGCTGGGATTGTGCCAACAGCTGAACTGTCATCGGTCAGTACCCAACTCTTTGCTGGGGTTGTGCCAACTGCTGAACTATCATCGATCAGTACCCGACGCTTTACGAGGGTTATGCTAATGGCTGAACTGTCTAGGTCTGTACCTGACGCTTCGCTGGGGTTGTGCCAACGGCTGAACTATCATCGGTCTGTACCTGACGCTTCGCTGGGGTTGTGCCAACTGCTGAACTATCATCATCAGTTCTCGATGCATCATTGGGGTTGTGCCAATGGCTGAATTGTCATCGGTCAGAACCAGATGCTTCGCTGGAGTTGTGCCAACGGCTGAACTATCACCGGTCTGTACCCGATTCTTCGAAAGTGGCAATTTTTGACAGTTTTGCGCAGTTTTTTCATAGTTTTTCAACATTTTGCATCATTGATCCACGGATATGTCTTCGGGATGAATACCAAGGGTTTTCAAAGAGTTCCCCTTTCTGTCAGGATTACGCTACTTAAATGCAAGATTTCAGGACAAACAGCTCAATCGCGTAGCGATTTTTCTTCAGATTTGACTCGGCAGCTCATCTAAACTCCGTTTTAACTCAAATCAAATTGAGCCCGGGGAAGTAGGACCCACCCTGGGGAGCCGAAGGTAGACGTGCGGCTATCGTAGGTGGGCCTGCTTCTACCTATGGCTTTATATTAGGCATCGGGAGTTCATTTGAATTAGTTTCATTTATAGTTCCAAACGAATTCCAATCTTCTTTTTCAGATCTACCGAGTTCGGGCAGCCTTTTTCTGATTATGTCAGTTTCTACGCGTTTAGCGCATCGCAAGTAATGTTTTACGTCCTTTTTTGCAAGTTTTGACCGGTAAACGCATGTAAACCACGTAGGGGGCTTTTAGACGCAATGTATGAAAAATGTATGCTTATATGACCTGTTAAAAATTTTCTGACTTCGTATGTATGCATATCTTACTGTAATGCACGTTTTGACGTAAGAAAATTCAGATTCTGAGACAGTCATATTTTGCTCTTTTTGATCAGTTTACTCATACTTTTTGAGGCCTAGCGAGCCTGGATTTTCAACTAAAACTGTCTATGGTAATTTGGCTACCATGCAAAGTTTACTTTTGATTTTATTACATAAATATGAACTGTTCCTTATTTTGGGAAGGTGTGCTACTGAATGGCCACCTAGATATGCCTGTGTGCATGCGAACGGTCCATTTTACAAAGGAGACTCTGGCGAATTTTTTTTTAAAAACCCGAGTATTTAAAAAACATGAAATTTTGACTCTACGAGGGATTTTTGACCGACCCATATAGGTTTTCAGATTTTTCTTTTGAAAAACATGCAATTTTAACTTTACTAGGTATTTTGACTAACCCATGCATGTTTTGAGACTTAAAAATGCATAGAGTGCTGATTTAAAATAATAAGCCACAGGTTTTAGGCTTACCACACCCTTTCTGAGGTGATTTGGAGACTTTGTCCACGTGATGGACCGAGACAGACCCGGCAGTGCTAGCAAGGTAGTTTCAGGCGTTAGACGTAGGCGAGCTTCTAATGTTCCTCAGCCCCGTCCATCTCGGTTGCCTCACAGACTAGCAGAGTCAGTGATTCGTCTAGCATATGATGAGCAGTCGATTGATATTGATGATGAGAAGGCTCATTTTGCTGCTCCTGCCCCTACTCAGGCCCCACGTACGGAGGTTCCGGGCATTATTGTGCCAACCCAGAAGCTGTTGGGAGACTTGAGTCACCATCCATCGAGATTTCTCCATGCCAACGAGGTGACTTGAAGTTTTCTTCTCTCTGGATTCTCTTTCTTCCTTTTGCCATTCTCGGGGCACAGGTTTTTGATATGGATTGGCTTTTTGATGCAGGTTCCTGGCTTTACGCAGCCTCAAGGGAACTGGTTCAACGTGTACTCCCTCTACCATACTTTGCATCAGGAGTACAGGGATATCGTTAATGGCTGAGGGTTTCAGGCCTTCTTCTCCATTCTTCCCTGCCGTTACCCCTGGGGGTATATGAGGGCTTTATCTGAGCGCTGGTTCCACCAGACTCAGTCCCATCATTTGTTAGACTATAAGGTGATGATGACCCCTATGGACTGGTGGTTCATCACCGGCATCGATTTTGAGGGTGATCTAGTGCCTGTCATGGCTGACATTACACCCACTACCGTTCAGTCCCTGCTGGGAGTTCCTGCGACGGCAATCAAGGGTTGACCGGTCCAATCAGGTCCCTTAAGTATAGATGCCCAGAGTGGGCCTCTACCTGATGATCAGAGGGTGTTTGGGATCGCATCTTGAGGCGATTGTTTCTGGTGATCATCAGGGGTTATTTTGTGATAGACAACTCATCAACTGTGTCCTTCGCCCTAGTCAGTGCTACCCGACATGTAGAGCACCTCAGTGACTTTGATTGGGGTTCCTACACCTTTGCCTATTTTCTCTGAGGCATGCGCATGCTTTCAGAGGGTTTGGCGGAGGCTTGGTTAGGGTTCTACCCGTTTCTGCTGGTGAGTACATCTTTCTTATACCTTCTTGACTTTTGCATTTATATTTATCAGTCTTGGTCACTGAGGACTTTCGATATTTACATGGCCAGTTTTGGGCATATGAGAGGCTTCCTTGCCTACGGCCCGCCACTGCTTTAGGTCTGGAGACCTATCCCCGAGGACGGCGTTGGCATCACTTCACTCTTATGGAGGTCCCTGTTACTAAGGCCTTTACCCATTCCTACCTGCAGTTGGAGCTTTTGACGGCTGCATCGATCTCTTGGATGTCATATACCTCCGAGTTTTTGACTGTCGGATTTGAGGGAGGCTTCCCCATTGGTCGGGAGTTTGCATTGTCGACCCGTAGAGTCCAGTTTTTGACAGAGGGAGGCAGGGAGCTCTATTTAGAAGAGCGGGAGATCAAGAGCATTACGGGGCAGATCCGCATTCCCATTGTTCCTCTTGCTCGGCATTATTGGCCATTGATCTTGCCATTGATAGATATCCTTATGGAGGGCATAGATAGCTTTACCTATTAGAGGGCCCTTATAGCTATGAGGCATTCAGCAGTTGGTAGAGTCCTCGCATGATTGAAGCTCAGACTCGTGCTACCCAATTTATGGTAGACATGGTGCCTGGGTCTGTGATGATGACAGACTGGATAGCTTGCCTAAGGGAGCCGACTCATTTGGATAAGATCAAGGATTCACCCAGCAGCTGGAGAAAGCTCACTTATTTATTAGGCATCTTGGCAGAGATCTGTCAGAGGCATCTTCTTTTGATCCATTCAGCTCCGGAGCAGGCCCCTCTTCAGGTCCATTTTCCAGCAGTTTTGCAGGGGCTAATCCTCCCTTGTACCTCCCAGATATGCCTGATGACCGTAGTTTTGTGTCCACGGAGGATATGGAGCAGTTTAACCACCTGAGCGTAGAGATTTTAGATCTTTTTGGATAGCTATTGTAGCTATATCTTTTGGTCAGCCACTGTTTTGGCTATTGAGCGACTGTGCCCCATTTTGATAGACCACTGTTAGTAGTTGGGTGGTGATACCCCAGATTCCTGTACTTTTTATTTTGATTTGTATTTATCTGACAGGGATGATGCTTGTAGTAGATAGTTTATTGTAGATATGTAGGATATTTCCTATCTAATGCATTATGTTTATCATTATTATTATGAATGTATTATGTCATGTGTATGCATTTAGATAGATGAGTTCAGATTTAACCCCTAGATGGTCTGTGATACGGTGATAAAGATAGCATCGTCTACCGTTAGCCACATCGAGCATTTACCACCGTCTGAGGTGGCATTGTCGTTCAGATCATGGTAAGAGAGCATGCCCTTCCTAGCCAGAGGGACAGTTGATCAGATGCTGGGGCATTCATTGGGCCTCGTAGACTTTCAGGTGCCATATGGATTTGTGGATGGCGTCTTATCCTGTTGGATACCCGGTAGACAGGTCTTTCATTTTGGGCATCATGAGTTAACTCCGACCCTTGAGGAGTACCGGTAGTTTACTAGTTTAGCTTTAGAGGCACCATGAGCTCGCATGGTGATCAGTAATATGAGGAGACCATTTATACGGATGTCAGGTCTTCGCTAGATCGTAGTTATGGATGAGATCATCTCTGGACGTGTGATCTCCATCGACTTTTTGATCGATCGCTTTGGTGAGCTTGACAGTTATGATTGACATGCCGAGGATTTTATTGTATCAGCAGAGGCATGGCATTTGGCCAGGATAGGCAATTTGCTGATATGCATTATATCCTACATTTATATGCCGCTACACTTGGATCATTTGGATGTGGGGTTGATAGTTGTGGTTTGGGCCCTTAGGCAGGGTAGCACCATTATTTCGATATTATTGGCTGAGACTCTATGGTCAGCCACCCACTGCATTACCCACCCCGAGGGGTTTTTCAGAGGTAATTCGGTCTTGTTGTATATATGGCTTATGTCCTATATTCGACCGATTGGATTTTTTAGGCATCAGGGGTATTGTTTCTCCCATGATATAGCCATGTCCTACTCATTTCAGCCCGAGGAGTATACCGATGCGGAGATATAGTAGGCATTTTTGTCTGATATTGTGCATTCATTTTTGATTATGCCCTGCTCCGGGCTAGTCTCTCCCTATAGCTTTATTACCCATGCATCTGGCATGGACTATTTGCCCCTAGCAGGATTAAGGGGAGTGACTACTTACCATCTTCTGGCTATTATGGGCAAGTTTAATCAGTTTCAGAGCCTGCATCATTTTGAGAGGGCTGTTGATCAGAGGATGTCAGCTTCGTCTATGTCATCTGCTGATTTAATTTGAGTGTATGAGTGTTAAACTCACAAGGAGAGGGCTGATTTCTCTGGTAGCCATTCAGATCGTTCTCCAGAGTACTCAGTGTGGTTGGAGGCAGATATCGCATCAACTGCATTCATTCATTCAACTCTGATAGAGGACTCAGAAAAGGAGGAACCTATAGAGGATCCTGAGTCTCCTACTGAGGATGAGTTATTCATGGGTCTGCCAGCAGCACTAGTTAGTGACCCGCCGATCATTCCTGCAGGGACAGATCTGGCTTTGGCAGACTCACTAGCCCCGATGACCTTTGAGAGGGAACAGGCTAGAGCGCTGATGTTGACCGCCTTATCTGGCAGAGATATAGCTTTGGCGGAGAGAGATGCGGCATAGGCCGCTCAGGATGCAGGATTGATTGAGCGAGAGGAGAACCGCTCTACCAGATACACAGCTTTTATGGAGATCGAGGAGACTTTGATTGCTAGAGATGTAGCTTTTGTGGAGAGGGACGAGGCTATAGCTTCCCGGGATTTCCACATTACTGACAGTACTTCTCTTCGATCTTATACTCATGGTCTGGTTACCGAGATGTGTGTATATATTGATGATCACAGTGCCACACTACAGATGACTGTGGATATTTTGAGCCGTATGGAGGCTGTGGGTATTGCACTTGCAGCTGCTCCTCCATCTTCAGAGAGAGATACCATGTTGGCATTTCTGGCCCGCTTATCCATGGGTCCATAAACTAGCTTTATTTTTCCTGCATATACTAGATCAGTCATTTTTGTCATGTACAAGACACTATGTATATATCAAATAGTATCATATATCAAAGAAATGTATTTTGATTCACTTCCCTGTTTGGATATATATCGTCGTTGCTGAGTGATTACCACTTCTTTTATGACTTGCTGTTGTTGATATATCTTGATCTTCTCCTTGATGGACTGATAGTTGAGATGTCAGAGAGTATCTCAGAAAGGCCTGTTGATTAGGGTAGCTTGATAGAACTTAGCTTTTATATGGTTTTGGTGTCTTGGGACTGGTTTTTATTGGTTTTTTTATTTTTTCTTGAAGGTCAAACTGCACCATAAATGGCTGCCTACGTACTCCTGGGCTGAGGGAGATCAGGTCATTCGTAGTTCAATTTTTGTGTGAGAGAGGTCTGAAAAGTATTTGTCTTGTGTTTTGAGTTTAGCTTGATGAGTTTTTGAATTTTTTATTTGGTTTGACAGCACCAGAAATGGCTGCCTACGTTCTTCCGGGTGGAGGGAGATCAGGTCTTTCGTAGTTTCGGCTTCTAGTGAAAACTGAACTTGATTTGATTTGTAGAACTCGGATACGGGTATGCATGCGTTTCAGACATAGTACCTTTTTATGGTGTCTAAATTGATGAGTTGGGGAAATTCAGTCCTATCCATCTCTTGTAGTCTGATACCTCCCCTTGTCAACTCGTCCTTGATAATGAAAGGGCCTTCCCAATTAGTGGCAAACTTTCCTTTGGCTTCATCTTGATTGGCCAAAACTTTCTTCAGCATCGAGTCATTTTCTTTGAATTTTTGTATTTAAACTTTCTTGTTGTAGGATCGAGCAATCCTTTGCTGATATAACTGCCCGTTGAAAATGGTTGTAGCCCTCTTTTCATCTATCAGGGACAGTTGGTGGTACCGGTCTTGCAACCACTGATCTTCGTCCATCTGAGCATCGATTAACACTCGCAAGGACTCCATCTCTACTTCTATAGGAACGACGGCTTCCATGCCACAGACTAATGAATAGGGGGTAGCCCTGGTAGAGGTACGTATTGATGTCCTATATGCTAACAGGGTTAGAGGCAGCAGGTCAGGCCATTCTTTGTGATTGGCGGACATTTTCTGTATGATCTTCTTGATGTTCTTGTTGGCCGCTTTGACAGTACCATTCATCTTGGGCCGATAGATAACGGAATTGAGATGCTTAATGTGGAACTTACTGCACAGTTCTTTCATTATTTGATTGTTCAGGTTCTTAGCGTTGTCTGATACGATCACCTCTGGTTGTCCATATCGACAAATAACATTGTTTCTGATGAAACCAATGATGACCTCTTTGGTGACTTTGGGAAAAGAGGTTGCTTCAACCCATTTGGTGAAGTAATCGATCATGGTGAAGATAAATCGATGACCATTGCTGGCTTTTGGTTCCACTGAACCGATCACATCTATTCCCCACATGGAGAAAGGCCATAGTGAACTCATGTTGTGTAGCTCATTTGGAGAAGCATGTATGGCATTTTCATGTATTTGGCATTGAAAGCATCTCCTGACGTGATCATCACAGTCAGCTTTGAGAGAGATCCAATAATATCCTGTTCTTAATATCTTCTTGGCCAGCAGATGACCGCTCATGTGTGGACCACAGACTCCACCCTGGATTTCATCCATTAGCCTCTGGGCTTGTTCTTTATCAAGTCATCTTAACATGCCAATTCCAGTATCCCTTTTGTACAGTGCATCTCCACTCAGATAGAACTTCATAGCCATCTTATGAATCCTCTTTCGTTCAGATTGGCTTGCCCCAGCAGGTGTAGATTCATCTCAGAGACATTCCTTGATATCTTGACACCAAGGATGATTGACAGGAGGTATTTCATCTGATACTTATCCAATGTAATTCCCGTATGTCGGGGCTTTATGAATTATGAATTTGATGCAGGGAATCCCACTCCTAGAGGATATGCGAATTAATGAAGCCAACGTCGCCAATGCATCAGCAAAGTCATTCTTACCCCGAAGAATATGGATGAAGGTTATGTCTTCAAAATCCAGGGATATTTTGACGACCTGCCGATGATAAGGCAGCAAATGTAGTTCTTTGGTGTGATATGCCCCAGTGGTTTGTCTGATGACCAACTCAGAGTCTCTAAAGACCAGTAAATGTTTGATACCCATGGATTGGGCTAGTTTCAACCCCATTATGCAGCCTTCATACTCGACTGTGTTGTTGGTGTTGCCAAATTAAAGTTTGGTAGCCACAGAATATTGTTCTTCTATATCGGAGATAAGGACTGCCCCAGCTCTGGTACCTTCCATGTTTATCGCTCCATCGAAATACATTGTCTATGGTTGGACTGTACTCTCTTGTTAGAGTTATTGAATTGTCATGATCCCATCATCCAGGAAATAAGTCTCCAGGGGCTCGAACCCTCCTGAAGGTGCTTCAGCTAGTTGATCTGCAATGCCTTAACCCTTGATTGACTTCTGAGTCAAGTAAACAATGTCAAACTGTTGTAGGATCAACTGCCATTTGGACAGTCAACAATTCAATATTGGCTTGTTGAATACGTACTTCAGGGGATCCATGCGGGATATGAGGTAGGTTGTGTGTCCATGCAAATAGTGTTGCAACCTCATGGTGGCCCATGCTAACGCACAGCATATCTTCTCGATCCGACCACTGTTGAATCTTTTATTAATGTAGTAGATGGCTCTTTCCTTGCTACTATCATCCTTTTGTCCTAGCATACAACCCATTGCACTGGCATTGACGGACAGGTATATAAACAAGGGAACTCCATCCCTCGAAGGTACCAAAATAGGTGCTTCAACCAGCTGTTTCTTGATGGCAAGGAAGGCTTGTTGACAATCCTCATTCCATTTGGTGGAGGAATTCTTCCTTAGTAGCTTGAATATGGGTTCACAGGTTGCTGTGAGTTGAGAAATAAATTAGTTTATGAAGTTGATTATTCCCAAAAATCCACGTATCTGCATCTCTGTTTGAGGTACTGGCATCTCAGTGATGGCTTTAATCTTGGCAGGGTCTAGCTCGATGCCTCGATTACTCACCAAGAATCCTAACAACTTGCCTGATTTGATGCCAAAAGCACATTTGGCAGGATTCAGCTTGAGGTTGTACTTGTGCAACCTGTTGAACAGCTTCCTGAGATGGTCAATGTGCTCATCCTCCCTCCGGGATTTGATGATGATGTCGTCGACATAAACCACTATCTCTTTGTGCATTATGTCATAAAATAGGGCCATCATGGCCCGCTGATATGTAGCTCCGGCATTGATGAGGTCAAAGGATAGTCACCTATAATAGAAGGTTCCCCAGGGAGTGATGAAAGCTGTTTTCTCTGGGTCTTCTTCAGCAACCATGATTTGATGGTAACCAGCAAAGCAATCTACGAAGGAATACATGCCATACTACGCCATGTTGTCGATCAGGATGTGGATAAAAGGTACTGGAAAATTATCCTTAAGGCAGGCTTTATTCAAATCCCAGTAATCCACACATACTCGTACCTTCCCTCTGGGCTTAGGCATGGGGACTATGTTTAACAGCCACTCCGGATAGGTTGATACCATGATAATTCCGGCTTTGAATTGTTTAACGACTTCTTCTTTGACTTTCAGACTCCATTCAGGTTTTAATCGCCTAAGCTTCCGTTTGACTAGTTTGAATCCATCTTTGATGGGCATTCGATGTATGACAATGTCAGTAAACATGCCAATTATTTCTTCATGTGACCATGTAAATACGTCCTAGAACTGTGTTAGGAGTTCGATCAGGTCGGTTTTTTGGTTTTGGGTGAGGTCTATGCCTATTTAGATTTCTTTGATGTTTTCGGAAGTTCCTATGTTGATAGTGGTGGCTTGGTCGAGGTTTGGTTTGGGTTTGTCTTTGACCCATTCTTTGATCTCCTCGGGCACCTCATAGTCATCTTCCTTCTCTTGATCAAAATCCATCAAGTCGAAGTTCAGTTCTACATCAAAGTTGTAGTCACTTTGACAGGTTGGCATCTCACCAGCAGAGACAAACACATCCAATGCTTGAGTCCTGGAAACAAAATGCTTTCATTTTAATATATACAACTGCTTAAATATAAAGAGCATTTGGCAAAGCATGACAAAAGTTACTGATATAGTTATGCAATCAAAAGTAAGCAGTAAATGAAAGCATGTTTAAAGGGCAGACAGACTATCTTCCCCTTTACCCTTTTTGACTGAGGCAAGGTACGCTGCTCCAATTATCCAGGGTGAGATCCTCATGAACAGGGAGGATCGAGGAATTATGCTCATCTGCCTCATCTCGGATAATGACTGAGACATCCTTTACAATAAGGCCGGGGTTTTTCATTGAACTACCCCCTTTTTCCTTCTTGATGCTAAGAATTTGAATCTGATCCTCGCCGTCACTGTCTTGGATCTCATCATTCATACCCTCGTAGTTTATGATAACCCGCATGTTAGCAAATGAGTCTAGTCCTTCGTACAGGATCTTTTCTTTTCCCTTTTTGATATCCCCTTCAGGCTTTGGGGTCTTTCTTTCACATACTAGTATGATTGGAGGAAACAGCATGGCTGATACCACAGTAGGGATCTTCCTTATTGGCTTTTTGAAATCGACATCAGTGAGATTTGGCAGCAGTATGATGGAAGCCTGAGCCTTAGGATGCTTATGTGAGTTCTTGTGATTTGACCCAGATGAATATCCCAATCCGGCTCTCCCAGTCTGGCTCGGGATTTGAACTGGACTTGTGATACCTTGTTGGTTCTTTCCTAACCCTTTTCCAGGTTGCAAACCCAAAGATACCATCTCTTGGCCCACTGTCATCACCTCGGTAGAGACTTTAGGCTTTAGGGTTAGTGCTCCGATAGGTAGATACTGAGTATCACCCACCTCCAGGGCTTGAAAACTTGCAGGTTCAATCCCTGCATCCAGGTTAATCACTGGCATGTCTCCCTATATGTAGACAGGGTATTCTGGTTCGGCGTTGACCGTGATGAGGTTGCCGTTGATAATGTATTTGAGCTGTTGATGGAGGGCGGATGGCACTGTCCCTGCCATGTGGATCCATGGCCTGCCCAGCAATAAGTTGTATCCAGTGGCAATGTTGAGCACCTGAAAGGACACATAGAAAGTGTGTGAGTCAATCTCTAATGGAAGCTCTATTTCTCCCATAGCTTGTCGGTGAGATCCATCGAAGGCTCGGATGACCACATGACTGGTTTTAATCTAGTTCGGGTTGATCTTCATTCTCTCCAAGGTATCGTAGGGATAGATGTTGAGGGATGATCCTCCATCTATAAGCACATCTCCGATCACATACCCGGATGACATTACAGCTATATGCAGGGACTTGCGATGGCCCGTCCCTTCTGCAGGGATATCATCGTCAGTGAAAGATATCACATTGCTGTTGAAAATGTGTTCTACCACGTGATGGAATTTTTTGGCATCCACTGTCTTTGGCAGATGGGTTTCTTCCAGCACTTTCACCAGAATATTGCGATGATCCACCGATGATAAGACCAAGTCTAGGATGGACATCTGCTTGGGTGCATCTTTCAAGCTTTGCACTATTTTGATTTTATTGTGTCCCATTTTATTGAGGAACTCTTCAATTTTCTCATCAGCAACCTTTTCTTTGGCTCTAAAGACTGGTTTAATCACCCGCTGAGGCAGGTACAATGGATTATCCTTTGGTACTATGGCACTGTTGTTTGAGGTGGAACCTTTATTATTCTTGTAGTTCCATGGGACCCTCTTCAGACTGATAACTGGATACTGAGGTCTGAAGGGCAAGATTAAAGGCTCGGGTGCGGCCACCTTCACAGGATTTTGTATTTCTTGGACCCCTTTCCCTGATAGTACTAAGGGTGTGAGGGATGGCTCCTTGTCACAAGATACAACAGCCACTGTATCCTGATTCCACGTGGTGGGAATAAAGAGAGTGTCTTCATCTGGATGACCATAATCCCGATTCCCTCTTATCAATTCACCATTTTTAATCATGTTCTGAATCAGGTTACGAAGTGCCCAGCAATCTTCAGTATCATGGCCGGGTGCATTAGAGTGGTACTAACAGATTTGGCCATGCTTGAATTTCTTAGATCGAGGGTTTAATGGAGGTAATAAATCTGCAACCATTCCCTCGTTGATTAACATCTGGAGGATTTCCTCCATTGGCTGGTTCAGGTTAGTGAAATTCCTTTGAAAGGAAAATTTCCTACCAGCTTGAATATTGTCATCTTTGGCCATCTTGTCGGCCTAGGGTTCATACTCATGAGGTTGGTAGTGATCCCTCATGGGAATGGGACTGATCTCCGGTGTGGGAGGATGATCTGCATCAGACAGGTTGGCCTGTTTCATTATTTGTCTGGTGATCTGATGCTGGTAGACGACTAGTTCTGCTAATTGTTCAATTTGTTCCTTGATAGACCTTATCTCCTGCTCTATCAAGAATCGCCTTTCTGAAACTTCCCAACTATCTGGGCTGTTGTTGCTGGATTGAGTTGATTCTCTGACATATAAGAGGTATTTGGATCCTCCTCCATTTTCTATACTGATCATGTTAACACTCTCCTCTTTGTGCTGAGGGAGTGGATTGTCTTGTACGTGTGGTTGTTCTGGTTTGGTCACCACAATCTCTCCATTGTCAATCAAGTCTTGGATTTTGTGCTTGAGAGACCAACAGTCTTGAGTATCATGTCCCGGGGATCCGGAATGGTAAGCACACTTCTTACTTGGGTCAATTCCATCCACCAGTGTTGGTTGGTGGAAGGAGTTGGACAATCTTTTTCTGTGCTGTCAACAGTTTTAGCACGTTCTCAAGTGAATCCCCTATGGGGTGAAAGTTCTTCGATGCTTGACCTCCATATTTTTCTGAAATGGAGGGTTTGAAGGCTTGCTGTAGTTTGGAAAGGGCTATAGTTCCTCCTTTGAATGGGCATACTGTTTGACTCGCCTCTTTGCTTCTGTCCTTGCAATACTAAGGACACTTCTTCATCTTTCTTTTTGTGTACCCTCCGGGGATTACTCTCATAATTTTCGGACTAGATATTCTCAGCAATAGCTTCGAGGGCGGTTATATCCTTTATCTTCCCAGACTTGAGCCCCATTTTGGCCATTTCACCATGCTTGATCATTTCAGAGAATGGTTTTCCTATGCCTGCGTGGACCCTCTCGTAATATGGAGCTTCTTGGATGTCGATGAAGGTCATGACTATCTCAGTCTCATTCATAGGTGGAATGACTTGTGCTGCAACTAGTCTCCATCGTTGAGCATATTCTCTGAATAATTCAGTGTTTTGTTTCTTGATTTTGGTTATCTGGTATCTGTCCGAAGCCAGCTAAGATTGGAAGATGTATTAACTGAGGAAGGCATGGGCCAATTCTTCCCAACTGTGAATCTTAGAGTTGTCCAGATGGGTATACCAGGCTCTGGCCTCTCCAGTTAAACTTTTCTGGAATAACTGCATTCAAAGTTTCTCTTCCTCTGCATAGGATCCTAGTTCTCTAATGAATACCTTCAGGTGGGTGTAGGGGTCTCCCAATCCATCGTATTTCTCAAAATCAGGAGTTTTAAATTTTTTGGGGTAACGAGCCCCCCCGGGAATATACAGAGGTCAGAGTAATTAACACTGTCAAAGGTCCCAGTCCCTTTGATAGACCAGATGGTTTCTTCCATCTGCTGTACTTTCTTCAGGATATCACCAGCTTCCTGCTCTTTGTTGAGGATGGTGATTTTAGGGGTTTTGTTGGTTAGGTCCTGGTTTTGTGGTCTAGGAATCCGAGTCTCTGCCTTTTTGGTCTCTTGACTGCAACCACTACCACCAGGTGTTTCTGGTTCTGTGTGAGCTTGGGCTTGCTTCCCTTTAAGAGCCTTACTTTATTTTCTCAAGAAACTGGCCAATTCAGCTATCTGATTCTTTATTCCTTCAAACTCTTCCCTAGATACAGGGGTGGATTCTGGTTGAGCACTGGAAGTCATATCCATGGATGGACTTAGTGCTTTCTTAGACTTAGATCTAGTGACAGGACCAATTTTTCACCTATAACAAAATGTAGGCGTGTCAATTTCCTGAGATAGGTAGGGATAGGATGCATACCATGATGTGTTTTTTGTGGTTTTTTAATCTTATCCTGCAAAACAGAGGTTAGTTGTTTTGATGACAAGATGTATATGACAAGAAATGTAAATCTTTCATTATGATATTTACATTGTGCTCCTTTACATTTAGAATTGAAAACTTGACATTGAATTGAAAGAGGAAGGCATGAAGAAGCCTCCCATCGGATTTGGTTAATCAGAGGCTGACCTATCTTAGGCTACTCTCGCGACTTTTTGGCATGAATGTCCCCAAATCATCGCAATCTACTAGAGGGGAAATTAATTCGATCGTTCAACAAGAGCGAATCTGGGTGGTACATCTTCATGAGCCCCCAGAGACTTAGCTGTCCCCAGAGTCATTACTTATCACGGACGGGTTTTGCCTCTCGAAGGAGGAATCACATAACATACATTCACATACATCGTGTCTCACCGTTATGCATATGATGACATGGGTGCGAAGCACTAATATGGGTACGAAGCACTAAAAAGTAGGAAAGCATTCATTCACATTCATTCAATGTAAATACGCAACATTCACACATACGTAGTTTTGAAAGGGAAATGTCTGAAAAGATTTGAACGCAGCCTAAGCCCTCTACTGATCCCGAGCAGAGTCACCACCTGTTGACGTCGAGAAAAAATTCGCGGGTCGGGTCATAACCCGGATCTCTTTCTCTCTTCCTAAGTTATCTCTACCCTTAATCTTTTTATTGTAAAAAAGGTTTTGAAGGGTTTTCTAGGAAAAGGCCAACATGTATCATGTCGACGATTTGAACGATTTACAGAGTCGCCAGTTGGTAGATTTGAAATGGTTGTACCAACTCAACTGAGTTTTGTTTAAAAGAGGCCCAATTGGTGGACACTATCGAAACTTGATCTTTGAAAACAAAGTTTGAGTTCGGGGGTATGGTTAAGTGTGGGGAAGGTGTTAGGCATCCCACAACTCCCGTGAAAATACGGTACCGCATCTTTTCAATATTTCCTTTAAAAAACTGGTGTGTGTGTGTGTGTATGCTGTTTGAGAATTGGGCCTATGTTTGATTGAAAGTATGTCTTATGCATCGTTGAACCTATATACGAAGGGTTTGATTTGATTTGCAAAAAGTCTTTTGATTTGATTTGCAAAAGTGTTTGATTTGATTTTTTGTAAAAGCTTTTCTTTTCGATAAGATTATTGAAATGACGTTTTGAAAGAAGGTTTTTTCAAACCCTTACGCTAACATAGGAATTGAAGCATATCGATACTTCAGTTTTATCCTTTCAGCCTTAAGGCTCAATTTGAATGGTAATTGTCGGGCTGCGAAGCATCCTCGACCACAACATATATACAAGTGTCCGTCTCCTCATGGGCATGATAGCCATCGAAGGGAATCTGACACTACAAACCATATTTTCACTATATTGAGACCTTAAATTCGGATAACCATTTTAAGGTCTTTTATATGTACATTTTTACAAAAAAACTGGCAGGGTACATTTGTAAAGTGGAGTTTGTCCATCATGGGAATCAGATTTTGATCGGTTTGATCATAAATCCCACGATTCCTAGGCTCACATAGGGAGGCCAATAAACCTGCATAGCTCAAATTTGTACAGAAATATATCCAAATATCGCCAGAACCAAGGATTCATCAGCAAATCCTGGCTCGCACATGGCCGAAGCATCTCGTTCCAACTAGATAGCGATCTAAGGGCTGCGAGGTTGCTTTTATAACTGAAACTAGAAAAATGTTAGATTTAGATAAATCTCAGCCATTCTAGCTTCCCGATTCTGTCTGGACCCATTTTGAACCTTTTGAAAGCTAGAGTTGGTGAGATTTATAGAAATCTAGTTCGCCCGCAGAGATATCAGTGTCGATTCATATAAAATGAATATTTAAAGCAACAATTTAATAAAAATGAGTAAAGTAATATATATATATATATATGATTATATATACGAAAGCTTGTAAAGGGCGATGGGTTTTCACGCTGGTGCCCGGACTGAAATTGAAATATATATATATATATATATATATATATATATATATATATATATATATATATATATATATTTATAAAAATTGTATAAAAGCCACAGAATGATCCAGGCTAGACAGAAATGAAATATATACATAAAAATTATAAAAAGGACGATGGGTTTTCACGCATGTGCCCGGACTGGAATTGAAATATAGACAGCAAAAATAGTTAAACTAGGACTGGGAAGATAACCTAGTAATGGTGAATGGTGCCAAAAGTAGTAAAAAGGTCACAGAATGATCCAGGTTGAACTGGAATGTAAATGTACAGAAAAGTAGTCAACCAAGACTGGGAAGATAACCCAGTGTGGTGAATGTTGCTTATATATGCATAGATATATATAAAAGCAGTAAAAAGATCACAGAATAATCCAGGCCGAACTTGAATGTAAATGTACAGAAAAGTAGTCAACCAAGACTGGGAAGATGACCCAGTGTGGTGAAGGCTGCTTATATATGCATAAATATATATAAAAACAGTAAACTACACCGGATTTGACATCCGGGCTTGAAAGAATTAAAAAGTTAGTATATATACAGTTAAATATATACAAAAAAAGTCAAACCTGAACTGGGAAGATAACCCAGTACTGCGAAATTGCTTAACACGAAGGTGCAAGTATATAAAAGCTGCTGGAAGCGACGGATCGTCAATCTGAGTTGTAAAAATGCCAGAAATTGCGTTTATGCAAAAAATTGTACCAAACATTGACAAAAAGGGCCACGGAACTGAGTTTCGGGCATATTTAGAAAACGAAACTTAACGTGCAAGTGTATAAAAGTGCGAAAAAGTAATATAAACTTACTGATCGTAAAAATACTCACAATGGACTGCTACACGGGCTTTTTGCCAAATCATAGGCTTTAAACGTCCGAATCTACCGGTTATGTTCTGATATGTGATAGTATGTGGGTATATCTGCGTGTAAGAGTGAAAAAATTTGGGTTTGGAAGACAAAAAAATAGACAGAAAACCAAACAGGCAAGGGTTCAGAGCGTTTCTGAATTTTTTTAAATAAGAGGGGGGTGCACCTCTATATATAGACCAGGGAGCCTCCACTCTACCTGCTGCTACTGCAGGTAGAGGTGCGGCTCCATATAGCAGGGCCCATGTGGCGGATCTTATCGTCTCAAAGTGCGTGCACTATAAGCAACGCGAGGTCTGATTAGAAACTTTCTAAGTTTTGATCGGAGCGTCCATTTGAGGCGTACGATACCTTTCTAGAAAGCCATTGCCGAGAGTGTCACAATGACATGGGATAAAATATTTTTCGGGTCCAAAAAGATGGGTTCGTAACCAGGTCTTCGATTCCCCGCAGTTTGTCCGTTGAGTTATCTTGTGTTATTTGCACTCGGGATCATCGTTATTGTTTGTTTTGACCTTGGTGGTATCAATTCAGCTTGAGTTTGACCGAATCGAATTGGAGTTGGTATAATAACCGTTTTACCCCTCTCGGGGTTGCCTTCAATGTCGGCATGGCCTTTAGTTGACTTCCTGGGGTTGTTTCCAAGATTTGGATCCCATTCGAGTCTGTTTGTCCTCAATGTTATCTCTGAGGTTGACTTGGTCCCTCCATGTTTTCCTTTGGAGATGATGTGATGCTTCAGATTCATTTTTGAAGTTGACCTGACTTTATGGGTTGAGACCGAGGATGACTTGCACCTCCCGAGTTGAGATCGAGGTTAATCTATACCTCTCGAGTTGAGACCGAAGCTGACCTATACCTCCCGGATTGAGACCGGGGCTGACCTGTTCCTCCTGAGTTGATAACGGGGCTGACCTATACCTCCCGGGTTGAGATCGGGGCTGACCTGTACCTCTCGAGTTGAGATCAGGGCTGACTTGTACCTCCCGGGTTGAGACCGGGGCTGACCTTTACCTCCCGGGTTGAGACCAGGGCTGTCTTGTACCTCCCGAGTTGAGATCGGGGCTGACTTGTTCCTCTCGGGTTGAGACCGGGGCTGACCTGTACCTCGCGGGTTGAGATCGGGGCTGAACTGTACCTTTCGGGTTGAGACCGGGGATGACCTGTACCTATCGGGTTCAGACCGGGGCTTATTTGTACCTCCCAGGTTGAGATCGGGGCTAACCTGAGGGCCCGATTTTGAGATCGGGGTTGAACTGATGACCCAGTATTGAGACCGGGGTTGAACTGATGGCCCGGTAATGAGATCGGGGTTGAACCGATGACCCGGTATTGAGACCGGGGTTAAACTGATGACCTGGTATTGAGATCGGGGTTGAGTTGAAAAGACAATTTTGCCCTCCTACAGTGTTAGTAATAGGGAAAGAAAATTTTGAGTGTCTACAATACCTCTTATGTTCTTGAATGCTTGGACTCTTGTTCTTGACAAAAGAATAAGCTAGCTTTCTTGCACTTTGATTTCTTGCTTCTTACTATCTTCTCTCTCTCAATATAATTGTTGAAGTTTGGTAAACCACCAAATGATCAATCAAGCTCTCTATTTATAGGTTTTGCAAGACCAAGGGTAGTTTGGTCTTTAGGCCAAACATCCATAAGCCCATGTGATGCCCATGTGCTAGCATGTGCTAGCACATGCACCCCACATTCCATCCCATGTCACCCCATGTCCCCCCATGTGCCCTATAGGCCCCTCATGGGTTGCCACATGAGTTTAACCCACCTGTTAACCCATCGGTTTAACCCACGGGTTTGGTTATTAAAATTAATTCAAATTAAACGTATTTACTTCGTATAAAAATTCGTATTATACGTTGTATTAGTTCTCGTATCCTCTTCGTATTATACTATTATAATATCTAGTATTATACTCGTATTCATTCTGTATAATAATCAATATTATTATACTTAATCAATTTAATCTTAGGTTTTACTTTCCCTAACCCTTAGGGTTTTAAGTCCTCACGTAAAAATTTCGTGATCCATAACTAAAATATTAATAGATATTCCATCCTGTCTTTAAATTTTATCATTACGCGTTTCTCGAAAATTAAAAAATAATTCCCAAGTAGAAACGGATGAATAGTGATTTTACAAAAATTCCTCGAAAAACCTTTATTTTCGTCTTGGAAATTCAAATCATTTATTTTTAGCACATAGCCAGAATCCTAACCACTTCTGCATTCTCTAGGTCATAGAACGACCTTTAAATATCTTACTCAGTTTAATAAACATATAATTAAATTTTATTCAATAAAATCAAATAAAATATATTTACATAAAAGTCTGATTTTCTTGGGTGTTACACACTTTCTAATTGAACTTAAACAAATAACTAGCAACTTGAATTTGAGAAGAGGAGGGCTACCTTTATATAGAGAAATTGTTACCCAAATCATGGCTTTGCCCAAAGTTTGAATCCAATAGAAAGAAGGAGAAGCCATTGGGCAAGGAGGAGTTTGATGGAAGCTACTATTCAAGCCACTCCCCCCATCATCATTTCCATAGCCATCATCACCTCCTTGGTCTTTAGCAACATGGAGATAGCATAGGCCAATGGCCATTCACGTGAAATGAAGAAAAAGGGTCACTAAATATGGAACACTCCTTTTTAATACTCAAAAATTGCAAAAATGGCACTAGCACATTAGGTTCATTTCCTTTTGGTCTCACAAGTTAAACTTTAATGTGTTAATACTATTACATTTCCTTTTGTATCTACATATATATACAATTAGAAACATAAATTCCCCCCCCCCCCACACACACACACACACATTATATATATATATATATATATATATATATATATATATATGCATACTCATCCTATAATATATACATATACATATTATCCTTAACATCCCATATTATATTTTATGCATGAAGCAATTTTATTGTATTAAATACTTACATGACCACACTATACATGTTATTGCACATAACAAATAATTAACTAAAATAATAATCGTAATTAGTCCATCACATTATTTAATCATTTCTTCATTAATTTGATTAAGTAATTATTTATTCCATCCTCATGTCACACTAGGCATATCACATAAGCATTAATCTAAACTTTTCATCATTTTCACCATATTCTTCATTTACCATATACTTATTTCAATTAAAATTGAATCACCATATTTCAAGACACACAAAAATATAAATATTTAAACATCCTTATTTTCATTTATAATATTAATAAAAAAAATCACGGGTATTACAAGAGTTGAGCCATGGCTCAAGCTATAGGGTTAAACCCTAAGACTTGGATCCAAAGTAAGCAAAGTTGGTGATTATCCGATATGGGATAATGTTGTGATGACTCATTCATTATCCAAGCAAGATGAGGGGCAAAATAAGCCAAAGTGGCCGAATTTTATGTGCAATGGAGGGAGGTTTTGGTGAGTCATCTAACATGACTCACCACACCTAAGGCAAACGCAATAATTGAGAATGTTTTATTAAGTGATTTTGGCCATTAAGTGGTAATTAATTAAGTGCCTTAAGTTAGTTTTAATTGTGGTTTAATTAGGCTAACTAAAGGGGGTGATCAATAAGTTATTAAACATGAGGGGGAAGACCTTGTGTGACTTAAGTTGGGTGACCAACTTGTAAGGAAGAGAAACTAGCTTTTATATAAGCAACCAAGTGCTAGAAATTTCATTTGTTAGCTAAAATTATTCTAAGTGTTGGAAAGTTGAGAGCAAGAGCAAAATAGAGAGAAAAGAAAGGGAAGAGGGTCGGACTTGGGGAGTGAAAGAAGAGAGCCATAAAAGGTAAGAACATCAAACCACCATCTCTTCATCTTGTTATTTTCTTGTTTGAAGTAGTTGTGGTGGTTGGTTAAGTGAAGATCATGGAGGGGATCTTGAAGTTATAAGGTGGATATGAAGGAGTAAATCCTTGTAAAACACCTTAATGACGCATGTCATGTAAATCAAGTAATTAAAACTTAAGCCCAAGCATGAGGATGGAAAACAAGATGATTAGTGGACTTTAAATGGACATAGATATGTGTTTTTTATATATTGTGGTATAATTTCAAAAGATAAAATCATAGCTATGTAAGTTGTGACAACCTAACAATTTATAAGATCTTAAATGATTAAAATAAAGGTCAAATAATAAAACCTAGATGGAAATTGAAGGAATAATTTAAAAATTTTAAAGAATAACCTATATGGTTTACTATTTGAATGAGAATAGAGAATATATGGGTTACAAAATTTCTAAATCCTAGAAATGAATTATGTGTATGATTAAACAAATATACATTATATAATATGTATACATTTATTTTGTATATAAAGGGAATTAAAAATAAAGAAATATAACCTAATACATATATTAGGTATGGTAATTAAAAACCTAAGTGAGTATAATATGAGAGAATGTTAGTAATTAAAAATATATCCTAACCCTAAGAGATTTATTTTATACATCTCAATTAATTAATTTTATAACCTAAGAATAGCAAGTCTAATTGGGTTATAAAATTAAAGATATATGAGTAAGAAATTTATTTATAAAGGTGTGTAATGGAACCCTAATTAAATAATTAGGGTAAGATAAAAATTAAAAGTATGGGACTAAGTTGGAATTATGGCCCAAAGAATTAAATAAGTAGCCCAATTATTTATTTAAGCATTGGACTTATAACTAATTTGAGTTAAGAGCACTTAAATTATTAAGCTAGCCCAATATAATATGTATAAGACAAGTATAGTGAGGGCCCAATTTAATTAGTGGAGGAGGCACAAGTTCATTTTATCTAGTAAGTAAATTAAGAAAAAGGTGTACGCCCAAAGGGATTAAAGGAAGGCCCAAGCTTAAGCCCAATTGGGAAAGGGTATGTTAATCATTATATTAATTATTAATAAAACAAGAATGGATGGGAGATAAGGGCCACATGGCCGGTTTATGGGAAGAGGAGAAGGGAGATGTATTGTAATGATTGCATTTTTTTTTTAGTGGACAAGATGTGCTAGGTGTCACAAGATTAATGGAGCCACCCTTCACCTTATCTAATATGTAATCATAAGAGAGAGAGAATGATACGGATTTTCCAAGATAATTGTTAGATATGATTTAGATATAGAAGGGATAAGGAGAAAAAGTGGAAATCGGATAAGAGATTAAGAAAAAAGAAAAGGAAGAGGAAAGAAGAGATAAGAAAGAAATAACAAGAAAGAGAAATAGAAGGGAGAGTTCGGACAGAGAGAGGGAAAGAGGGAGATACGCGACAGCTCTAGAGGGAGGGGGAGAGAGGAAAAAATATCTCCATGGCAGAAGAAGAAGAAGAAGAAGAAGAGGAGGAAGCTAGCAAAGCAAAGGTATAAATCTACTTTCTAAGGTTTATTCTATTTTCTTTTATTGATTTGATGGAAAATGGGTTTTATGATTTTGAAATTTAAAACTCTTTAATCTATGTGTTTTCTTTAGATTCATGTATGGATCTAACATATTGAAGTGTTAGAAATTAGATCTAAAGCATAAAAAGGGAAACTA
Organism: Panax stipuleanatus; assembly: GCA_020205555.1. Classification (NCBI taxonomy): domain Eukaryota; kingdom Viridiplantae; phylum Streptophyta; class Magnoliopsida; order Apiales; family Araliaceae; genus Panax; species Panax stipuleanatus. The sequence goes on from CM035126.1 coordinate 65,379,001, forward strand.
GGTTTTTCAAAAGTAGAAAAACCCCAAATTTTTAGCCTTGGTTGTGTTTTATCTTGTGATGGGTGATTTTTGATGTAATAAATCATGGATCATAGTAGATCCATGAGTATATGATGTATGAGTATGTATTATGATGATTTATGATGAGTATTATGTGATTAATCAAGAGATCTAAAAGTTTTCTTAAAAATCCCCAAGGATGGAAAATCAGATTTTTAGAAAACGCAACATGAAACGGAAACAAACATATCTCTTATTGTTTTTTGAATTTTTAAGTGTGGTCAATTTTTAGAGTTAGGTCTATAAGTCTTCTAACTCTTCCAAGTGAAATCTCTGAAAAAGGAGTTATAGATTTCCGTGTGGACTGAATTTAACAAAGAAGGAAAAAAAAATCTGAAAATGACAAAAAACTTGCTGTCCAAAACTGCCAGGGGCAGTTTCGACCACTTATTTGTTGAAATAAATTCCAATCTTTTGGGACATTAAAATATATGTTATAAAGTAGCTTGTTTCCAAAAATGAGCGTATTCTGACTTAAATTGAGCAAGTTATGACCATTTCAATATTTGCATTTTTCTGACGAAAATCGCTATAACCGGAGTTGTATAACTCTGATGGCTACGAAATTTAAACTGGATGTCCACGTTAACATGTGTAAGATTCTTCAAAGAGTTGGGAATTTCTGGAGTTAAGCGTGAGGTAGCTAATTTCTTAAAGAATTAACTAGAAACGGATTTTTAAAAAATACTTAAGGGAGTTGAAAAATTCCAGAAAAATTATTTCTGTGTATGGAATATATGTATATATATTTGGCCAAAGGATAGAAAAATAATAACCTGATTTGGTATTTTCGTACAAAAGGGTATTTCAGCTTCCTGAAATGAACAATTCATAGTGCTAAAATGGAAACTGAAATGTCAGGAAGAGAGGTCAGTTTTGTTTCAGCTTGTTGAAATAAAAACTGATAAGGGTAGGAAGGGAAGACAGTTTTGTTTTAGTTTGCTGAAATGATATATTAAGTCTCCTAAATTCAAAAATAGTTTACCGAGTTATAATAATAACTTATGAATGAACGATCGAATAAGTGTTAAGTCTAAAGTAGTGCAATCGTACCCTTTAATGGTTGATGTATAATAGCTGGGCTAAAGGATTCTTTCATATGGGGAATGTATATACGAATTAATAACCGATCTAACTCACTGTAAAAATAGTGTAGACGAGACGGAAACTAATTTGTTAGTTGTTTGTGGGAAACCACTCAGTGAACTATATTGAATACTATTAAAGACTCGATGTGTGCTAGGTTTAGACTTATGGATACGTATAGTGTTAAGGTTATCTAATATTTGACTATGTGGTTAAGTATTAGATGGTTTACTTTTAAAGTAATAGTATTATGAGATAAGTATGTTATGCTAATTGAAAAATCAATCGTATAACTGATAGGTCTTTTCAATAAAGCGATTAAATTAGATTGTGTAGCAGTAATCGACGATACAGGCAAGTTTTCTCTAACTCAAACTTGAGTTATATTTTCAAAGCATGGTAGTGAATAATTATTGTTGATTATTCACATCTATACTGCTTATTGATTCGCATTTAGTGCATGTTGCATATGTTCAACAGGTATGAAAGGCTGATCACCTTCATTACCCTAAGGTTCAGTTAAAGTTGTTCATGGTCCTTGTTGACATTAAATATTATTAGTTCAGTCATTCATTTATTGAAACTTTGATTTATGCTCTTTCACAATTATTATATTATTAAAAATTCGAAAGCTTATTCTTTCTTTCAATCATGATATATCCTTGTTATATTTAAACTTGCTGAGCAAAGTCATTGCTCATCCTTGCTATATTATGATAACAAATTTCAGATTAAGACGAAGGCTCGAAGAAAGATAGTGGCAAAGACAAACTACAAGAGTAGATTATTACGCATTCATAACTATTTAGTTATCATATGCAGATAATGTTGTAAACCTTTTTAATTACTTAAGGTATGGATTCAGTTAAGGTTAATAGACATTGGGATATGTTATAGAATCTTGTGAAAAAAATAATATATGTTTATATATTCCGCATTAGTTTATAGAATATGTATGAAGATGATGTATCATGACGCACCATGTCCGTGGTTCTGGAGATCCGGATTTGGGGGCGCTACATAAGTTGTGGAAATATTCCAAGTGCAATGGAGAAAAAATACGTTATAACAAAGTTATGGCGAAATTTTCCATCAAAGTTATGGCGAAGTTACGGGTTGTTAACGCTTCTGGAAAATTATTTCTTTTTTTCCTGGGGTTATGTAGTTGGGGGGATATATGAGACGTGAGATCAAGAATGAGTTCAATCCGACTTCAGATGAACAAGTTATGAAAGTTAGAAAATTTGTCGTTTAAATAAACTTTCGGCGAAAAATGGCTCCCGAAATTCCCGACAAGTTGGAGAACTATGAAAATTTTTCTGTCCTAAGGGATTGGAAGAATTTGTTACAAGGAAGAAAATGTCTCAAGAATGGACTCATTCCGATATCGAATCACAAAGTTACGAAGCCGTGAAGTAGAGGCGACGAGCCAAAAATTGTTCGGGAGCCAAAATAAAGGACGAAAATTCCTTGCCTCCCAATGCCAGGGCATTTAAATTAGGCTTAATTTGAATGTCGGGGCATAGGGCAACAGAAGTTGAATAATAGTTTTGATGTCCTTTAGTAATATGGACATAACTTATTCGTCCGAACTCCGATTGAGGTGATTCAAGATGATCTGGAAAGCTAAGAAGTAGACCTACAAATTTCATTATTTAAGTTTTGAGAATTGAGGTCGGGATCAAGCTCCAAAATGAGCATTTTTAGGACTAATGTGTATTTGGAGGCAAACCATGATGGTTCCTTCGGACCGTCGGGGCCCTAAGTCATGTTTAACTACTATTTTCGAGTTTTAATCATTGGACTAAGGAAATATAGTCTAGAGTAATGTAAACCAATGAATGGTATATGTATTAAACGTGTTAATTGTATGCAATGGCGTGTCGGTTAAGCGTTCGGATTAAAAAGTCGTGTGTACAGCGTACAAACGTCAAAACGCTGAGTCGAATGTTAATAAATTTAAATAGTGTTTCGATTCTTATGAGACGGACATTATAAAACATGGAATAAATTTAAAGTAAACCATGAGTGATATTTTACGTGGCTAATTGGTATGTTTATGTGCACTGAATGTGTAGGACTTACAAAGGGCGATTAACGCTAAAGTATAAAAGACTGCTAAGGCAAGTATTCTAACTTTATTCAATCTTTATTTAAATGTTGGTTTAAAGTATGTGGATGTATATTCTTGTAAATAATCCTTATGTATACTTCGGTTTACACAATGTTTAATGGTTAAGTAAAATTCAGACTTGTACAAACTTTTTGTTGGTTGTGTAAGTGTTCAGCTATGCTATAATGCATCAAATATTTAAAGCTTTGCTATAACGCATAAATTACTCAAATTTTCAAGTTCTAATATGCATGAACTATTTAAGAAGTATGTCAATGTCATTTGTATCGGCTAGACACATGTTAAAACTTTTCAATGATCTAAATATGATCTTTCGAATTGTTATTAAGTTAAGTAATGTTTCCAAACCAATTTCTACTTGGTACGGATTTTGTCTGAGAATGAACAACCTTAATATTGGGGAAAATGTTTTATATGTCGACATGTAATGTCGAGTGATGGAAGAACGCAAATTAAGTCGTTCGCCATGTAGTATTGATCAATACATTGTACAAACTGTTGATCACTCAATGTACTCGTGAGTCATGATGGTTTACAGCGGAATAGATGTTCAAACCTTTTTGAAATGAAAATAAAAGTTCGAAGTCTTATGATCGCTCAACTAAAGTCACTACGTCGTTTCAAAAATATGCAACTGTTCAGTTAATTTTGTTCAGTTGTTGGAGGTTTAGAAGTATGAAATCATGATTCTTGATTTTTTTTTATTTTATATGCAACTATTATACTTGATAGGAATATAAATGATCATTATTGCTTAAAATTAAATATTTTCAGCGAAAACTGAGCATGTGGAAGGTTCAGGAAAGGACAAGGGTAAAGGAAAGATGAACGAATATGAGGATTATGTAACCTATTTGCAATAGATAGGTTTATTGTAAATAATTATTGTTTTAATTATCATGTTAAGAAGATTTAAAGGTCATAGAACCTAAGTATATAATAATTGGCTTGTAAAAATTAGTAATTGCTTTCCTATTATTATGAATGAATGGTTAGATGTATGATAGTGCTAGTACCGTGAAGCACCAAATCCGGAGTTTAAAGGTACTCGAATTTGGGGGCATCACAAATAATCTAAAATGGGGTTAAATAGATTATTATTGTTTAAAAATTTATCTTAGGTCTTTTTAAAATATTTAGTTAATTAATTTACAGTGTTAGAAATTAAAATGCAAGACAGTAAAAATTCAATCACACAATACACAGAGATTTGTATGGTTCACAACATACACCTCGGGTATGTTACTACGTCCAGTCTCAAGCTCCTCTCTAGAACTTGAGATCCTATTATTTCTAGTAATAAATACTCTTTCAACATGCAAAGAAGCCTTTACAAAATTGTAAAGACAAACTTCTAACTATACACAACTAACTATCTTAGACAGCAAGCTCCCAACAACTCTCCTCAATCTTAGTTGCACATTTACTTTGAGTTCAGTTCTATTTTATGATATGATCTTAAAACGACAACCTTTTCCTCACCTCACAAGTACACTAGATACCCAACTCCCAACTGGCCTCTCTAAGACGCTGGTCTTGGTCAAAGAATTACTCGTCTTTCTCACAGGTACATGAAATAAACTAACTCTACCTTTTTTCTTTTTACAAAATGTTTGACAGAATTTTACTTCTAAGATAAGCATATAAAAAATTCAGTACAGATATACAAAAGTTTAAATAATTTTTATATTATATACTTCTCAAAAATGCAAATAGCAATTAAAAATTAGATATTTATATAAAAGTTCAAGATTTTTATATTTGTGTGATATGCTTCTGTATAAGTAGATAAATAATGTATGCTCAGTTATAAAAGTTTAAGTAACTTTTATACTCGTGTGAATATGCTTCAATATTAGAAAATATTAATTTATACTCAAATCAAAAATGTTTCTGTGTAAGAAGATATTGATTTATGCTCAGATCAAGAGTACTTTCGAATAAGAAAATATATAATTTTAGTGCAAATCTATAAAGGTTTACTTTTCCTTAATAAATAAATAATGTGTTTCTATGTTAAACAGATATCACATTGATTTCAAATATAAAAGTTTAAATAACTTTTATAAAGTATATCTAACTAATATGCTTCTTTTCAAGCAGATATATTCAATGAAGTTTATGATATAAAAATTTAAATAACTTTTATACAATAAGTATTTGATGGATAGATGAATTTATGTTAAAATACTTGATGAGTGGGTTTTATACTTACGAATCGGATACCTTTTAGGCTTAATTCTTTGTTAACTTTAAGTATTTTTAGTGTCATTTTACTTATTTTTGTGTTTGTGTTGTAGGAAACGACTTCGAATGGTCAAAACATGTAAAATGGAGCTTAACATTTTCATAATTTCTGGAACTGTACACCCGCCGGGGCGAGCTTGTCGGAAAAAAAAGAGGAATTTCAGAAGTTGAGTTGGAGATGGATTTCTTTGGTTGATTGGTTCAAGGATGAAAGTCTAATAATAATCTAGAAGGGGGGTTGAATAGATTATTACAGATTTAAAAATTATCTTAGGCCTTTTTGAATTTTTTTAAATGATTTATTTGCAGTGTTAGAAATTAATATGCAAGACCGTAAAAATTCAATCACACAATACACAGAGATTTATCTGGTTCACAACATACACTCCTAGTATGTTTCTACGTCCAGTCTCAAGCTCCTATTTGGAACTTGAGATCCTATTACTATCAGTAATAAATACTCCTTCAACAGGCGGAGAAGCCTTTACAAAGCTTTATAGACAAACTTCCAACTATTCACAACTACCTATCTTGGACAGCAAGCTCCCAGCTCCCTCCTCAAGCTTAGTTGTATTTTCTTTTGAGTTTAGTTCTATTCTATGATCTGATTTTGAAACAATAACCTCTTCCTCACCTCACAAGTTCACTAGAGACCCAACTACCAGCTGACCTCTCTACGACTCTGATCTTGGTTGAAGAATTATTTTATCTTTCTCACAAGTACATAAAATAAACTAACTCTACCCTTTTCCTTTTATAGAGAATTTTTATAATAAATTGCTTCTAGAATAAGCAGATATAATTTAGTACAGATTGATGCTTCTCAAATAAGCATATAGCAGTTTAAAGAACAAATATTTTATAAAAGTTCAATGACTTTTATTCTTGAGAAAATAAGCTTCTTTGTAAGCAGATATTAATATGTATTTTAATCAAATCATGCTTATATATAAGCAAATATGTAAATTTATGCACTGTTTATAAAAGTTTGACTTATGCTCAATAAGTAAATACTTACTTTGTTATTTAGTGTAAAGTATGCCTTTTGAATAAGCAAGTAAGTTTTAGCTTTTATGCTCAAAATGCTTCTGTGTAAGCAAATAAATGATTTTAATGCAATTTAATAAAGAATAATTTATTCTTTATAATAAAGAGTGTTTTTCTATGGATGAAAAGGATTTGTTTCTCATATATTTTCTAACAAGTAATACATGAATGAATATATGTTCCAATACTTGTGTATAAAAAGATTAAATCAATTAAAGTAATAATTATCAAAGAATAACAATTTAATTAGTTAAGCACAACCTGATATAACAAATATGCTTGTTTAACTCAGATAATATATATTAATATTTTATCAATTATGTGATAGATTATAAACAAAGTCAATTAGTACTATAAAGAATCGTACGGTGTGAATCCCTCATTAGAGGAATGTCTCTTGTAGCCTTGCGACGTCTAAGTATGACAATATTTACAATTTTTAGAATTGATATTTATATAAATACTTTCAATAGATTACTACGATTTTTAAATTCGGTTCGGATAGTTCACTCTTTTTGGAGGAATATCACAGTGTCGTTTTGAACTATCAAGTGTCGTATCTATTTACGATATTTATATAAATAATATCAATAAAAAGTTACTTAAGACTATAAGGAATCGTACGGTTCAAATTCCTCTTCGTGGAGGTGTATCTCCGTAGCCTTGCGGCGTTAGATTAAGTAAACTTTTTATTTGATAAATAGATGAAATATAGATATATAAAATTATGTATAACAATATATATTTGTATATCTATAAATATAAAGCAAGTAAGAAATAATTCAACTAAGTTAACTTAAATGACTTATCTCAATTACTTGGACCAATTTCCTCTTCTCAAATAATCAGAGCTTTTGCAAGAAGAGATATAAAGCTTTTGAGAGAGTATGTAGGCAAGGAGAGTAAGCTTTTCTTTTCAAGTGAATTGGCAAAAACCAAATGAATGAAAGACTCCCTATTTATAGAATTTTGAAGTCAGGGGCAAAATAGTAATTTATGAAAATATGATTCGAATGAATGGATGAGATTGTTTTAATTTAAAGTGAATGGCTCGGATGATATTTCAATACACAGATTGCCAAACAAGCCGCCTTCAAATTTTCGCCCATTCATTTTGTTGACAACCTTAGTGTAGTTAATGCTCAATTTGAAAGCCATCATTAATTCGGTCAAAGAAAGAGAAACAGCCAGCTATATATACATACTGTTGTTTGTATATATATACTATATGATACTTAATATATATATATATATATATATATATATATGTTATGCATGCACGGTTTTATATATATATTATAAGACTTATTATATATATATATATATAATAAGTTGTATGATATATGTATGCATGCATGCATGCAATAAAATAATTTTTGCCCAAACTTTGTGTTTGAAAGAAAATAGGATCTCCTTTCCTTGGATATATTTATATGAATCAATTTATTTAACACTTGATATTTAAATTATCAAGGTTAATAAAAATTAATTCAAAAATATATAATAAAATAGTTTATATAAAAGTAAAAATAATTAATTAAATCTCAAATTTATTTAATTACTTCATAATTGTTATCTTCAAAATATACTAAAAGAAATGAGACCTATCAATCTCCCTCTTTTTGATGATGACAATTATATAAAAATATTTTCTATTAAGAGCTTCCCTTCCTGTTTAAGAAGCTCCCCCTTAACCTATGAATATTTTAAGTCCACATCTCATAGCAGTTATATAAATCTCATAGCAGTTATAGCAACAGTTATAGAATTAATATCTCATAGCAGTTATAGCATAATATTTTCCTTTCTTTCTCCCCCTTTGTCATCATAAAAAATGATGGGAAAAGAGTTATTCCAGCAGAAAAGGTTAGGCACGTAGCCCTACAGAAAAGAGTTAGTAACAAGCATATTATACATAAAAGCTAGAGAACTTGTTTCTAGCAACAGTAGTAGTAGGGAAAAGGGGGTTCGGTATTTAGTTAGTTTACAGTTATCCAAAATAGTTAGTAATATTACAATAACTGCAAATAGTTAGTTAGATGTCATCAAGATTAAGAGAGGAGAAATTCTGAGCAATTTCTGGAAAATCATCAGCTGGATCACCTGAGAACAGTGGCGGTGGAGGATCAAAGGGTGCAGCACTGGAGGTTGCTGGAAACTGGTAGGGATTCATAAGCAGTCGATTGTTCTCCATCATAAAGCATACCATGGACTTAACAGTAAGCAAAGACAGTTGTAATTCTTCTAACTTTTCTTTCATGGATTTTTGGTTTTCCAGAAGAACGTGATTCATACTGTTAAGAGAGTCTATTTTTGTAACGACCAGGAATTTTAAGCTTCTTATTAATTTTATCTGTGATTTAAAATTTTTGAGAGTTAATTTTTCAAACTTATTTAAACCTTAAGTGGTTATGTGCTTATGTGAATTTAACCTATGCAAATAAATGCTAGGATTTTTATTAAAGGGAATCACTAATGGTTATTTAAATTAGTAGATTAACCTTGAGACTTTTATATCAGAATATTGATAAAAGTGTTAGTAATTATATATTCAAATTTCTTGAGTATAGTGTAGAGAGTTAATCGTGATTAATTAATTATTTGAGAGTAATTAATTGATAACGTATGAAATTATTATTATTGTTGATTAATAATTATTATGGATAAATAATAATGAGTAATTAATTGGGAGTATGTTGATTAATTATTTTGAATAACTAATAATTAATGAGTAAGAGATTAATAAATATATTTACGTCATTTATTATTTTTTATACAAGCATGTGTTATATTAAACCTTTAATATATGATAGTTAACTATATATTATATACAGTACAAGGTGACCTTTGATAAGGCTATTATATATAGACTATATAGTAACCGTAATTGTATTATGTGAGATTGATAAGTGTAATGTGTACTTAGAGCATGTGACATGATGTGGGTAGGAAAACTTTTATGAATACCCTATCACCTTACCTTATATCAATAAACATTATTAATTGATAATACTTTCAATAAGTTATTATAATTATAATAACAGTTATTATTATAATAATACCCACTTGCTTTATATTCGGTGTTAAAATAATGTACATGGATTATATGTATGTGCACTACTTGATACCTTGTAATTAGGAATTATATTGTATGCCCTTTAAATTATTGTGACCTGTGTTATATGAAATGAATTGTGTATACAAATTTAATAACCAAGTGTTAGCATACACTATACACCCACTTGCTAGATTGCTGGAATTACTTTGTCCCATAATATGAGACCAATTTCTCTCTTCACGTGAAAGCAAGAAGCTAGCCTACTCTATCTCTTCTCAATTTCCTCATAGCTATAGCAATGATCATGGGGGAGTGGAGATTATGATGAGTTATACCAACTCCTCACCTACTATTTGATAACCATTAGATAATTGCATCTCCCATTAGTTTGATTTGAGGAACAATGTCTAGAACCGGATATTGAAATTTCCTATAAATTAACTCTCTTCCTTCTCTATTACAATTGCTGAGATTTCCATACAAGTATAGAATTAGTAGAGTTGCTAGTGAGAGTCTGTGAATTGAGAGAGTGAGAGATAGCAGCAAGTCCCTAATAACAGAGGTATAACTCCATCTTTTCAATTCTTGTAAATTTCTATTCTTGTTCTTCATTAGCACAGTTCTTGATTTTTGCAAGTTAGATGTTAATTGAGCTATGAAGTATGCTTGTAAGTTAGTAAGCATGTTAGTTATATACTGTGACTGGTTTGGAATGAATGCGTAAGAGTTTCTGAGTTGGGATTTTCAGGAACTGCCGAAGCAGTTCAGTCTGGGTTGGAGCAGGAGCCGGCGCAGCTGCGCCGGGTTTAAGCCTGGTTGCAGCGCAGCTGCGCAGGACCTGCAATTCAGATTTTTCTTTTCTGCATCAGTGCTGTTGTGTGATAGTTTTCTTGCATTGATTTAAACAAACATGTTAACATGGGTAATACGTATATATGGGTACATAAACCTAACATAAACATGTTCAAGCTAAGATGGTATACATTTCGACGAAACAACTCATGGTTTTCGAAATGAATGTTGAGTTTTAAAAGGGGACTTTGGTATAGAAATGTCACAGATATATTCTGACTTTTGAGACGTGTTAGTATGACCTAGGAAGGCATGAAATGCATGTTAATTGATGTATATATGTTTTATGTTGTAAAGAGAACGTACGAACCTAACTAGTACACATTCCTAACAAAAATAAAAGTTTTGAAAACAAACTTTGACATGTCGACATTCTGATTTTTCAGACATGATATTATAATGTAGAGATGCATGAGAGATGTATTACATTGTGTATATAGGTATCATAATATAACTTGAACATGTGGACCTTAATATTGAACGTTACTAACATCAACATAAGCTTTGAATATGAACTTTGACGTATACGTAGTATGTATGAATTTTGATTTCATGATCATGATCATGTGTTCTATATAAACATGAGAACTAAGACTAATGTGATAGAACATACTAGTATACTTGACCGTAAGTTACGTTTTCAAAAGTGAAACTTAAGAACTTTGAAAAGAGAACTTAACCAAGACTCGTGTCTTTAGATTGTGACCACTTAAATACATGTATGTGACTTATTATATGCATGCTAATACATGTGAGTAACGGTTACGAGATGCTTTACATGTACCGTGTTGTCTTTTTAACTTAGTGTACCTTGCAAATGGAAACTTAGAATGTGAAATAGCATTGAATTATATTATGATCAGGCAAGCATGTTCATTAGGATGTCATTATGCCTATAGACATATTAACATGAACCGCACTTGGTTAAACACAGATTTCAACTATGCATGCTTAATCATAGAAAATGAACTTCAAATAGGAACTATGTGATTTATATTTGTGTAATATACTCGAGCATATATATCTAGTATTGTTTAGTCTCATTATGAGATAGTATAACCGGAGTAGTAAACCTTTGAAATATGAACTTGTTTAACTTGAGGTTTACCGGCATGATAATATATGACTCTGAAATTGGATTAGGATGAGCATGCTAGTTTCGAATGAGAGATTATAATTGATAAGCATGTGTATTGGTTTAATGGCAATAGTTGCATGCTAGAGTTACGCCGGGACACTTTCAAACCCGAGCAATTTGCTTAAGTCGGATTTTAACAGTTAACATATTATGATGCTATAAATGGTATGTTTGATATTGAATGTGATCTTATGTGATAGAATTATATAATGATTAGATTCTTGTATGTGCGAACTTATACTAATTGGAGAGATCGACTTGTTAATATTAGGTCGTCCCCACACCGTTTAAATTAAAGCTAGAATTATTTGTAGCTGAGCATACAGGCAAGTTTCCCTGACTTACACTTATTATTTGTGCAAGTCTCCCTAACTTTACTCAATTTTATATTGAGCAGGGTATTGTTATATTGCAAGTTTCCTAACTTCATTTAATTGTGATATTGAATGCAAGTACCCTAGACCCTTGTATTACTTTATTCAACGGATATTGTAAGCTAGTATCCGAACCCTACTTTTATTGTGCAAATATTTTAAATCCTTTCACTACTTTATTCAATTACTCGAGTAAGCGAGATTCTAAACTTCACCTTTATTGTGCAAGTTCCTATCCTTCTCATATTGTTTTGAGCAGGTTATTATTGTATTGTGAAAGTTCCCCGAACTTCATATTTTGAGTATTGTGAAAGTTATCCGAACTTCACATTTTGAGTATTGTGAAAGTTCCCCGAACTTCACATTTTGAGTATTGTGAAAGTTCTCCGAACTTCACATTTTGAGTATTGTGAAAGTTCCCCGAACTTCACATTTTGAGTATTGTGAAAGTTCCCCGAACTTCACATTTTGAGTATTGTGAAAGTTCCCCGAACTTCACACTTTGGTTATTGTGAAAGTTCCCCAAACTTCACACTTTGGTTATTTTGCAAATTCTCGAACTTCATTTCTTGTTTATGAAAGTTCTCTAAACTTATACAAACTCGTAAATTGTGCAAGTATCTTATCTTTGTGTTTACTTTACTCAAAGAACATTGTAAGCAAATGTCCTAACCTATGCATTTACTTTATGCAAGGGATCTATTATGGTGAAATTCCCCGAATTTCACTCTTTGATGTTGTAAGTGTCTAAGCCTATGCAGTTATTTTATGCAAGGAAATCTAGTATTGTGCAAGTTCTCCGAACTTCACACGCTGAGTATTGTGCAAGTTCCCCGAACTTCACACGTTGAGTATTGTGCAAGTTCCCCGAACTTCACATTTTGAGTATTGTGAAAGTTCTCCGAACTTCACATTTTGAGTATTGTGAAAGTTCCCCGAACTTCACACTTTGGTTATTGTGAAAGTTCCCCGAACTTCACACTTTGGTTATTTTGCAAATTCTCGAACTTCATTTCTTGTTTATGAAAGTTCTCTAAACTTATACAAACTCGTAAATTGTGCAAGTATCTTATCTTTGTGTTTACTTTACTCAAAGAACGTTGTAAGCAAATGTCCTAACCTATGCATTTACTTTATGCAAGGGATCTATTATGGTGAAATTCCCCGAATTTCACTCTTTGATGTTGTAAGTGTCTAAGCCTATGCAGTTATTTTATGCAAGGAAATCTAGTATTGTGCAAGTTCTCCGAACTTCACACGCTGAGTATTGTGCAAGTTCCCCGAACTTCACACGTTGAGTATTGTGCAAGTTCCCCGAACTTACACAAATTCCTATATAAGCGAAATTCTAAACTTCACTTTGTGCAAGTTCTCTATCCTTCTCATATTATATTGAGTAGGTTATTGTTGAATCGAAAGTTGTTTACTTAATTGCTTGAACTTTATTTCCAAGCATGTTATTTAGTGGTTTAATTACTTGTCAATTATTCCACATCGATATTATTGATGTCCGCACCTAGTGCATTTGAGCTCGTACAGTCTTGGACTTGTACATTATTCAAGGTCCTAAATTTCTTGAACTATGTCAGTAAGAGTCTGAACCTTTGCTCGGTCAAACTAGTGTATGAAGTTTTCTTTGAAGCTATCCAAACCAATTGATGGTAAGGATTCTTAGACGGAACAGAACACCCCTCATATGTAGGAGTGTGCCCAGGTATCTAATATATATGATACGAGTAAGCAGATTTAAGTGTTATGCATATTCACGTTGTGCCCGAGGCTGATCTCCTCGAGGTACTAAGTTTCTGTAGCCAGAAGCCAGTAATTCTAAAAAGGGTCAATTAGCTATTGAACCCATTGGAAAGTTATAGTTCAGAGTCTACTCGACTATCAGTCATTCTAAAGGCAATTATTATCTTTGCTTTTAATATTCATATTGTTGAATTGTTCAGATGTTCATAGTGTTGAATCATATAGGTTGTTGAACCTTACAAATATTCATATTATTGAATCATTCTATTATTCGTACTGATTCGTTCAGATATTCATATTGTTGAATCGTTCAGATATTCATATTATTGAATCGTTCTAATATTCATTGTTGAATCTTTAAGATATTCATTTTGTTGAAATCATTGTCAGATATTTTTCCATTCATCATGATATATCCTTTATTGTTGTATTTAAACTTGCTGAGCAAACTTGTTGCTCATTCTTGCTATATCATGACTTATATTGCAGTTGAGCCCGAGCCCTCAGGGAAGGACAAGGGTAAAGGAAAGATTTAGGAGAGTTTGCAAGGAGCAGACTTTGTCTTTATGATTTGTTTAATTACTGTTAATGCAATATGAACCCTAATATTTATTCTAGGGTATGTTTGTATTGATGTATTAAGGTTATCGAATCTTGGGACTAGTAACACCTTTTGAATGAACGACATACGTTTATTATATTCCGCATTTTAGTTATCATATGTTGTTTAAAGGTGGATGTTTAGTATTTTTTGCGTGACGACCGGACCGGGGTCAGAGGACCCGGATTCGGGGGTGTCACAATTTTGGCGACCATATTGATGTCAGACTCTATGACTTCAGTATCAAAAGGCTTAAATACAATCAAGGATTGAGGTGGAAGATTTAGATGGGAGACAATGTTGCTAGTTGGAACTAGTTGAGACTGGTGTTGTGAGAGGTCAATTTCTAGAAAAGTAAAGATGTGAGAAAGCAGCAAACCAAAACCCAGACAGTTATTGTGAAAATAGAACTCGAAAGAGGATAACAGAAAGTAAGCTAGATTGTATGGCATGCATTCATTCAAGATACTTTTGATAATTTCCAAGTCAAAAGGCAGCATTTTTCTATCTTCTCTAACTGGCATGAAATTATGTCTAAGGATCTTTCCCAAGAACTGACTTTCAGCAGTAAGAAATGGTATACCAACTTTACAAGGATAATCAAATAATAAAGCAGGTACTATTTGATCAGTCACCACAGATAAATTATATTTAAAGAGCATGCATTCTTCAACAGAAATACCAGAAGGATGGAGATAAGAGTTGACCCTAGGTAACTCTAATGTTGAAGGATGAAGATGAAGTGCATTGATAAGGAATAGTTCATCAATAATATAGGCTTGACCCTGTATGCAAGTGGTGATACTAGTTAACAGTCCAGAAGAATCTTTAGAGAATTCCATGTGAGTATAAAACTCAGAAATAAGACCAGGATAAATAGATTTGTCATGAAAAGTTACCAGACAATCCCACCCAATATTTTTGATCTTTTCAAATAAGTCTGGAAAACTGTGAACAGTGATCACATTTCCTGGAGACAAGTTATGTCTCATGACTCTATATTTAGCTTGGGCAGATGCAGTTGTAAGAAGAGGAACATCAGGAGAAAAATGCAGTTCAGAATGCAATGGGAGTTTCTTTCGTTTGGATGAAAAAACTTTAGACATGATGAGCAGAGAAGCTGGAAATAAAGGTGAAAAAAAGAAGCTAAGTAACGACTGGACATGTGAATGCACCATATTGAAAATGAAAATTATATATATTGAAGAGATGTAGTGATATGCTGCAGAGAACTTAGGCTATATGAAGAAGCAATCATGATTATTAATAAGGATAAGTAAAGTTTTACAAGTAATGTGACCTTACTGTGAACTGTAGTGAAAAATAGAGCATTTAAACTAAACAGTGAAATGGATGTTGTGAAATCTTACACTTAAGAAAGTCAAACACAAGATTTGGTAAACCAAGGAATGTGCCACATTTCAAATGTATAACACATAGTAGGGTCATACATAGTCAGTTTCTTAAAAAAAATAAAATATAAGATTATAGTGTTGGTCATTTAAAACATTCCTTAATAGAACACGGCAAGCAATAATTGCACGGATAAGGATATAAATAGAAATGAAGTATACCAGAGGATGAAGTAAAAAAATCCAGAGAGGCAGGTAATATGTATACTCTATCATTTATATCATATCTCAGTGAGATATGGCAAGCATTGGGAATCAGACTAGGAGTTCATTGCTCATAATTAGTTTGAAAAATAGCAGAACAGATAAAATTTAAAGCTAGTGGACAGCAGTATCCACACAATATATAGCAGATAGTAGTGACAGCACTTAACAAATAAATCCAGTGGACATCAGTGTCCACACAATATATGTAATGATTGAGAATTTATATTTAATTTTAAATATTTATTGAATTAAATAAATATTTTATGTGATTTATTTATTGAGTTAAATAAATAAATTATGTGATTTATGGAGTAATTTTATTAACTGTTATATATTGATTAAATGAATGTGCAATATTTAATTTAATTAATGTATATTAATTTTATACTATAGTTCTAATTTAATTGAGATAATTAAATTAGATGAGATATGTGATGAGGTGTTGCATGGATTATAATTAGCGAGTAATTATAATTACGTGGCAATTTTATGTGATTAATTGATGTTAGATTTTAATTGATTAAATTAGATAATTGATATTTAATTAATTAAAATGTGACATTAAAGTATGTATTAAATAATTTGTTAAAATAAAGAAAAAGATTTTTAAATTTGTTTTGCCAAACAAGGCCCTTGTATTTGTTTTAAACCTATTTCTACCAAACATGGCCTTAGCGACTAAAATCTGTTTTTAAATAAAAGGTTTGCCAAACATGACCTTATGGCTTTTAAAATTCAAAACAAATTATAACTGCTAATTATTTAATTTAGACATTATATATTTGTCAGTTACGTTGCATGTTATTATGTCTATTATATACGTATATCAATTTACATTAGACGTTAACTAGAAGAATAAGAACAAAGAAAGAGAGAAAACACTCTGTTAGTTTGAAGAGAAGAATAGAGAGGAACTTGGTGATTCTGAGAATTTAGAGGAGACTACCAAAGCTATTCTCATCATCTAAACAAAGATTAATCAAGGATTTAAGATAATAATTCACCTCTTGTTCTTAGTTTTCTTGTAGTCTGGAGTTTTATAAATAATTGGAATTGTAATTGATGAATTAGTTGATTTCATGTTATGTGAATTGATAGATGTTGGAATCCATTATATGTATGCTATAAATGGTTTTTTTTCAAAAATCAAAGTACTGTGAAAACAAGTTTTTACATGAGGGAATAGTGTTCTTATGAGTTTCATATATTGGTTGATTTTAGAATGGAAATTGATGAATTTCATATGTGATTTGTGCAAATTGAGAGTTGTACATGATGCTAGTTTCAATAACAAAAATAATGCTTATAGTATGGATTTAATTGGTTGAGAAATTTATTTACAGTAGATTATTTTGTTAGAATATGAGTTTTATAAAATGTCAAAAAATTTGAGTTTTAAAATCTTTAATTTTCGTTGCTTAGATGAATTATGTGATTGGTATCATATATAGCATGAGTATTACTACATATGTATGCTTTACATGGTTTAAGTTACTGTAAATATCCATTTGTTGGCTTGTATGGGTTAATCGGTGAAGCAGAGTAATGTGGCTGTCTGCGTCTGGCCTAGTTGCTGCGCAGCTGCGCCGGCAGCAAGGCCAGGAGCAGCGCAGCTGCGCCGCTTGTCCTTCACAGATCCTTACCCTGTACAGCTGCGCCGGTGCCAAGGCCTGTGGCTGCGCAGCTGCGCCGTGCACAGTGTAGTGGCAGTGAGTTTTAGTCAAGTGTGCAGTGTGTTGTTATGTTTCCATTACATTGTTGCTAAGATAATGAGCAGGTATCTAACTGCTATAACATGTGTTAACATGAAGTTGATAATTTCATAATTCGAGAAAAAGAAAGTTTTGAAAACTTAATATAGTATTTAAATTAGAAGATATAATTGTTTAATTGTAAAATAAGTTACTTAATTATAATTTGATTAATTATAATTAAGAGTAAATATTTAATTTAAATTATAATTCTGTGAAATTATAATGTATAGAAGTTGATTTATTGTAATCAATTAGATGTTAATTTAAATTATAATTTTATATAATTATAATTTAATAAATGCATGATTATTATAAATTATAATTGATAAATACATGATTAATTGTAAATTGTGTAATTATAATGCATGATATAGTTTAATTAACTATTAATTATGAAATTTTGATAATTTAAGAGGTAACTACAATTGAGTAATTATAATTAGATTAAGTGTTTAAATTATAATTGTTTAATTATAATTTAGCTAAAATACATAATTGATTTAATTATGTGAGTATGTGTGTGATAAAATTAATTATTTGATAATTGATTATTTATTTAATTAGAGTGTGTTAACCATGAGGGTTAACCACTTATGTGAATTAGTTATGTGTTAACTAATTTAGGTTATTGTGATTAAATATATATGTGTAGGAAGTTTTAAAGTACGTGAATTGAGTTAAGTAGCTTGCACTTGAGGCAAGTTTTCTAAACCTTAATCTTGTATTAATTTTATGCAAGTCTTCTAACCCTAAACTTGTTAATTATATACAAATTCTTGAATTCATATATTCATTGTTGAGAATGTCCTTTCCATATCTGTATTGGACAATTGTTTATTTAATTGAAATGATCTTAATTTATTACGAATTTTAAATGCTTTAAGTTGATTCTAAAGCATATTTTAAATGCTTTAAGTTGATTCTAAAGCATATGTTAGCTCATAATTCTGTTATTTACGAATTATTGATAGTCGATTCAACTAATCCTTAGTTGATGAACGTGAAATCTAAATTATCCTTGTAAGCTTATACAAACCAAACTTTCTTTGGTGCGGACTTGAATTCAAATTGCTGAGTTGAACAACCCTATGTACTAGGGGAGGTTACTACGCATAGCGTTAAGATGTTTGTGCACAATACATGATACAAAGGGCTGATCCCCCTAAGTACGAGTTAAGGTCCATAGTCTTATTGACTGTTAAAGGTTTAAATAGAAATATTTATAACCTAGGACAAGAGTTCAAAGGTCTTATGACACTCAGATAAATTCTATTTTTGAATTGTAATTGCGATGAAAGAATTATTATTCAATTCTTTATTGTTGAAGCGAATCATATTATTCAGATTCTTTGGAAGATATCCTTTCATGTATATATTATTGTTAAACTCCAATGAGCTGTGGTTTGCTCACTCTTGCATTAAATAACAATTTCAGTTAAGGTCGATAACGATGATGCTCCGTCTATAAGTAAGGGCAGGGGAAAGCAAAGCAAGTGAAGACTTGTTTTTATTTAACTGAGAATGATTGTACTAAGACTTGACTGTTATATTTTTATTTTCGCCCTTTATTGTTTATGTCAGGGTTAGAGTAACCCGGGATTATTTTAAAAAGGTTGTAACCCTTGTTGTAAGGGAGATTTATTTATTTTAATTTAAATTGTAGGTTATTTTGCAATATTCATTGGGTAGATGTATGTTATATTACAAAGTGAACACCAAATTATGTGAAAACGAAGTACCCGGATTTGGGGGTGTCACAGGTTGGTATCAGAGCTATAGGTTATGAAACCTTAGGTGGGGAAAAACCTTAGGTAGTAGCCTTATGGTAAGATCGAAAAGATAGATGTGATAGGTAAAAGATAATAAACTACCGTATGTGCTATGTGTTTACATTATAGTATTCCAAGAGTGACGATTCGATATCACGTAATAATGAATTTTAAAATTCTTTTATCAGGATGTTGAACGTTGGAGAACCTAGTCAGGCTAGAGAGGATGTACCTCAGGTGCCTAGAGATGAGGAGCCCCGTGACATACATGTTGTCTGGGAGCAGCTGGTTAGGAGAGAGCCATCTTTAGTGATCACCATAGCTGGTCGGGAGCGTGAGCTGACACCTATTCCAGAAGATGACGAGTCTGAAGAAGAGGAGGAGGAGGAAAAGGATCCCGAAGAGGAATTCCCACCTCACTCTACTAGTGCTAAGATGTACGAGGCAGTCTACGATAGCAATGTGGATCTTCATGGACGAGTAGGAGATCTCAAAGAAACCATCCAGCAGCGGGACGAGACGATCGAAGAAATGGCAAGTGACCTAGGAGATGCACAGTGGAACCTAATACATATGGAGGTTGATAGAGATGCTGCTCGATTTGAACTGGCAAAGCTGAAGCAAGACATCCAGGAGGAGTCGAGGAAGCGTGCCAGAGCTGAAGAGTCAAGCTTGAGGGCTAATCAACGAGCCGATCGAGCTGAAGCTAAAGCTGAAGCCAAGAGAGCCAAGCTAAGGGAGACGGAGTATACTTTTCATACAGCGATAGAGAGAGCTCAGGACCGTATTTTCTACTACCCAGCTCAGTTCCAAGGTTTACCGTGGTATGTGGTGGACCGAAGAACGGCGTTTCGGGTAATGAAAGAGGAACGCAGAGAGGCTGTGCGACGTATTAATATGCCTAGGAAGTAGTAGTAGTAGCAGTAATAGCAGAAGTAGCAGTAGTAGAGTTTTGTTTATGTATTGCTTTTTGTAATAAGTAATGTAAATCTCATAATTTGAGATAAGAAGGGGATGAGTTAATAATGTGATCCTGTAACTTTTTCAGTTCAGGAAGGATGATGTAAATGGCAAAAATGCTATCTGTTTGATTTTTTTTTTTAAACTACCAGTAATTAATAAAAGAAATTTATTTGACGTGCTATGTGTTCTATGTGAATTGAGCCATTTAAACGTTTAAGTATGAACTTGAATACTTAATAGTTGAATAAAGGGTCTAATAATAATATTTTCTTAACAGAAAATGCCTCATAGAAGAAGATCAACACGTCAAAACCCCAAGGGTTTGACGAACAACAACAATAACGATAGGACGAATCCCAACTCAGTTCAGCAGTTGGTGAACCTGTTGACCGGAGCTCTTACGAATCAGCCGCAAGTGCAGGGAACAACGTTCAAGGAATTCAAGGCTGTAGGACCACCTGAATTCAAAGGATCGACCAACCCTATTAAGGCTCAGACATGGGTTATGGAAATGGAGAAGGTATTCGACGTAGCCCAAGTAGGTGAAGATCAGAAGACAGCGTTCGCGGCTTTCATGTTGAAGTCGGATGCTAGCTTTTGGTGGCAGGCTAACAAGACCCGAGAGGGAGAGGGAGTCATCACGTGGGAATGTTTCAAGGAAATGTTCTACGAAATGTACTTCCCAGTGAGTTCCTAGGACCAGATGGAGGTCCAGTTCCTAGAACTTAAGCAAGGAGGGATGACGGTGTCCGAGTATGCCGCCAAGTTTAACGAGTTGGCCAAGTTCGCTACATACCAGGTCAGCACTGACACTAGGAAAGCGAGAAGGTTTGAGCGGGGACTGAAGCCCTGGCTCTACAACAAGGTTTCCATGTTCCAGCTGAATACCTTTGCAGCGGTGCTGGAGAAGGCCATACTTGCTGAGGGAGGAAGCGAAGCGGTGACAAAGTTCAACCAAGATAGGAAGAAGAAGAATGATGTAGAAACCAAAACTGGGGGTAGCAGCGCTGTGAACTAGAAGAGGAAATGGAATGACAACACCTCTGCTGGGAGTCAGCAAGGAAGCCAGCAGAAGAGGAAGTTCAAAACATGTGCTACATGTGGTAAGAATCACACTAGTGTGTGCATGAAGGGGAAGCGGGTGTGCTTCAACTGTGGTCAGGAAGGCCACATCGAGCCTAATTGCCCAAACCTGAAGAAGGGAGCTTGATTTAGATGTGGATCCAAAGATCACGTGGCTTGCAACTTCCCGAAGAAGCTGACGGCAAGGTCAACAGGGAGCGAAGGGAATGGAAGCGGCAATACCGTTACTATTGCTGCACCATTGCAAGCTGTTTGACCCACTGCACAGACATTCAATATGACGGTGCAGGATGCTGTGCAATTAAAAGACGTGGTGTCAAGTATTATTCCGGTCAATAGTATAAATGCATATGTATTATTTGATTCGGGTGCTACTTGTTCATTCATATCTGATGATTTTGCTAAAACCCTAGACTTACCTGTAGAAGAGTTAGTTTACCCTTTGAACATAGAGATTATGAATAGGGAGGTTATTCCTGCTAGGAGCGTTTATAGGAACTGTAGATTGGACATTAAGGGATAGGAGCTTAGAGTAGATTTGATTTCGATAAAACTTGGGGAATTCGACGTCATACTAAGTATGGATTGGTTGTTCAACCTTTGGGCGGTAATCGACTGTCAGAAGAAGTCGGTGAACCTTACGACTCCGTCGAAGTTGGCGTTCTATGGTAGCAAATCGCCTAGACAAGTGAGTTGTCTGACGGTTATGCAAGCCAAGAAACTTCTGACCCAAGGCTGTGTGGGATATCTAGCCTACATAGTAGATACGGGTAAGGAAAGCCCGAAGGTGGAGGAGATATCGGTAGTTAAGGAGTTTGTGGACGTTTTTCTGAGCGATTTGCCAGGACTTCCGCCAGATAGGGAGATAGAGTTCGTGATCGATCTAGAGCCGAAAACTGCTCCAATTTCAAAGGCTCCGTACAGAATGGCTCCAGTCAAGATGAAGGAACTGATGGTTCAACTGCAAGAATTACTAGACAAGAAGTATATCCAACCGAGTGTTTCGCCGTGGGGAGCGCCTATTTTGTTTGTTAAGAAGAAAGATGGATCGATGCGTCTTTGCATTGATTATAGGGAGTTGAATAAAGTTACGATCAAGAATAGGTATCCTTTACCTAGGATCGATGACTTGTTTGATCAACTGAAGGGTGCGAGGTACTTCTCAAAAATCGATTTGAGAAGTGGGTATCATCAATTGAAAGTGAGGAAGGAAGATATACCTAAAACGGCTTTTAGGACTCGATATGGTCATTACGAGTTCTTGGTGATGTCATTTGGTCTCACGAATGCCCCAGCTGCATTTATGGACCTAATGAACAGGGTGTTCAAGCCATTTCTGGATAAGTTCGTGGTAGTGTTCATAGATGACATCCTGGTTTATTCCAAGACCGAGGAGGAGCATGCTGAACACTTACGACTAACCTTAGAATCCCTGAGACGAGAGAAGTTTTACGCTAAATTCTTGAAGTGCAAATTTTGGTTGGAACGTGTGCAATTTCTTGGTCACGTGATCAATAAGGATGGTATTTTGGTGGATCCGTCGAAGGTTGAAGCTGTTATAAATTGGGATCAGCCGAAGACGCCGTCTGAAGTGAGGAGTTTCTTGGGATTGGCAGGTTATTACCGTAGATTTATCCAAGACTTTTCTAGAATCGCAACTCCGTTGACGAATTTGACTCGTAAAACGGTTAAATTTGTTTGGACGGATAAATGTGAGGAAAGTTTTCAAGAGCTGAAGAAGAGGCTGAGTACTGCGCCTGTACTGTCCTTACCGGATAGTTCGGGGAATTTCGTAGTATATAGCGATGCCTCACATAAAGGATTAGGCTGTGTGTTGATGCAGAGCGGCAAAGTCATTGCCTATGCGTCACGTCAGCTAAAAGATTATGAGAAGGGGTATCCGACCCATGATCTAGAATTGGCGGCAGTAGTGTTTGCCCTAAAGATTTGGAGGCACTACTTATATGGAGAAAAGTGTGAAATATACACAGATCACAAGAGTCTGAAGTATATATTTACCCAGAAGGATTTGAACATGCGCCAAAGAAGATGGTTGGAACTGATTAAAGACTACGATTGCGAGATACTTTACCATCTGGGTAAAGCTAACGTTGTCGCCGATGCTTTGAGCAGGAAAGGTCGGGAGAAGCTGAACTTGTTAACTGATCAGAATCGGTTAATAGAACAGATGGCTAGATTGGAGTTGGAGGTGAAGCTTCCGAAGGAATCGGATGAGATGTTGTTTCAAATAACTACTAGTTTTACTCTAGTAGACAAAGTGTAAGAAGCACAACTGCACGATGAAGAATGTAAGAAGATTTGGAGGAGGATAACCGATGGCAAAGAGTTCAAGTTCAAGATCGATAACGAAGGTCTGTTACGATTTGAAGGTAGAATCTGGGTACTGCCAGTACCTGAGGTCAAAGAGGAGATTTTGAGCGAAGCTCATAGTTCTAGATATTCTATTCACCCTGGGAGTACGAAGATGTACCAGAATCTCAGGCATCATTTCTGGTGGCCAAATATGAAGAGGGGCGTTGCTTTATGCGTTGCGAAATGCTTAACGTGCCAGAAAGTTAAAGCAGAACACCAGAGACCAAGTGGTTTGCTGCAACCGTTAGAAATTCCAAAGTGGAAGTGGGAGCACATCACGATGGATTTCATGGTAGGTCTTCCAACAACTCAGAAGGGATTTGATGCGATATGGGTTATAGTGGATCGACTGACGAAGTCAGCCCACTTTCTGCCGATCAGGGTTAAGTACAACCTGGATAAGCTAGCAAAGCTATACGTGAAGGAAATTATTTCTCGACACGGTGTTTCGGTGTCGATTATATCCGACAGAGATCCGCGTTTCACGTCTAACTTTTGGAAGCGATTGCAAGAATGTCTGGGAATGCAATTGCGAATGAGTACAGCGTATCATCCTCAAACTGATGGACAGAGCGAGAGAACGAATCAGACGCTTGAGGATATGCTGAGAGCTTGTGTGATGGACTTCAAAGGAAGTTGGAAGGATCATCTACCGTTGGTGGAGTTCGCCTACAACAATAGTCATCATGCGAGTATAGGCATGCCGCCTTACGAAGCATTATACGGCAAAAAATGCAGAACTCCTTTGTGCTGGGATGAAGTCGGTGAACGTCAATTGTTGGGACCAGAATTGGTACAACAAACTGCTGAAATTGTGAAGCTGATCAGAACGAGATTAATTGTTGCTCAAGACAGACAAAAGAAGTTGCCGATCTTCATCGACAGAACTGAGAATTCTTACCAGGAAGTTTCGTTTTCCTGAAGGTATCTCCTTGGAAAGGGAAAATTCAATTCGGTAAGAAGGGGAAGCTGAGTCCCAGATTTATTGGACCTTTCGAGGTACTACGAAAGGTGGGCGAGGTTGTTTATGAGATTGCATTACCTCCGGAGCTCGAGAATATACATAATGTCTTTCATATTTCTGTGTTAAGACCTTACAAGCACGATTATAAACATGTAATAGAATATGAACCTTTGCTATTTGATAAAGACTTAACATATGAAGAAGTGTCTGTTCAAATAGTTGATAGAAAGGAACGAGTACTTAGGTATAAAGTGATACCTTCTGTTAAGGTAATCTGGAGGAACCATGAAGAAGCCACGTGAGAACTCGAAGATGTTATGATGAAATCTTATCCGTATTTATTTGCTTAGTTTGTGTAACCCCTTGTGTACTGATTCTGGGGACATAATCCTTTTAAGGAGGGAAGAATGTAATAGACGAGAATTTTTTTTTGTGTGATTCTAGGGACAGAATCCTTTTAAGGAAGGAAGATTGTAACGATTGAGATTTTATATTTAATTTTAAATATTTATTGAATTAAATAAATATTTTATGTGATTTATCTATTGAGATAAATAAATAAATTATGTGATTTATGGAGTAATTTTATTAACTGTTATATATTGATTAAATGAATGTGCAATATTTAATTTAATTAATATATATTAATTTTATACTATAGTTCTAATTTAATTGAGATAATTAAATTAGATAAGATATGTGATGAGGTGTTGCATGGATTATAATTAGCGAGTAATTATAATTATGTGGCAATTTTATATGATTAATTGATGTTAGATTTTAATTGATTAAATTAGATAATTGATATTTAATTAATTAAAATGTGACATTAAAGTATGTATTAAATAATTTGTTAAAATAAAGAAAAAGATTTTTAAATTTGTTTTGCCAAACAAGGCCCTTGTATTTGTTTTAAACCTATTTCTACCAAACATGGCCTTAGCGACTAAAATCTGTTTTTAAATAAAAGGTTTGCCAAACATGACCTTATGGCTTTTAAAATTCAAAAAAAATTATAACTGCTAATTATTTAATTTAGACATTATATATTTGGCAGTTACGTTGCATGTTATTATGTCTATTATATACGTATATCAATTTACATTAGACGTTAATTAGAAGAATAAGAACAAAGAAAGAGAGAAAACACTCTGTTAGTTTGAAGAGAAGGATAGAGAGAAACTTGGTGATTCTGAGAATTTAGAGGAGACTACCAAAGATATTCTCATCATATAAACAAAGATTAATCAAGGATTTAAGGTAATAATTCACCTCTTGTTCTTAGTTTTCTTGTAGTCTGGAGTTTTATAAATAATTGGAATTGTAATTGATGAATTAGTTGATTTCATGTTATGTGAATTGATAGATGTTGGAATCCATTATATGTATGCTATAAATGGTTTTTTTTCAAAAATTAAAGTACTGTGAAAACAAGTTTTTACATGAGGGAATAGTGTTCTTATGAGTTTCATATATTGGTTGATTTTAGAATGGAAATTGATGAATTTCATATGTGATTTGTGCAAATTGAGAGTTGTACATGATGCTAGTTTCAATAACGAAAATAATGCTTGTAGTATGGATTTAATTGGTTGAGAAATTTATTTACAGTAGATTATTTTGTTAGAATATGAGTTTTATAAAATGTCAAAAAATTTGAGTTTTAAAATCTTTAATTTTTGTTGCTTAGATGAATTATGTGATTGGTATCATATATAGCATGAGTATTACTACATATGTATGCTTTACATGGTTTAAGTTACTGTAAATATCCATTTGTTGGCTTGTATGGGTTAATCGGTGAAGCAGAGTAATGTGGTTGTCTGCGTCTGGCCTAGTTGCTGCGCAGCTGCGCCAGCAGCAAGGCCAGAAACAGCGCAGCTGCACCGCTTGTCCTTCCCAGATCCTTACCCTGCGCAGCTGCGCCGGTGCCAAGGCCTGTGGCTGCGCAGCTGCGCCGTGCACAGTGTAGCGGCAGTGAGTTTTAGTCAAGTGTGCAGTGTGTTGTTATGTTTGCATTACATTATTGCTAAGATAATGAGCATGTATATAACTGCTATAACATGTGTTAACATGAAGTTGATAATTTCATAATTCGAGAAAAAGAAAGTTTTGAAAACATAATATAGTATTTAAATTATAAGATATAATTGTTTAATTATAAAATAAGTTACTTAATTATAATTTGATTAATTATAATTAAGAGTAAATGTTTAATTTAAATTATAATTCTATGAAATTATAATGTATAAAAGTTGATTTATTGTAATCAATTAGATGTTAATTTAAATTACAATTTTATGTAATTATAATTTAATAAATGCGTGATTATTATAAATTATAATTGATAAATACATGATTAATTGTAAATTGTGTAATTATAATGCATGATATAGTTTAATTAACTATTAATTATGAAATTTTGATAATTTAAGAGGTAACTATAATTGAGTAATTGTAATTAGATTAAGTGTTTAAATTATAATTTAGCTAAAATACATAATTGATTTAATTATGTGAGTATGTGTGTGATGAAATTAATTATGTGATAATTGATTATTTATTTAATTAGAGTGTGTTAACCATGAGGGTTAACCACTTATGTGAATTAGTTATGTGTTAACTAATTTAGGTTATTGTGATTAAATATATATGTGTAGAAAGTATTAAAGTACGTGAATTGAGTTAAGTAGCTTGCACTTGAGGCAAGTTTTCTAAACCCTAATCTTGTATTAATTTTATGCAAGTCTTCTAACCCTAAACTTGTTAATTATATACAAATTCTTGAATTCATATATTCATTGTTGAGAATGTCCTTTCCATTTCTGTATTGGACAATTGTTTATTTAATTGAAATGATCTTAATTTATTGTTCAAGTAAGATCCAGTTATTATTTTAAATACTTTAAGTTGATTCTAAAGCATATGTTAGCTCATAATTCTGTTATATACGAATTATTGATAGTCGATTCAACTAATCCTTAGTTGATGAACGTGAAATCTAAATTATCCTTGTAAGCTTATCCAAACCAAACTTTCTTTGGTGCGGACTTGAATTCAAATTGCTGAGTTGAACAACCCTATGTACTAGGGGAGGTTACTACGCATAGCGTTAAGATGTTTGTGCACAATACATGGTACAAAGGGCTGATCCCCCTAAGTACGAGTTAAGGTCCATAGTCTTATTGACTGTTAAAGGTTTAAATAGAAATATTTATAACCTAGGACAAGAGTTCAAAGGTCTTATGACACTCAGATAAATTCTATTTTTGAATTGTAATTGCGATGAAAGAATTATTATTCAATTCTTTATTGTTGAAGCGAATCATATTATTCAGATTCTTTGAAAGATATCCTTTCATGTATATATTATTGTTAAACTCCAATGAGCTGTGGTTTGCTCACTCTTGCATTAAATAACAATTTCAGTTAAGGTCGATAACGATGATGCTCCGTCTACAAGTAAGGGCAAGGGAAAGCAAAGCAAGTGAAGACTTGTTTTTATTTAACTGAGAATGATTGTACTAAGACTTGACTGTTATGTTTTTATTTTCGCACTTTATTGTTTATGTCAGGGTTAGAGTAACCCGGGATTATTTTAAAAAGGTTATAACCCTTGTTGTAAGGGAGATTTATTTATTTTAATTTTAATTGTAGGTTATTTTGCATTATTCATTGGGTAGATGTATGTTATATTAGAAAGTGAACACCAAATCATATGGAAACGAAATACTTGGATTTGGTGGTGTCACAATATATACTTAGCCCCAGTAGTTCGTAAGAGAAGAATTGAAGAGATACATGGAGAGTGTTACCTGAGTAAGCATTTTAAGCACAGCATATACCAGTGAAGCTCATTTGCGCAAGCAAAAGTATAGAACATACGCAGATAAATAGATATATATATATATATATATATATATATATATATTTGTTTAAAACAAATGTATAATATATATATATATATATATAAGAATACGTTAGGATATGTATATAGGACATTTTGAAGAAAAAGAAATTAGGACTGGAGTTTTTCGATCAAAAAAATTTTTAGATTTGACGAATCAAGATAATAAACACCATTGAATAAATAAAAAAATAGGGTTTTCGAGAGTCAAAAATAGTTTATTAGAGAAATTTTGTCAAAAATACCCAAAGATATTACAATTTTAGGGTTACCAGAAATATAGATCGAGAAAAAAAATGGGTTTTGTTTTGTAAATTTTAAAAAAATCTGCAGACCTAATAAGGATTTTTTTAAAAATAAAACATGAACTGTTATGATTTAAAATAAGAATATAAACAAAAAAAATTAGGGTTTTAAATCAATGAATCAGTAACTCAAATTATCTTTTTGAAAAGGGTTTGAGTAGAAATCATCTTTTTGTTAAAAACGCAAAAACCTAACACATAAATAGTATAGATCTGAAATATTTTTGAAAAAGGGTTTGAGATTTAAACCAAAATTTAAACGAGTCAATCAATTATGAAAAAAAAAATTTAGGGTTTTGATAAAAGAAGACGAACCAACATATGAACTGTTGCGAAAAAATAAAAATTGAGATCTTTACATAAGAAAACGATGAACCAGTGGATGTTAAAACAAATATAGATTCGTGATTTTTGAGTTAAAGAAGAAGAAAAACAAAGAAATGAGATAAATAAAAACTTAGGGTTTTTTTTTAAAAAAATACTCAATAAACTAGATTGATAGATGAAATCTTTTCAAAAACCAAAAAAAAACATCAAGAAAAACGAAATTAGAAAGAGAGATTTTCATTAGGATTTGATAATTTAGAGAGAAAGACAGAAATAATCAAAGAGGGGAGAATCGGTGAAGATGAGAGAACCAAGAGAGTCAGAGATGAGAGATGACAGGAGAGAGAAGGAAGAGATAAAAATGAATAAAAAATAAATTTTGTTATATATACTTTGACTCACCGGATGAATTGGACGGTTGAGATGAGAAATCAGTTGAGATGAACGGTTGAGATGCCATCTGTTATTGAAACAGTTGTGTTTCTTTGTTGACTTTGATCCAGTGGCTGAGAATTAATTTGAAGCTTGATCTAACGGTGCAATGAGTTAATCCGCGTGCTTTCATGGCTGAACGATGATTGGTTCATTTGGGAAGGCACGGATTGAAGCATATGGCCAATGGATTTGAATTGTCCAGATCAGCTCTTGATATATGTATATATATACACTAAAAAGACTAAATTGTTAAACGTTATTTACTAATAATTAATCTTAAAAACACAATTAGTAATTAACAACATATTCTTACCATTGTAATATAAATATATAGAATTATATATATAAACCTCAAAAAAATGTTAAACATTATTTACTAATAATTAACTTTAAAACATAACTAGTAGTTAAAAAAATTGTAGTATAAATATATAAACAATAAAAAAAATTACGAGGAGATATCTAACATGCCTAATTCAATTCGTAATTTGCAAAATATATCCGAACTCAGTGGTTTAGTAAATATATCAGCGATATTTAATTCAGTGTCAATATGTTCTAATTTAATAATTTCGTTATTAACATGATCACGTAAAAAATGATGCCTAATGTCTATATGTTTTGATCTCGCATGCAGAACGGTATTTTTACTTAGATTGATAGTACTCGTATTATCACATAGAATTGATACACAATTAAATTTCAAATTATAGTCAGCAAGGGTTTGTTTCATCCACAGTATTTGTGCATAGCAACGTGCAGCAGCAATATATTCAGCTTCAGTGGTTGAACTAGATACCGAGTTTTGTTTCTTAGAGAACCAAGAAACTAAACATCCTCCCAAAAATTGACATGTACCACTGGTACTTTTTCGATCGACATGATGACCTGCATAGTCAGAATCTGAGAAACATACAAGATTAAATAATTGATCTTTAGGATACCATAAACCTAATTCAGCTGTTCCTTTAAGATACCGAAAAATCCTTTTTACTGCGACCAGGTGAGATTCTTTAGGATTTGCTTGAAATCTGGCACATTTACAAACACTAAACATAATGTCAGGTCTACTGGCAGTTATGTATAGTAAACTTCCAATCATTCCTTTGTATTTCCTTGAGTCAACAGTTTTTCCATTTTCATCAACAGTTAATTTATCAGTAGTTGACATAGGAGTATTAAGAGGTTTTGCAAATTCTAAGCCAAATTTCTTGATCATTTCTTTACAATATTTAGATTGAGATATATGAATACCTTTTACTCCTTGTTTGATCTGCAGTTCGAGGAAGAAGTTTAATTCTCCCATCATACTCATTTCAAATTCTTTACTCATGCCTTCAGAGAAATCATTGCACATAGTAATGTCAGTAGAACCAAAAATAATATCATCAACATATATTTGAATTACCAGAATATCATCATTCTTATTTTTAGTAAATAAAGTGGTATCAACAGTACCCCGTTTAAAACCATTATTTAGCAAAAATTTACTCGGTCGTTCATACCATGCTCTTGGGGCCTGTTTTAAACCATATAAAGCTTTATGTAATTTATAAACATATTCAGGATGACTAAAATCTTCAAAACCAGGAGGTTGTTTAACATAAACTTCCTCTTCTATAACACCATTCAAGAAAGCAGATTTGACATCCATTTGAAATAGCTTAAAATTTTTATGACATGCAAATGCTAATAACATACGAATAGATTCAATTCTAGCAACAGGAGCATATGTTTCATCATAGTCAATGCCTTCTAATTGATTATATCCTTGTGCAACTAATTTTGCCTTATTACGTGCAACAATTCCATTTTCATCAAGTTTATTACGAAACACCAATCGAGTTCTAATAATTGAAACATCCTCGGGTTGTGAAACTAATTCCCATACTTTGTTTCTAGTGAATTGTTCAAGTTCATCTTGCATAGCTATTATCCAGTCTTCATCAAGTAAGGCATCTTTTATATTTTTAGGTTCAATTTGAGACAAGAAAGATAAGTGACCAGCTAGATTATGTGCTTGTGATCTAGTGATAACCCATTTATCAATATTTCCAATCACATATTCTATAGGATGATTTTTAATAATGTGAGACTCCTTAGGCAAATCATTTAATTGAGGGTTTGGGTTTTCAAAAGGATTCGCATCAATAGGTGGAGATGCATTATCTAGTTTTGGTTCTTCCATATTTCTGAGAATATCTTCAATGACAACATCACTGTCAACTAACTCTTTATATTTTGGAGGAGGCTGTGTTTCATCAAAAGTGACATTCATTGATTATTCCACAACTAGACTTCTTTTGTTAAACACTCTATATGCTTTACTATTAAGTGAGTATCCAAGAAATATTCCTTCGTCAGATTTGGAATCAAATTTTAATAAATGTCCTTTAGTATTTAAAATAAAATATTTGCTCTCAAAAACACGAAAATAGTTTATTTTTTGGAGTTCTTTTATAATAAAGCTCATAGGGAGTTTTGAGAAAAATAGGTCTTAACAAAACTCTGTTTAAAATGTAACATGAAGTTGCCACAGCTTCAACCCAAAAATATTTTGAAAGACGGTATTCATTTAACATGGTATTAGCCATTTCTTGCAAAGATCGATTTTTTCTTTCAACTACACCATTTGACTGTGGTGTATAAGGAGCAGAGAAGTTATGACTTATACCGTTCTCATCACAGAATATAACAAAATTAGAATTATCAAATTCACTTCCATGATCAGATCGAATATAGACAATAGAACTTCCTTGTTGATTCTGAATTTTTTTACACAAAGCCGAAAAGGAGTTAATAGCCTCATTTTTAAATTTAAGAAAATCAACCCATGTAAATCGTGAATAATCATAAACCAAAACTAAAAAATATACAGCACCACCCATGCTATGTTTAGGGATAGGTCCGACAAGGTCCATATGTAACAATTCTAAGGGTCTAGAAGTTGACACGGTAAGTTTAGGTTTATGTGATGCATGAATTTGTTTTCCCAGTTCACAAGCTTCACATATGTGATCTTTTAAGAATTTCAATTTTGGAAGACCACGAACATGTTTTTTAGAAGAAATGTTATTTATAAGTTTCATGTTGATGTGTCCTAGTCTAAGATGCCATAACCAAGGATTTTCATTTGCAGAAATGAGACAAATATTATCTAGATGAGAATATGCATCTAAGTCACAAGTATACACATTTTAATATCTAGGACAAACTAAAATTAATTTACCAGTTTGATCAAATATAAAGCAATTATGTGTACTAAAGGATATTTTAAAACCACTATCACATAGTTGACTGATAGATAGAAGATTATACATGAGTCCAATGACTAACTGAACATTAGAGATGGTTATGTGGTTATTACCAACACTTCCAACTCTAATTATTTTACCTTTATTGTTATTTCTGAAAGTTACTTCACCAATGTCTATAGCTTGCAAATTTTTTAATTTTGACTTGTCACCTGTCATATGTCTTGAGCAACCGCTATCAAGATACCATTTTCTTTTATTCAAATCTGCTGCAAGACATACCTGCAATATATGTATTATTTTTTTACAAATTGGTACCCTCTAATAAGAAGGGTCCTTCGGGTAAGTTTTCCATTTTGTATAAGGAACATTTGAAGTTTCCTTTACAAAACTTGGCATAGAATAATCAGTTTTAGTAGAAATAAGCATTCTATACGTAACTGGATTATGAGAAGTATGATAATACTGTCTATGAAATTCTTTTCTTGTGATAGTTGGTGCAGTGTATATCCCTTTGGGAACCCAAATTATTTTTCCTTTATAGTTTCCATTTCTAGCATTGCACATGTAAAAAGAATGACCATTTCTATTACAGTAGGAGCATTTGGTGAAAGGGGATATATGAGTTTCTTTTTCTTTGATTTTAACATGATATAATCCTTTATCTTTTGATTTACTTGTTTCTCCAGTATATCCCAAACATTCCTTATTAAAACTGCATTTTTGTTGATTTAGCATGACATCAAGATTTTCTCTTCCTTTTGTAAATTTATAAATAATAGTATTTAGATCGTCACGTTCTTTAGTCAAATTTTCAATTAAAGAAATATATTTTTCTAATTCCAGTTTTAAATGTGAATTCTCAATCTTGATATTTCCAATTTCTTCAGTTATCGTTTGATCTTGTACTCGAGTATCTTCATTTATTACAGCCAATGTTGAATTTTCTATTTCAAGATTTTCAATTGAAATGATAAGAGTTGAGTTTTCTATTTCAAGATTTTTATTTATTCTTTTAAAATGTTTTAATTCTTCTTTTAATGAATTATTTTCTAAGTTTGCTTCGTTTAAATTTTCATTAACTAGAATTATATTTGTATTTTCAATTTCAAGATTTATATTTATTTTTCTTAATTTTTCTAATTCTTCTTTTAATAATGTTTCATTTTCTTCTTTTTCTTCATTTAAACTTTCATTACTTATAATTAATCTTGAGTTTTTTATTTCAAGGTCCTTATAATTAATTTTTCTAATTCTTCTTTTATTTTTTCATTATTTTCATATAAATAACTGTAAGCTTCTTGTAACTCATAATGCTCTTTATTTATATTTTCTAATGTATATGTTGAAAATAAAGTATTAGGTAATTGATGTTCAGAGTTTATCTCAGATTTTGGTGATGAGTCATTGTCTGCCATTAAACAAAGATTTGCAATTTCTTTTTTTTGTTCGGCAGTCTCTTTTTCGTCACTTAAATCCCATCCTTCTTCTGCTACCAGAACTTTGTTGTTGACAAGTTTTGGACAATCCTTTTTGAAATGTCTAGGCTGATTGCATTTGAAATATGTGTTTGAATTCTCATTGGAATTGACATTTCTGAAATTGTTGTTTGCTTTGAAATTTCCTCCTTGTGTCTTTGGCTTGAATATTTGTTTGCTTTTGAAGTTGTTGAAGTTGTTGTTTGTCTTCATAAAGCCTTTGCCATATTTTCTTGCCTTGCTTTGAATTACTCTACTGAGTTGTCTGGATAGTAGAGCAACTTCATTGTTGTCCAGACTTGGGAGTTCTTCATTTAGTTCTTTATCGTCGCTTTCTTGGTCTACTAGAAGGGTTTTGAAAGCTATTCCTTTCTTTTTGAGATCCGTGTCTGATCCGGCTTTTTCAACTAGCATGTCGACTTCATGAGCACGAAGGTTTCCAATGAGATTATCCATAGGATATGTGGTTAGATCTTGCATTTCTTTGATTGCTGTAACCTTCATTTTCCAGATGGATGGAAGGGCTTTGAGAATTCTTCTATTTTTCTCATTTGTAGTGTATGCCTTTCCCAATTGCTCTAGCTCATCAATGATTCTGAAAAAACGTGTTTCCATATCAATGATCTTTTCTCCTTCTTCAAGCTTGAAGCTTTCATATTCTTGGATTAGGGCATCTTTCCTAGTTTCTTTGATATGATTGGTACCTTCATAGGTTATAATCAATTTTTTCCAAATTTCTTTTGCATTTTTGCAGTTGCTAACTCTTTTAGACTCTTTTTCAATCAAAGTACTTGTTAACAATTGTTCAGCTCGGGATGCTATATTCATAGTCTCTTCTTCTTCAGTAGTGAATTCATAGATATCTTTCTCGACAGTCTTTTTTCCTTGAATTTTTGTTGGAACTTTTACACCTCGTTCTATGGCATACCAGATTTTGATTCCTTGAGATTTGACATAGATTTTGATCTGTTCTTCCAGGTGAAAAAGTTGGTAGCATCAAATAGTGGAGGTCTGAACATTGATAGTCCTTCTCCGCAACAAGTAGCATTGTAGGCCATGGATCTACTCTTAAGTATGCCTGTATATACTTAATAAACAAGTTAAAGAGCACCGCTCTGATACCAATTAAAATTCCAATAATAATCTAAAAGGAAGGTTGCATAGATTAATACAGATTTAAAAATTATCTTAAGCCTTTTTGAATTTTTTTAAATGATTAATTTGCACTGTTAGAAATTAATATGTATGACAGTAAAAATTCAATCACACAATGCACAGAGATTTATCTGGTTCACAACATACACTCCTAGTATATTGCTATGTCCAGTCTCAAGCTCCTATTTGGAACTTGAGATCCTATTACTATCAGTAATAAATACTCCTTCAACAGGCGGAGAAGCCTTTACAAAGTTTTATAGACAAACTTCTAACTATTCACAACTACCTATCTTGGACAGCAAGCTCCCAACTCCCTTCTCAAGCTTAGTTGTATTTTCTTTTGAGTTCAGTTCTATTCTATGATCTGATCTTGAAACAATAACCTTTTCCTCACCTCACAAGTTCACTAGAGACCCAACTCCCAGCTGACCTCTCTACGACTCTGATCTTGGTTGAAGAATTGCTTTATCTTTCTCACAAGTACATAAAATAAACTAACTCTACCCTTTTTCTTTTACTGAGAATTTTTACAATAAATTGCTTCTAGAATAAGCAGATATAATTTAGTACAAATTGATGCTTCTCAAATAAGCAGATAGCAGTTTAAAGAACAAATATTTTATAAAAGTTCAATGACATTTATTCTTGAGAAAATAAGCTTCTTTGTAAGCAGATATTAATATGTATTTTAATCAAATCATGCTTCTATGTAAGTAAATATGTAAATTTATGCACTGTTTATAAAAGTTTGACTTATGCTCAATAAGTAAATACTTACTTTGTTATTTAGTGTAAAGTATGCCTTTTGAATAAGCAAGTAAGTTTTAGCTTTTATGCTCAAAATGCTTCTGTGTAAGCAAATAAATGATTTTAATGCAATTTAATAAAGAATAATTTATTCTTTATAATAAAGAGTGTTTTTCTATGGATGAAAAGGATTTGTTTCTCAAATATTTTCTAACAAGTAATATATGAATGATTATATGTTCCAATACTTGTGTATAAAAAGATTAAATCAATTAAAGTAATAATTATCAAAGAATAACAATTTAATTAGTTAAGCACAACCTAATATAACAAATATGCTTGTTTAACTCAGATAATATATATTAATATTTTATCTATTATGTGATAGATTATAAACAAAGTCACTTAGTACTATAAAGAATCGTACGGTGTGAATCCCTCATAAGAGAAATGTCTCCTATAGCCTTGCGACGTTTAAGTATGACAATATTTACAATTTTCGCAATTGATATTTATATAAATACTTTCAATATATCACTACGATTTTCAAATCCGGTTCGGATAGTTCACTCTTTTTGGAGGAATATCACAGTGTCGTTTTGAACTATCAAGTGTCGTATCTATTTACGATATTTATATAAATAATATCAATAAAAAGTTACTTCAGACTATAAGGAATAGTACGGTTCGAATTCCTCTCCGTAGAGGTGTATCTCCGTAGCCTTGCGGCGTCAGATTAAGTAAACTTTTTATTTGATAAATAGATGAAATATAGATATATAAAATTATGTATAACAATATATATTTGTATATCTATAAATATAAAGCAAGTAAGAAATAATTCAACTAAGTTAACTTAAATGACTTATGTCAATTACTTGGACTAATTTTCTCTTCTCAAATAATCAGAGCTTTTGTAAGAAGAGATATAAAGCTTTTGAGAAAGTATGTAGGCAAGGAGAGTAAGCTTTTCTTTTCAAGTGAATTGGAAAAAATCAAATGAATGAAAGACTCCCTATTTATAGAATTTTGAAGTCATGGGCAAAATAGTAATTTATGAAAATTTAATTGAATGAATGGATGAGATTGTTTTAATTTAAAGTGAATGGCTCGGATGATATTTTAATACACAGATCACCAAACAAGTCGCCTTCAAATTTTCGCCCGTTCCTTTTGTTGACAACCTTAGTGTAGTTAATGCACAATTTGAAAGCCAGCATTAAATCGGTCAAAGAAAGAGAAACAGCCAGCTATATATACATACTACTGTTTGTGTGTATATATATATATATATATATATATATATATATATACACTATATGATACTTAATATATATATATATGTTATGCATGCACGATTTTATATATATATATATATATATATATATATATATATATTAAGACTTATATTATATATATATATATATATATATTTTAACATACACACACGTTTATATATATATATATATAATAAGTTCTATGATATATGTATGCATGCATGCAATAAAATAATTTTTGCCCAAACTTTGTGTTTGAAAGAAAATAGGATCTCCTTGCCTTGGATATATTTATATGAATCAATTTATTTAACACTTAATATTTAAATTATCAAGGTTAATAAAAATTAATTCAAAAATAGATAATAAAATAGTTTATATAAAAGTAAAAATAATTAATTAAATCTCAAATTTATTTAATTACTTCATAATTGTTATCATCAAAATATACTAAAAGAAATTAGACCTATCAAAGGACTTAAGGAGGGATAAGAGACACAAAAAGAGAGATAAAAGGAAGAGAATTCACAAGGAGCACACCCCATTCTAGTAGATTAGATTAGATTAGATAAAACCCAAGTTTATATTAGAGTTGAAGATTGAAGCAATTGAAGATCATTGGAGGTTCAGAATTGGAGCAAGAGAAATTCAGATTTGCATATCTCAATTCCTAACTTCTCTTTACTTTTATCTTTATCTTTCAATGTATAAACAATTGTGGATTTTGGATTTTGATTCAATCATGAACTAATTCCTATTTTGAGATTATAATGGATCTTGTTACATAGTTTACTTTGATATGCTTTCGTGTTAGTCTTATTCATTATAATTGAATTGTCTATTATGGTTTGTGTTCAATTGCTTAATTGTCTAGCTATCAATTACTGTGATAATCAATATTAAATTGAGAGACGGATTATGGGTTTAGATCTGATCATAATAGCATGTGTTTGTGACTTCTACATGGCGATGAAAATCATGATTTGTGCATATGATAAAGATATACATATGCACCACATGTAATCTATTGAGAACTTGAGCTTCAACCCTTTTTAATTGTAATTCATATAGAGATATAATGGATTAGTTAATTAGGGTGTTCTTCGTAGTTTTAACATATGTGGATTTAAGTTTATATGGATATGGTACATTAAGAGATTGTCATATTTTACCTTCGTGTTTTTGATTAACAATCTGAGATAATTAATTTGATTTAACGGAAAGTGTATTGATTTAAATGAAATAATAGGTAAAATTGTAGTCTCAAGTCTTCACATTCTAGTTTTATTCTAGGGGTAGTTAGAATTAGTTTAATTACATATTGTTAATTCAAAATACTAAATCATTCGTTTAAATAAGATTAAGTTAGTTACGGGTTAGTACTTGGTGATTTTTATTAAATAATTCCTCGTGAGAACGATACACTACTTTCACTTTATTACTTGTTGACCGTGTATACTTGCACATATATATTAATTGTGAAAACGACCAATAATACTTGCGATGACAAATATCTGGTATAATAGATTAAATAATTAAATAATCTTTGATATAACAAATAGATTTGTTTAACTCAGATATATATAATAATATATTTTATCTATTTATGTGAATGCTTTAGATAAGGCCACTTAGGATTTTAAAAACCGTTTAGATAATATCCTTGTTTAAGAAATATCTCTGAATTTTCGGTATCTAAGTACTGACCAAATTTATAGTTTCATAATTGATATTTATATAAATATTTTCGATAGACCACTTAAGACTCTCTCGTTTGGCTAATTCCCTCATTTAAGAGGAATATCTTCGTTATAGTCTCGGTGTCTAAGTACTGATCTATTTTACAATATTTATATAAATAACTTATATCTATAAAAGGTCACTTATGA
Source organism: Panax stipuleanatus (assembly GCA_020205555.1). Taxonomy (NCBI): domain Eukaryota; kingdom Viridiplantae; phylum Streptophyta; class Magnoliopsida; order Apiales; family Araliaceae; genus Panax; species Panax stipuleanatus. The sequence goes on from CM035126.1 coordinate 65,418,652, forward strand.
CTTTGGGCACCCATTCGGCTAATTCCCCCACTTAAGAGGAATATCTCAGCTATAGTCTCGGTGTCTAAATACTGATTTTTTATATGATATGAATAGATAATATATATATATATATATATATATATAGTCTGCTTCTCCAACGGACTGGTTCGTTAGCTAACCGTCTATGGCGACTATTTGTACCGTCGCTATAGCTCAAAAACCGATCTTTCTGTGATTTAGCGACACACGAACCGTCGCTATTATCAGTTCGTCTTTGGTTCGTTTTTTTCGTTTCACTGTAGAAATTTTGTGTGTATATATATATATATATATATATATATATAAATGTGTAAAACAATTTATATTTGTATATCTATAAATATAAACAAGTATGAAATAGTTCAAAATAAATCAACAACTTATCTCAAATAATTTTGTCGACGCCGGGCGGAAAATCAAGTCCTCGGTCTCCCTTTTTGTTGAAGGAGGAAGTCTCTTTTTTTCTCTTTTGGAGTTGTTTGCCCTCGTCTCTTGCCCGTGGGACGAGAGAGGAGTGCCCCGATTTTCTTATTTTATTCTTTTCCCTTTCGCTTTCGCTTTGTCTTTGGGGTTCCATTTTAAAGGGTGAATTTCGTAGGAAACCGGTACCGACATACGTGTCGACGATTTTTGAAAGATTAATTTTATTTATTGGACCGATTGAGATAAAGTCGCCAGTTGGTATTTTGGAAATGGATGTACCAACTCATCCGGGTTTTTATAGTTTTTCGCAAGATGGTCCAATGCGTGACTCTTTGATTTGGTCTTGAAACTCGAGATTCGTGGAATTCGGGGGCTAGGTTAAGAGGGGGGAAGGTGTTAGGCACCCCCCGACTCCCGTGCAAGCACGGTACCGCATCTTATTGATTTTCTTATGCAAAAAGTGTGTGTGTGTGTGTGTGTGTGTGTGTGTGTGTTTGATTTTGAAAGCTTTATTAGTAGGTTTCTAAGTCTTTTTTGGTGACTTAAAAGTAGTGTTGTACCTCTTTTGCGCCTAGGTACGAAGGATTTGATTTAATCAAAAGTTCATTTTTAGCAAGATATATGAATTGAAATGAGGTTTTAGAAAGTAAGGTTTTCAAATCCTTTGCCCGACTAGGAATCGAGGACTTCGATACTTCCTTTTATTCTTTACGTTAATTATGTGATCTACCCTGAATCGCTTTATTTCATCAAAAGCTCTTTGTGGTTTTTTCTTTGAGAAATCATTTTGATGATATGTATGCTAAAGCGTCAAGAAAGTTCAGATCATCATCGGGCATAAAAGCCATCTCGATGAACCGAGCTCTCGTAATGAAAGTTTTTACTATCACGGGATCTTGAATCCGAGCTCTCGAGACTAACCCCTCAAGTTCATTTTCAAGATCCAAATATTACATGTACATTGATATTTACGGTATTTAAAGCATTTACAACTTAAAAATCGGTCCATCGTGGGAATCAAGTCGGATCCATTCGGGGATCTCGACACCGGAATTCCTAGGATCATATGATTTATACAATATTACGTATACATAACGTCCACGGCTTTGTTACTAAGTGATTTCATCCCTCGAAATCACCGTTCACGCCTATTCGGCCCCCCTTTTACCTCTAAATATAGATTTAGGGCTATACGGGTTATCTGGGACGATTCAAAAATAATAAATCCATAGATATACCACGAATCTAAGCCGTTATAGCTCCCGGGTTAAAGCTTCATGCTTAATAACCTCTCAGGAGCTAGATTAGGCTTAGGTTTAGGTATATCTAGCCTCCGAAGACTATATACAACGTATCAAGCACAAAATAAATGGTAAAAACGTAAAAACTACCAACTATTACACGATATGTTTAAAATACAACAAGTATAGCTAGATTCAAATAAGATACTTCATTAATCTATCATTTGAACAAAGTTTACAAAGAAACCGAAGCTAAAAGTGCATTATTTCACCTTTGGGGACGCGTGAACAAGTGTTTTGACTCCCGGGATGAAGTAAGAACACTAAGACGGATTCAAGTATGTATTAAGTGGGATGATTGAGCTTCAAATATGTGAAGAAGAGTTCCACCTGAGCCTCCTTCTCTCCAAAAACTCTCTCTCTCTAAACATGTATCTCTCCCTCTTCTAAATGAACTAAGATGGGGGTTTATAATCTGTCCTGGGTAGCCGCATACATGTATGCGGCCAGCTGTATACATGGTAAAGGCTACCCAAGTGGGACCCCCCGGCTTGGTTATTGCTCCTTCAGTCTTGATTCGACAGAAGCTGACGTCCGTCGTTTTATCTTTCTGACTGTCTTTGACGAACGTAGCGAGATAAGATCGAGTCTGACTGAAATAGGGTTTGGAAAGTTGATACTCGTAGCCGAGATACATTCCAGGTCTAGATATCTGTTCGTAGGCTTATTTCTCGATGGTACGTCGTTCGAGGTTTGCTGAGGTGGTTTATGATGATCACTATCTCAGCTCGTCGATCTTCGATCGGGTTACGGTATGTTCGGACTTCATTGGTCCTCTTCACCATTCCTGGGGTTATCTCTGAGATGACCGGGATCTTTTGCCCTACTTCGGGGTTGTCTCCGATGTAAAATGATGTTTTACCCTCCTGCAGGGTTAGTACGACAAAAGCAAAATTTTGAGTGTCTACAGATGCCACTCTTTGTCATGTTTATGCAATGTAATGGAATGAACACGACAAAGATTTAATAGACACAGAGAATGCATGACAATGTATATCTGATGATGCAATGTCATGTATAATCGATGAAATGATGTGTGAGATGTATAAAACGGTTACTTCCCCGGCCGGGGAAGTTAAGGATTACTTTGTCGGGGTTAAGTCGACCTGAGTTGAATTGTAATCAACGGATTGCACCATCGGGGTCATGTCGATGCCTTCACTGATTTATAGCCAACGAATTTATTATCAGGGTTGAGCTGATTCCTTCACTGGGCTGTGGCCAACGAATTACATCATTGGGGATTTGTCGATCTGCGTAGGGTTGTAGCCAATGGATTACATTCATCGGGGATTTGCCGATCTGCAGGGTTGTAGCCAACGGATTACACCATCAGGGATTTGCTGACCTTCACTGGTTTGTAGCCAACGGATTACATTCATCGGGGATTTGCCGATCTGGGTAGGATTGTAGCCAACAGATTACACCATCGGGGATTTACCGACGCCTTCATTGATTCGCTGTCTGTGGATTACATCGTCAGGGTCAAGCCGACGCCTTCACTGATTCGTTGTCGGTGGATTTCATCGTCGGGATCAAGCCGATGCCTTCACTGATTCATTGTCGGTGGATTACATCGTCGGGGTCAATTCGACGCCTTCACTGATTTATTATCGGTGGATTTCATCATCGGGGTCAAGCCGACGCCTTCACTGATTTGTTGTCGGTGGATTACATCGTCGGGGTCAAGCCGACGCCTTCACTGATTTGTTGTCGGTGGATTACATTGTTGGGGTCAAGCCGACGCCTTCACTGATTCATTGTCGGTGGATTTCATCGTCGGGGTCAAGCCAATCCCTTCACTGATTTGTTGTCGGTGGATTACATCGTCGGGGTCAAGCCGATGCCTTCACTGATTCATTGTCGGTGGATTTCATCGTCGGGGTCAAGCCGACGCCTTCACTAATTTGTTGTCGATGGATTACATCGTCAGGGTCAAGCCGACACCTTCACTAATTCATTGCCGGTGGATTTCATCGTCGGGGTCAAGCCGACGCCTTCACTGATTCATTGTCGGTGGATTTCATCGTCGGGGTCAAGCCGACGCCTTCACTGATTTGTTGTCGATAGATTATATCGTCGGGGTTAAGCCGACGCCTTCACTGATTTATTGTCGGTGGATTACACCGTCGGGGTCAAGCCGACTGATTTTCTAGTTTTCCGGCATTCAACGTCGGGTTATCTGATCTTTGCCGAACTTCTGCTGTTTCAAAGGATTTTTCAGGGTTTTCAGGGTTTTAAACTGTCCCGGAAAGGCATTATTTTTTCTAATGTGACCATTCTGAACCCAAAAGAACACGTTTTGTGCATCGTGTTACCAAACGAAATGCCACGGGACCCACTTAAGGTAGCCGTATACATGGTTACGGCTAGAGCAACCATGGTCAAGGCTACCCGTGATCGAGCTTATACCCTCGGGAGGCGTCATTTTCACCCATTCCATTCGGGTATGTTGTCATTTCTCTCTAAAAAATGAGCTCTTCTTCATTTCTACTCGATCTCAGCTTGATTTGGAGCGATCCGTCACCATACCTTCCTTCTTCGGACTACGGGTAATGTCTAGACTCCGTTCTTTCGTGTTTTCGTTGGTTAAAAAATGTGTTTCCTTTTTTAAAGGCAATATATCTAACATGTATGCATGTATAGATAGATAAATGTGTTTATGATGTAATACATGCGTACAGATCATCTTATGGATAGTATGAATGGGGAATATTATCATTTATCAGTTAATCTAGACATACATTATATATATATGTGTTAGAATAACAATTGAAATTGATGTTTGCATGCTTGGTTGTGATGATGTACCCTCATAGGGTGATTTAATACATGCTTCGGGCATGTGGATAGTCCGTTTTATAAACGGGACTCTGGCAAAAAAAATTTATAAACCAAATGTCCGGGTCATAGATACATTATAGATGTACTAAGATGCAAATGACATACACATTTAATGACACATGTAAGACATGCATGATGTGATGATCATATTTTATGGGTTTAATTTGAAATTTGCAAATGGTAAGAATATACCTGACGTGGCTTTAATTCCTACGAACTCATTGTTCAGACATGGATCCTGATGAGCTTAGTCATGCCACTGGACGGTCTATTTCATCTGGAGTTCGCTGGCGTAGGACCCCTCTAAGGTTCCGGTTCCACGTATTAGCCGACGGGTGCAGCATTTGACCAAGCCCGCTAGCTTGTCGGTTGGGGAGGATCAAACACTCCTGGACGAGGACATTCCCAAGCCTGAGGTTCTGCCTCCGCTCCCTACTGCGCCTAGATTTCTTTCGGGCATTGAGGTAGAGGTCCCAGATTTGCTAGGCACGGATTTGACCCACCATCCATCCATTCACTTGCAGGAGAATGAGGTATCGGATTAATTGGTTTTTTTTGTTCTTCTTTCTGACATAAACGGGTTTTCTTAACCTTGACATCATGCAGGTGCCAGAGTTTACCCAGCTGAGGAGTAACTGGTTCAGTATCTACGCTCTATATCAGTCGCTACATCCCGAGTACAGAGAGATCGTAGATTCTTGGGGATTCGGGGCCTTCTTCACCATTGTTCCCCGTCGTTGCCCTGGGGGGCTATTTGCAGGCTTTGGGTGAGAGATGGTTTCACCAGAGTCAGTCACTGCATCTATTAAATTGTGAGGTGATGATGACTCCCATGGATTAGAGGTACATCACTGGCTTGGAGTTTACCAGGGATAGGGTGCCCTTGGAGCCGTCTATCACTGGGGCTGCTGTGCGTGCCCTCCTAGGTTTTTCTCCTCAGGAGCAAGCCTTCAAGGCTCGTAATATTCTTGCAGCAGGAGTTTTCTGTTGATTTGGCAGAGAGGGATCGCATCTTGTGGCGTCTGTTCCTGACCATCATGAGGGGTTATTTCATAGCGAACAACTCCTCCACTGTGCCCTTCAGCATGGTAGGGGCTGTTCGATATGTAGATCGTATTGAGAACTACGATTAGGGGTCGTTCACATTTGCTCTTTTCCTGCATGGCATGCGACTGCGATCCGAGGGAGTTACCGACACCTGGGTCAGATTTTTCCTGTTTCTTCTAGTAAGTCTTTTTGATCGAATTTCATTTATTTGCCTTTTGATTGATTTCTCTTTTCCCACAACTGATGGAGGGTTTGTTTGAATTGACAGTTCTGGGCTTATGAGAGGCTTCCCTGTCTTCGCCCTACCTCTGTCTTAGGCTTGGATACTTATCCCCGGGGACGTAGATGGCATCAGTCTACTCTGTCTGAGGTCCTGGTCGCGGAGGACTTTTCCCATGCCCATCTTCAGTTGGAGACGTTGCTTACTCGAGACATAGTGTGGACCCCATATTCTGGAGAGCATTTGGTCGAGGGATTTGAGGATGGTGTGCCGACAGGGCCAGAGTTCTATTTATCGACTCGCCAGATTCCATTCCTTTTTGATGAAGGTTGGGAGCTCTACTTTGGAGAGTGCACTATTCGATACATTACTGGGGGAGATTCGCCTGTCGTATCTTCCTCCAACCCAGCGCTTTTGGCCTCTGACTTAATCAATTGCATCGATTCCCACCTTGGGGTTTGATGGTTTCCTCCTGTCTGAGGGTCCGATCTCTTCGGCGGACTTTATCGCTTGGTGGGTCCGACGCACGATAGGAGCTCAGACCCGGGCTACCCAGTTCTTAGGCAATCTGGTTCCAGGATCCCTAATGATGAGGGACTGGATATCGTGTTTTCAGGAGCCGTCTCATCAGGATCAGATTGTTGCCTTGAGACTTCAGTTGGAGGAGTTGTCGGCCTTTTGTAGTTACAATGGCTTGGACCCGCCCTTGGTTCACACTTTTGCTTCTCGGGGTCATGAGGCTGGACCGTCAGGCGGTGGTGGCTCCCATGGTGCTGGACCCTCAGGTTTTGGTGGCTTCCAGGATAGAGATGTTCCCTTCATCATTCCCCCGGATACGCAGGAGACACCTTATCGATCGAATCAGTAGGATGCACCCACTCCAGGTAGACGACCTTAGATTGATCAGTTTGATGAGACCCTCACCTTCTTGGATGATTTTGATGAGGGGGAGAGTCCATAGGTCCTCTGTTAGTCATTGGGCATTTGTGCCCCAATATCCTATACTTTTTATTTTTAATTTTTACATGTATCATAGGTATAACAGTGATGTTTATGAAACTAATGTACTTGGCAGATATTTATCTATGATGCTTCTTATTTAATCATCACACATGCTATTTTATCATTAGTATGATGCATGCTTCAGATATATTTAAATGATTGGATAGAGATTGACCCCTGTATGGTCTTATTGACACAGGTTTTACAGATGTCTTCCTCTGCAGTGGTACGTTTGGACCACCTTCCTGCTAGCCATATAGCTACCAACTTGAGGGTTTTGTATGACCAGCTGCCATCCACCGATCGTATCGATGCCAGCCGCATGCTGGGCCACTCCATGTCTTTACTGTCCTTCCAGATTTTGGAGGGATTTGTTGCCGGGATACTCAGGTATTGGACTCCTGAGCGTCATATCTTCCGATTCGGCTCAGCCGAGTTGACTCCTACATTAGAGGAGTATAGTCGCATTTCCGGACTGTCGATAGAGGGGCCATGTGCTCGAGTGGCTTTGGGCCATATGCGCCGCCAGTTCATGACGGTGACTGGCTTGAGGAGAGTAGTTGTGATGGCTGAGGTGGGTGGTAGCCACATCATCTCCATGGACTTTATGTTTGGGCATTTTACTTCCGTGGATAGCTTCGCTGTTTATCACGGAGACTTCGCCATTTCGGAGGAGCGCTGGTACATTGCCCACGTGGATGCCTTGGTTATGTGCCTCGTAGCTTATTTATACATACCATTTTATACCGATCATCTGGATGTGGTGATGTCAGTGGCTGTTAGGGATCTTCGAGAGGACTTTACTATATTGCCCCTTATCCTGGCAGAGACATTGATTTTAGCCTCTATCTGCCATGACGCTGGTGATCAGCAGTTCAGAGGTAGTCCAGTGCTTTTATACATCTGGTTGATGATGCACCTCCGACCGATAGGGTGGCTTCGCCGTCCTGGTTTCTATTTTGGACATGGCCTGTCTTAGGTTTATTCATATCGCCCAACTTCTTGCGTCGATGAGGCGTCCTGGACTTCATTTCTAGGTGCCATGGAGGAGCCTTTTGCTATAGTCATGTATTATGGGTACTGCTCCTTTATGAGTTTCACCACCCATGTCGCCGACCTGGATTTCCTCCCCTTGGCGGGTTTGAGGCTTGTGATGACCTATCATCCTCTGGCGGTGATGGGTTAGTTTGATTAGTACCAGGAGGTCCATGCATTTGAGGGGATTGAGGATTATCAATTCCCCATCTGCTCAGTTATCGAGGCTGATTTGGCTCGGGTTTATGGGTTCTGGTCTCATCGATAGACAGCAGAGTTTAGAGATGGCCATCCGGGCCGCTCTGCAGAGTATTCAGCTTGGCTTGAGTTGAATTTGGCACCAGAGACCGAAGATCAGGTTGGTACAGGATCTTTATCTGATGACGATGGTTGGTCCACGGATGCGGCAGAACCGATGGAGGATCCTATATCTCCGACTGAGGATGTGTTATTTGCAGAGTTGACAGCTTCTTTAGTGAGCACTGTCCCGCGTTTGGCCTCAGTTTCCATGGAGGCGATGGATAGACAGCTTCAGCTGGTGACATTTGAGAGAGATCAGGCTCGGGCTCTGTTGTTGACCACTGTAGCTGGTAGGGATACTGCTATCACTGAGAGAGATGCAGCCCATGCTTCCAGAGATCAGGCCGTCATTGATAGAGATGCAGCTGAGACTTTCTCAGATGGACTCATCGATCACGTATAAGGTGTAGTACAGAGTCGAGAGGAGATTTTTGGCATAGCAGCGGAGATGTTGAGGAGGGTTGACATGTTGGAGCACGAGCTCAGAGCTGCTCCCCCGACTACAGAGACTGCTGGATATTTGGCGATGTTGGCTCGTCTTGCCACTGATTTATAGCTCTGTTTTATTTTCCTGTATAGACTTTGTTATTATCACTTGTTATAGGTTAGAATCAACTTTTGTATTCTAAACAATTATATATATTAAAAAGAAGCAAGTTCAGTTCACTTCCCTTGTTTACGCATGTCTAACCATGTCCACTGTTGTCATTTTTGCTTCATGATTTATTATGTCGACATGGAACTAGTCTCGTCATGTGGCATCAGATTCGGCAGGAGTGATGCTGAGATGTCGCTAGGTCTTCTTCGCATGAGCCATCGATTGGTTTGGGCTTGATGGATAGGTTTTGGATTTCTGTATAGGTTAGGAAAATGTTTGATTTTTTTTGAAGGTTAGACCACACCATAAATGGCTGCCTACGTACTCCCACAGATAGGAGATCAGGTCTTTCGTAGTTCAGGCTCAGACCTGAAAAGTTTGAAAGGGGTTTATTTGGGTTTAAGTCTGATTTGATAAGATTTTAATGTTTTTCGATTTGATTTGATGAGGTTTTGGATGTTTTTCAAGGGTAAGACCTCACCATAAATGGCTGCCTATGTACTCCCACAGATAGGAGATCATGTCTTTCGTAGTTCAGGCTCAGACCTGAAAAACTAGACTTGATATATTTTTTCTTTTCTTTTTTTTCTTTTTTTCTTTTTTTTTATCAAGACATAGTAGTCCAGTCAGAAAGTAAAAAGGGGTCTCAGACATAATACCGTTTCACCGAGTCGGAATTAATCAGTTGCGGGAATTCCTCACCGTCCATCTCTTCTAATTTCAAAGCTCCACCTGATAGGATTGCTTTGACAAGAAAGGGTCCTTCCCAGTTTGGGGCAAATTTTCCCTTAGCTGCATCCTGGCCCGGAATGATCTTCTTCAGTACCAAATCATGCTCTTTAAATTCTCGAGGTCGCACCTTCTTGTTATAAGATCGAGACATTCGCTGTTGATAGAGTTGACCGTGAAATATAGCAGCAACTCTTCTTTCATCTATCAGGGATAACTGATCGTATCGATCTTGTATCCATTGGCTCTCCTCTATCTGGGCATCAAGGATCACTCTTAGTGATTCCATTTCCACTTTGACAGGAAGTACAACCTCCATACCATATACCAATGAGTAGGGTGTTGCTCCAGTCGAGGTTTGAGTCGACGTCCGATATGCAAGTAGAGTTAAGGGCAATAGCTCAGGCCATCCCTGGTGATTTGCTGACATCTTCATCATTATCTTCTTGATGTTCTTGTTAGCCGCTTCCTCCGCGCCATTCATCTTTGGATGATAAATAATCGAATTGAGGTGTTTGATATTGAACTTAGTGCACAGTTCCCTCATTATCTAGTTATTCAGATTCTTCGTGTTGTCTGATATGATAACCTCGGGTTGTCCATACCGGCAGATGACGTTGTTTCTAATGAAACCAATGATAACCTCTTTGGTGACCCTGGGGAAAGAAGCTGCTTCCACCCACTTGGTAAAGTAGTCAATCATAGTGAAGATGAATCGATGACCGTTACTGGCTTTAGGCTTAATTGGTCCTATCACGTCCATTCCCCACATAAAAAAAGGCCATAGTGATGTCATGCAATGCAGTTGATTTGGAGGCGCATGAATAATGTTGGCGTGGATCTGGCATTGATAGCAACGCTTGACATGATCATCGCAATCCGCTTTGAGGGATATCCAGTAGTGTCATGTCCTCAGAATCTTTTTGGCCAGTAGAGGTCCACTCATATGTGCTCCGCATACTCCACCATGTACTTCATTCATAAGTCGCTGGGCTTTCTCCCAGTCTAGACATCTCAGAAGGCCTACACCTGGATCTCTCTTATAGAGAGCATCTCCACTTAGGTAGAAATTCATAGCCATTTTCTGTATTCGCTTCTTCGTGGCTTAACTCATCCCTTCAGGGGTTGACTGATCTCCCAGATATTCTTTTATATGGTGGTACCGAGGTGGTTTCGCAGGTAGTATCTCATCTGATATCTCCCCTACATTGTTCCCATATGACGGTATCTTCTGTACAGTGAAAGTGATGACAGGCATTCCCCTTCTTGCTGACAGGTTCACCAGTGAAGCTAAATTGGCCAATGCATCGGCGAAATCATTTCGGTTCTGGGGGATATGCAGGAAGGCAATGTCTTCAAATTCCCCTGCCAATCTAAGAACATGTCGATGATACGGCAGTAGATGCAGTTCTTTGGTGGTGTATGCCCCGGTAGACTGTCTGATGACTAGCTCCGAATCTCCAAACACCGCTAAACGTTTCACTCCCATGGACTGAGCCAGCTTCAACTCCATAATGCACCCTTCATATTCGGCGGTATTGTTAGAGTTGTTGAAATACAACTTGGTTGCCACGGGGTATTGATCTCCCGTGATGGATACCAGGACTGCCCCAGCTCCGGCGCCCCCAGCGTTTGATGCGCCGTCGAAATAGATTTTCCAGAATTGACCTTGATCCTCCTTATCAATCAGGAGAACAGTCAATACCTCCTCCTCGGGGAAATACATTTCCAGAGGCTCAAAACCTATTGTTGGTGCAGCCGACAGGTGATCCGCAATCCCTTGCCCTTTTATGGACTTTTGGGTGACATAGATGATGTCGAACTGTTAAAGGATTAACTGCCACTTGGATAGACGGCAGTTCAAAATTGGTTTGCTAAAGATGTATTTCAAAGGATCCATCCTCGATATGAGATAAGTGGTATGGCCATGCAGATAATGTTGTAACCTGGTGGCTGCCCAAGCTAATGCACAGCAGGTTCTTTCGATCAGAGTATATTTCTGTTCTTCGCTGCTGAAGCGCTTACTGAGATAATAGATTGCTCTTTCTTTCCCCATGTCATCCTTCTGCCCCAGTAGACAACCCATAGCATTAGAGTTGACCGAGATATATATGAACAACGGAATCCCATCCTTTGGGGGTACCAAAATAGGTGCTTCAATCAACCTCTTCTGGATGATATGAAAGGCTTTTCGGCAGTCTTCATTCCATTTTCCCAAAGAGTTCTTCCTTAACAGTTTGAAAATGGGTTCACAGGTTGCTGTCAACTGCGATATGAATCGGCTGATGAAGTTGATTCTTCCCAGGAAACCTCGAATTTCATTCTCGGTCTTTGGTTCAGGCATTTTTGTGATGGCTTGGATTTTGGCAGGATCCAATTCAATGCCCCGGTTGCTCACCAGAAATCCCAGTAGTTTGCAGAATTTCACCCCAAAAGCACACTTCGTTGGGTTTAACTTCAAATTGAACTTGCAGAGTCATTCAAATAACCTCCGAAGATGGGTGCAAAGGTCATCAGCCTGTCGGGACTTTACGATGATATCATCCACATACACCTCAATTTCCTTGTGCATCATATCATGGAATAAAGTCATCATGGCTCTTTGATAAGTAGCCCCAGCGTTGGTAAGGCCAAAAGCTAGTCTTCGATAACAGAAGGTTCCCCACGGGGTAATAAAGGTGGTCTTTTCCCTGTCTTCTTCAGCAACCATGATCAGGTGATATTCAGCAAAGTAATCAGCGAAAGAATACATCTTGAACTGTGCAATGTTATCAATTAATACATGGATGAACGGCACTGGGAAGTCATCCTTAAGGCTGGCTTTGTTGAGATCTCGATAATCTACATAAACTCGCACCTTTCCTCCAGATTTCGGCACTGGGAATACATTGGACAACCATTCAGGGTACGTTGACACCATAATGATTCCCGCTTTGAACTATTTAATAATTTCTTCTTTGACCTTCAGACTCCATTCTGGTTTCAACCGTCTCAGTTTATGCTTGACTGGTTTGAACCCTTCTTTAATTGGTAGTCGATGGACTACGATATCAATGGATAAACCTATCATGTCTTCATGAGACTAGGTAAAAACATCCTTGAATTTGGTTAAGAGTTGGATTAGTTCTTTTTCTTGGTTAGAGGGAAGGTTGGTTCTGATCTGTATTTCTTTGGGATTGTCGGGGGTTCTGATATTTATGGTGGTGGTTTGATCGAGGTTGGGTTTAGGTTTATCTTTGACCCATGCTTTGATTTCCTCGGGCACCTCGTTATCATCCCCTTCCTCCTACTCGATTCCCATCAAGTCAAAGTCCAATTCTATGTCGAAATCATAATCATTACTCAAATTCGGCAAACTATAGACATGGCTAAAGACATGCAAATTTGGAAACCTGATACAAAAACTTGATTGCTAAATATATAAAAGTAGTCATCAATTACAAAAAGATTCATCAGTTAATATGACAACTGGCAATAACAAGCTACAGATGAAATAAAATAGACATAAATATAGATAAAGGTGGAGCTCCCTGTCAGCGGTCGCTTCCCGATTTTTACCCTTTTCGGACGATCTGTAAAGTGATCGTCCAATTGCTGGTCTGGAGTTCCTGGGGAGTCGTTGAGATAGAAGTGCTACTGGAGTCACAGTCTTCCAAGATGATTATAACTGGTTTGGAACTGGTCCCTAGATCACTGCTTGGGATGTTTACATTTCCCCATTTAAGTGTTGGGAGGTTAGGTTGATCACTTGACAAATCTACCCCGTTGGACTTCTTCAGGTCCTCTTCAGAGAGGCAAAAACTACTCATGATTTGCAACTGGATCTCTTCCAGAAAATTTTGGTCTTTGGCCTTCTGGGCCGCATCCTTGAGAGGCTTTTCATCCCCGTCTGTCTGATGTCCTCTTTGATCGACTTTAGGAATCAGAAGGTTTGAAATAATAAGGGGGATCTTCTTGAGTGGCTCTTTAAATTCAGTTTCACCAAGGTTTGGCTTGAGGTGAATTAACTGATTAACTGGTTGACGCCTGTGAGGATTCTGATGCTTGGATCCACCATGGTATCCGAGTCCAGCCTTTCCCAACTGCGTGGGTATACGGATTGGGTTCCTGATTCCTTGGCCATTTTTCCCCAATCCTCGGCCTAGTCGATGTCCTCGGGACAGTATCTCTTGGCCAACTGTCATCACCTCTGTAGATATCCGGGGAATTAAGATCGGGGCTCCCACAGAGTTATATCGCGGATTACTGATTTCGAAGGCTTGAAAATTGGCGGGCTCGACCCTTTCATTCACACCGATCAGGGGCATATCTCCCAGGTCATGAACAGGATAATCAGGTTTTGCACTGACAGTCACCAGATTGTCGTTGACGATAATTGATGAAGAGTTGAAGGGACGGCACCAGCCATATGGATCCATGGTCGTCCTAACAACAAATTATACCCGGTAGTGATATTCAGGATCTGAAAAGGTATGTTGAAAGTGAAAGGGCCAATCTCCACAGGAAGTTCAATCTCCCCCACGGTATCCCTTCTTGATCCGTCGAAAACCCGTACCACGACATGGCTGTCCCGAATTCGGTTCGGGTTGATCTTCATCTTCTCCAGAGTATCTTGTGGACAGATGTTTAAAGATGACCCTCCGTCGATTAGCACGCCACCTACCACATATCCTGATGAAACGACAGCGATATGCAATAGTTTTTGATACCCAATTCCTTCGGCTATTATATCGTCATCAGTGAAGGATATCACGTTACTGTCCGGTACATGGCTAATCAAATGCTGGAATTTCTCAGTATCGATAGTCTTGGGTAAGTGTGCTTCCTCCAATACTTAGATCAGAATTTGACGATGGTCATCAGATTCTAATACCAAATCCAGGATAGAAATTTGATGGGGTTCAGCCTCCAATTGCCTCACCATCCTGGCTTCACCGTGTCCCATTTTGTGGAGGAACTCTGTGATCTTTCCAGTAGATACCTTCTCCGTAACATGTATTCTCCCTAGGTATGATGGCGGTACAGTCAGGTGCCAACTTTATCCCTTCTCCGTAATTCCACGATACCTTCTTTAGGCTGAGAATTGGGAGTTGTGGCCAAGGGGCCAACATCAGTGGTTTAGGCGCTGATATCTCGAGAGTGGCTTTATTTCTCTGCTCAGGTACCCCTTGGATGGTTATTGGTCCGCCGGATATTCCTTCCATGCAAAGGATAACGGCTATCATACCTTCTATATTCCTCGGTCCCCGAGGGTAGTATATTTCTTCCTCAGGGAAGATCTCAGCTTTGTTTATTGAGTCCATCTCTCCGGATTCAATCAAGTTTTGGATTAGATGTCGCAGAGCCCAACATTCTTCCGTGGCATGTCCAGGAGCATTATAATGGTAAAGGCAGGATGTGGAAGGATCGAAACACTTCGATCTCGTATCTGGGGGTGGCAGAAATTCTGTAATCTCCCCCTCCTCGATCAAGGTACAGAGAATCTCCTCCCTGGATTGCCTTAACGGGGTGAATTTCCGTTTGGCGGCAAAATCTAGACGGCTCTGCAATCTAGCTTCTCGAGCCATCTTTTCAATCCATTTGTTCTGCTCTGGACAACGGATCCGATCCCTTCTGGAGGTGGAAACATTTTGGATAGATATGGGGTCATTTGGCTTTGATAAAACCTGGTCGATGAGCTGTCGGGTCAACTGGTGTTGGTATACCACCAATTCAGCTAGCTGATCCACCTGTGCTCTAATTGAAGCCAATTCTTGTCCTACCCCATACTTTTCTTCAGGGTATCCCCATATTACAGGGACATGTGCAGAGGGTAACTCTCCCATCTTCCTCAGGTATTTACGGTTTTTCATGCTTCTGGCACTGATCATATTGACTCCTTCCTACGTATGCTGAGGTAGAGGGTTGTTGTTGACATTCGGCTGCTCATGCATTTTGACTATAATCTCCCCGCTGTCAATCAAGTTTTGAATTTTGTGCTTCAGAGTCCAACACTCCTGAGTATCATGCCCCAGTGAGTTGGAATGGTAGGCGCACTTCTTGCTAGAATCGAATTGCCTTCCATTTAGATCGGAAGGTGGAACTGAAAGTAGTATGCATACAAGCCAATCATGTATGATGATAAAGCATATACTTTGGAGGCAATCTTATTTATTTATTAATAAAAATATTCATTTATTAAAGGCATTTAATTATCTACATGGTGCTGTTTTTATAATATGTAAATAACCCATAGTTTTAAGCAATGCTTTTAGAATCATGATGATGATCATGCCAATGAGATCTAAATTCTTAGAAAGCTCTAAAACTAAAATAGTTCCTAATCATGGGATTACTAAAAAGGGGATTAGTAAATCCGGATAGATTAGTACATATGTTGCTTGCTCATTAGATGAGGATAATTGATCTCATAATCATTTGTGTGGAGACACTAAAGCAAGTATGTAGGTGCTTATTGGAGAATAAGTTCACTGAACGTGACTCGCTATGGAATACCTAATGGAGTTTTACTCGCCTGTCAATAGGAATTCCTAATGTGATAGTAGTACAAGTGATCCTTGGACTTGAGATCATCATAGTATCTTGTATGTAATGAATTATACTTTGACTTATTCCTTAAAGCCCTTTAGGGTATATAAAAGGGTATGCTTGGGTATAATGAGTTACATATGGAGACAATGAATGATCAATAAAGAATCTACCACCTCTAGTAAAGGAGGAGATATGTCCTATGTGATTCGTTAAATGACAACCCAGGAATCTTTGGCCAAGGTAAAATGAAATTAGAAAGGAGTTTCTAATTTACATTATTTGGAGTTGTGCATTTTCTAATCGAAATACATATAATTAAATAAAATAAGACTTGACAGTAAATTCATGTCTTATATTTAATTGGGACATTGTATGGGGGAAGGATTGAATTGTATGGTAACTATTTACTCACAGGTTCTTTTATGATTAATGTTGAAATCTATATTATCTGGAAAGTCGTTGATCGCTAGGGAGGCTTATCCCTATTGTAGAATAAATATTATTTATTTAAATAGATTATTAGTTTTATTTATTTATTTAAATAAGATTAGAATTGTTCTAATTGATTTATTCACAACCGGTTTAATATGGAGAACCTAAAGGGTCACACCATAAAAGGAAGAATAATTATTTAAGAAGGTAATGGCATAATCGTAATAATGCATTAAGTGAAATTAATTTAATCTATGGTGATAGAATAAATTAAATAGTTTAATATTTATTATTTAATATTTTGGAAATATTAAATATAAATTAATAAGAGGAGTCTTATTAATATTATTATAATTATTATTATTTTAATTTCTAAAGGAGTTTAGTAATTAATTTAATATTAGTACTCTCATTTATTCCTAATAAGATTAGGAGACAAATTAATTAAATGAATTTAATTAATTATTTCCCATGTGGTGGGAAGCCTAAATTAATTAAAGGAGTTTAATTAATTAAAAGAAATCCCATGTCTAATAGGATTAGAAGGGTTGACCAATATCTATATAAGAGGATTCTTATAATAGATATTACTTGATGCAATTCCAATTGTTGGAGAGTACTCCTTTTCTATAGAGGATAGAAAACTAAGCCAACCACCCTTCTTCTTGATAATTCATCTTCCTTGGTGGATCACCTCTAGAGGCCAAACACTTGGGTGGCTAACGTTGATCAAAGGAAGGAATCTAATCCGGAAATTCAAGGAGATCACGAAGAACAAGGAGTTGAACTAGTACCTGTGGAAGCTTCGTTCTACAAGGGTATGATTCCATAACTTCTTATTTATCGTTTTAAATTAATAATTTGCATAAAAGATGATCCGGGTAATGGTTTTGTAGAAATTTTTTTAAACTCTGATATACCATGCTTCCGCTAATTTTTGCAATTTGACTGCGTCACGATTTCGTACAAACCCAAACAGTGGCATCAGAGCCAAACTTTTATGCAATTATTAATTTATTTTTGATTTCATATACATATGGGTATATATTTAAAATAATTTATTGGGCATAATTTTATTGTATAAAATTATTTTTTTTTAAGAAAAAAAAAATGACGTTCTTTTTTTTTGGGACGAATCACAATTTTTTTTTTTGTGCTAATCTTGAATTCTGCAAAGAAAATGTGTTGTCTCTTTCTTACTCCAAAAAGAATGTGACCCATCAGGAAAGGACTCTTTTAATAAACCTGCAGGACTCTTTTAATAAAAGAAGGTGACTTCTTTTTTAAAAAATAAATATGATATATTTATATATTATATTCTAAATAATTTTATAATTAAAATAAAGAGTTTATTTTAATCTTGAAATTGGATTTCATGCAATTTAAAATTGCCCATTAAATGATACTCATATATATATGGAATATTTTAATTCATGAGATGAATATTTATTTATTGATATATATGGTGATATGTATGATAATAAATGGGGATTGATTATGGACTATTTGACCAATGTGATTGGATTTTATTTTAGTTGAATGCTTGAATGAATGAGTTTTATTAAATGGGGTCTGTGTACCTCGTCTTCTCTAAAAAAAAATTCGTGATGTAAAATTCTATCTCCCTCCTATGTACTTCCCCTTGACTGCTGATCAAGGTTTCTATTTAAATTAAATAGTTTAATGTAATAGAAATAGTTAGAATTATCTTGAAAAAATTGGAGACCAAGGAGCAAGGAGCGCGTGAAGACCCGTTTGTATGGAGCCCGGGTTTAAATGTAATAGTTATATTTAAATTTAAATTCTTGCACTCCTAGGTTTGACCTTTTGGTTCACTTGGTGGCTCTAGTGAACCAAACTAGAATAAAAGTCCATAATCAATCTGGGTAGAATATAGTATTCTATATTGCATGCTAAATATTATATATATTATATTTTATGCAAACATGCTTCGCATGTTTAATAAAATGACGCGTATTTTATATATATATGTGCATGCACGCTAAACAAGATGAGACAAATAATAACAAATCCCTCAAAGAAATAATATTAAGTCCGAAGCGTTCAAATGATATTTGGAATATCGAACGTCGCCTTCTAGCATGATAAATGAATAGAGTATTAAATATTTAATATGAGCTTGTTATGCTATCCACAAGGCGAGTATTGCATATTTAAGATGTTAATTAATCACATTTGATGCTTATCAAGAAAATTGAACGATCTAGTCTTGTTGTGCTATCCACAAGGACGAACATTTTTCTTTTTTGAATTTATAGAAGTGCTAGGCTGGACGTAACTTAAATCGTTTTAGTTCGGATGTGCACACACTTGACTATTATGATTTAAGAGGCAAAATAAAAGGAGTTATATAGTGATGTAATTGACAAGATTTGTCTACCTATTTATTTGTATATCGCTTGTTGTGCTATCCACAAGGTTATATACATTTGAAATGGGATCCTTATTCTCACTAGCAAATCTTTAATTAGATGTTGCCGAACTATATAAGTGAGGGTAATATAGTTTGATAAAAATAGTGGGAGATACCAATTTAAAATAAAGACCTAAATTTATTTTGGTATGCAAAATTAATAAAATGAATGTTTGCTAAAATGTTATTTTTCACATGCAAAATTTTAAAAATGTCAAAATCACTAATTTCACTGCGAAGCATACTTGATGCTAATAAGCTTACCGGGCCGAATTATACGGACTGGCTAAGAAATCTGAGAATAGTTCTCACTGCTGAAAAGATTTCTTATGTCCTAAACTCACCTGTCCCTGGAACTGTTCCAGAAACAGACTCTAAGGAAGAGATTGCCACCATTGTAAAGTGGCAAGATGATGCATCTGTGGCTCAATGCATCATGCTCGCATCCATGAATAACGAGCTTCAGCGTCAGCACGAAAACATGGATGCTCCTACTATGTTGATTCACCTCAAGGAGTTGTATGGTGAACAAAGTAGGACTGCTAGATATGAGATATCTAAGGAGCTCTTCCGATCTCGGATGACCAAGGGCAAAGTGAACATAAAGGAACAAAAGAAATCTGATCCAGCTAGCAAAGGAATGTGCTTCCATTGCAACGAGCCGGGTTATTGGAAGAGGAACTGCAAGAAGTTTCTGGCAAAGAAGAAGCTTGGAGAAGCTTCGACTTCCAATCAAGGTTTGTTCATGATTGAAATTAATTTTTCAGAAAGTCAAAATTCTACTTGGGTATTGGATACCGGCTGTGGTTCTCACATATGTAATAATGTGAAGGGACTGGTCAGAAGTAGAAAGCTGAACAATGATGAGGTGATCCTATGAGTGGGGAATGGAGCAAAGGTTGCTGCATTAGCTGTAGGAACTGATTATTTAGCAATGCCTTCGGGCAAGTCCATTTATCTTAATAATTGTTATTATGTTCCGAATATTATTAAAAATATTATTTCAATTTCTGTATTGGATATGGAAGGATTTAACGTTGTTATAAAGAACAATAGTTGTTCTATTTATAAAGACGATATTTTATATGGTGTTGGAAATTTGCGAAATGGACTTTATACACTTGACTTACAAGAAAATATTTTTCAAATTGAACAAACTAAGAAAAGGAAAAGAGATGATATTAATTATACCTACATGTGGCACTGTAGACTCGGTCATATCAATGAAACAAGATTATCCAAGTTGCATAAAGATGGGCTCTTTGAGTTATCTGATTATGAATCATATCCAACTTGTGAATCTTGTCTCATGGGTAAAATGACTAAATCTCCTTTTAGTGGAAAAGGAGAAAGAGTTACAGAGTTGTTGGCATTGATTCACACAGACGTTTGTGGACCTATACAACAAGTGCACGGGGTGGGTATTCTTATTTTATTACTTTCACTGATGATCACTCAAGATTTGGATATGTGTATTTACTGAAATACAAGTCAGAATCATTTGAAAAGGTTAAAGAGTTCAGAAGTGAAGTAGAGAAACAAACGGGCAAGAGTATAAAGATACTTCGATCAGATTGAGGTGGAGAATACTTAAGCGGTGAGTTTCTCAATTATCTCAAAGAAAATGGTATAATCTCACAATGGACTCCTCTAGGTACACCACAGTTAAATGGAGTATCTGAAAGGAGAAATCGAACACTGTTGGACATGGTTCGATTTATGATGAGTTTTACCGACCTTCCAATTTCCTTATGGGGATATGCCCTAGAAACGGCTGCATACCTACTTAACAAGGTACCTACCAAATCCGCCCCAAAGACTCCATATGAGATATGGAAGGGGAGGAAACCAAATCTTAAGCATGTTAAGACTTGGGGTTGTCCAGCTTATGTCAAAAAGTTTGAAAACGATAAGCTACAGACTAAATTCGATAAGTGTAGATTTGTGGGATACCCTAAAGAAACTTTAGGGTATTATTTCTATCATCCAACTGATCAAAAGGTGTTTGTTGCGAAACATACTGCCTTCTTGGAAAAGGATTTTATCCACGAAGGGGTCAGTGGGAGTAAGATATATCTTGAAGAAGTTCAAGACCCACAAATTACCACGGATCAAAGTCAGGTACCTGACAAAGTAGAAGAACCTACTATACCACACCCTGTTCGTAAATCTGGAAGAGTACCGAAGATACCTGAGAGATATAGATTCGTTATAGAGGATGACGATGAGGTACACATCATGAATGATGATGATCCATTGAATTACGAACAGGCTATGAGTAATAAAGACTCAGGGAAATGTCTTGAAGCTATGAAATTCGAAATGGACTCCATGTATGAAAACAAAGTATGGACTTTGATTTCACCACCTGAAGGCATTAAGCCTATTGGGTGTAAATGGGTCTTTAAAAGAAAGACTGGAGCGGACGGCAAGGTAGAGACCTATAAGGCCCGACTGGTTGCAAAAGGTTTCAAACAAAGACAAGGAGTTGACTATGATGAAACCTTCTCACCAGTAGCTATGCTCAAGTCCATTCGGATTTTGCTTGCGATTGCAGCTTATAACGACTATGAGATCTGGCAGATGGACGTGAAAACGGCCTTCCTCAATGGGAAACTTGAGGAGGATGTGTATATGACACAGCCAGAGGGATTTGTTTCAAAGGTTGGAACAAATCAAGTCTGCAAGCTGCAACGATCCATTTATGGATTGAAGCAAGCTTCTCGTAGATGGAACATTCGTTTTGATGAGACAATCAAAGAGTTTGATTTTGTCAAAAACGACGATGAACCATGTGTGAACAAGAAGGTTAGTGGGAGCGCAGTTTCATTCCTTGTATTATATGTTGATGATATATTACTGATAGGGAATGACATTCCTATGCTACAATCGATTAAAATCTAGTTATCTAAACACTTCTCCATGAAGGACTTGGGAGAAGCATCCTATATTTTGGGGATAAAGATCTATAGAGATAGATCTAAAAGGATGCTTGGTTTATCCCAAGGAACGTACATTGATGCAATGCTAAAGAGGTTTAGTATGGAAGATTCCAAAAGAGGTCTCATGCCGATGAGCCATGGAATACATCTCTCTAAGAAACAGGCCCCAAAGACACCTGAGGAGAGAGACCGTATGAGTAAGATCCCTTATGCTTCTGCAATAGGATCTATCATGTACGGTATGATATGTACTAGACCGGATGTTGCTCATGCACTTAGTGTAATGAGCAGATACCAGTCAAACCCTGGAGAAGAGCACTGGAAGGTAGTGAAGAATATCCTAAAGTACTTGTTGGACTAAAGATATTTTTCTTGTCTACGGTGGGTCTGAATTAAAACTCAAGGGATTCACAGACTCAAGTTTTCAAACAGACCAAGATGACAGTAAATCTGTTTCAGGGTAAGTGTTTACCTTGAAAGATGGTGCAGTGAATTGAAAAGGTTCCAAACAACAAAAGGTTGTTGGTTTAGTGACAAAGACAAAGTATATAACTGTAAGTGAAGCTACAAGTTGATGTTTTAGATGAAAAGTTCATTACAGAACTAGGAATAGGTCCTAAGTCTCATCTTGAATCTAAACATGTGTTGCGGCACTTTGATTAAAGAAATCATTGAAAGAGTAGAGTGTAGACTCTCAAGACAACATTGCAGATCCATTAACTAAAGCTTTAACACAACAGCAATTTGATCGTCACTTAGAGAAGTTGGGTATGAGATACCATGGCGATTGGCTTTAGTACAAGTGGGAGATTGAAAGTAGTATGCATACAAGCCAATCATGTATGATGATAAAGCATATACTTTGGAGGCAATCTTATTTATTTATTAATAAAAATATTCATTTATTAAAGGCATTTAATTATCTACATGGTGCTGTTTTTATAATATGTAAATAACCCATAGTTTTAAGCAATGCTTTTAGAATCATGATGATGATCATGCCAATGAGATCTAAATTCTTAGAAAGCTCTAAAACTAAAATAGTTCCTAATCATGGGATTACTAAAAAGGGGATTAGTAAATCCGGATAGATTAGTACATATGTTGCTTGCTCATTAGATGAGGATGATTGATCTCATAATCATTTGTGTGGAGACACTAAAGCAAGTATGTAGGTGCTTATTGGAGAATAAGTTCACTGAACGTGACTCGCTATGGAATACCTAATGGAGTTTTACTCGCCTGTCAATAGAAATTCCTAATGTGATAGTAGTACAAGTGATCCTTGGACTTGAGATCATCATAGTATCTTGTATGTAATGAATTATACTTTGACTTATTCCTTAAAGCCCTTTAGGGTATATAAAAGGGTATGCTTGGGTATAATGAGTTACATATGGAGACAATGAATGATCAATAAAGAATCTACCACCTCTAGTAAAGGAGGAGATATGTCCTATGTGATTCGTTAAATGACAACTCAGGAATCCTTGGCCAAGGTAAAATGAAATTAGAAAGGAGTTTCTAATTTACATTATTTGGAGTTGTGCACTTTCTAATCGAAATACATATAATTAAATAAAATAAGACTTGACAGTAAATTCATGTCTTATATTTAATTGGGACATTGTATGGGGGAAGGATTGAATTGTATGGTAACTATTTACTCACAGGTTCTTTTATGATTAATGTTGAAATCTATATTATCTGGAAAGTCGTTGATCGCTAGGGAGGCTTATCCCTATTGTAGAATAAATATTATTTATTTAAATAGATTATTAGTTTTATTTATTTATTTAAATAAGATTAGAATTGTTCTAATTGATTTATTCACAACCGGTTTAATATGGAGAACCTAAAGGGTCACACCATAAAAGGAAGAATAATTATTTAAGAAGGTAATGGCATAATCGTAATAATGCATTAAGTGAAATTAATTTAATCTATGGTGATAGAATAAATTAAATAGCTTAATATTTATTATTTAATATTTTGGAAATATTAAATATAAATTAATAAGAGGAGTCTTATTAATATTATTATAATTATTATTATTTTAATTTCTAAAGGAGTTTAGTAATTAATTTAATATTAGTACTCTCATTTATTCCTAATAAGATTAGGAGAAAAATTAATTAAATGAATTTAATTAATTATTTCCCATGTGGTGGGAAGCCTAAATTAATTAAAGGAGTTTAATTAATTAAAAGAAATCCCATGTCTAATAGGATTAGAAGGGTTGACCAATATCTATATAAGAGGATTCTTATAATAGATATTACTTGATGCAATTCCAATTGTTGGAGAGTACTCCTTTTCTATAGAGGATAGAAAACTAAGCCAACCACCCTCCTTCTTGATAATTCATCTTCCTTGGTGGATCACCTCTAGAGGCCAAACACTTGGGTGGCTAACGTTGATCAAAGGAAGGAATCTAATCCGGAAATTCAAGGAGATCACGAAGAACAAGGAGTTGAACTAGTACCTGTGGAAGCTTCGTTCTACAAGGGTATGATTCCATAACTTCTTATTTATCGTTTTAAATTAATAATTTGCATAAAGGATGATCCGGGTAATGGTTTTGTAGAAATTTTTTTAAACTCTGATATACCATGCTTCCGCTAATTTTTGCAATTTGATTGCGTCACGATTTCGTACAAACCCAACAGGAACGAGCTCAACGATCTTCTTCTGGGTGATCAGTAGGGCTAATATATTTTCCAAAAAGTCTCTAAAAGGAGTGAATATCCTTCTTTGCTTGTTTTCCCCAACTTTCATTGCTGTAGGATTTCAAAAATTTGCTGGATGAAGGTTCTGCCTCTGGATAGGTGAGTTAGGGCTCTTGTTAGCAGATTGTCCTTGCAATACTAACGAGACATCTTCTTCCTTCCTCTTTAATCCTCTCTTGGGAGCGCTTACATAATTTCCCGACTGTATGTGCTCGGCTACGGCTTCCAAAGCAGCGAGGTCTTTGATTTTTCTAGACTTCAAACCCATTTCTGCCATTTTCCTATGTTTGATCATTTCGGAGAAGGATTTTCCTAACCCGGCGAGGACTCTCTCATAGAAAGGGGCTTCTTGTATATCAATGAAGATGGTCACCATCTCACCCTCATCCATTGGTGGGTTGACTTGGGCCGCCATTCGCCTCCACCGCTGCGCGTATTCTCTGAACGATTCATTGCCCAGCTTTCTGACTTTGGTAACCTGGTAGCGATCAGGTGCCATCTGGGATTGAAAACTGTATTGGTTGAGGAAAGCATGGGCCAAATCTTCCCAACCTCTGACTTTGGAATTGTCTATCCGTACGTACCACGTGCGGGCTTCACCGGTAAGGCTCTTCTGAAACAGCTGCATCCTGAGGTTTTCATCCTCAGCATAATTCCAAGTTCACCTATGTAGACTTTCAAGTGAGTGTACGGGTCTCCCAGTCCGTTGTATTTCTCAAACTCGGGGACTTGAAACTTATCCGGGTATCTCGTCTTTGGGAAAATACACAGATCCGAGTAATTCATGCTCCCGTGGGATCCCATCCCTTTCATAGATCGGATAGCGTCTTCCATCTGTCTAACTTTCTTCCTAATGTCTCCAGTGTCTTTGTCCTCCCAGAGGTTTGTGATGTCCCGTGTCGTCTTCTGGATCGGGGCCTCCTTGGGTACTTCAACATCGAGGGGAGATATAGGTGTGGACGTATGGGTATTGATGAGTGGGATTTATACCCGCAAATCGGATACCTTATGGCTTAAATAGTTGCCTGATCGTCGTAGTTTTTATATAGTTTTATATGTTTATTGTATTATTATGCTTAACCGATGTTTTGCAGGCATTACAGGACTTTTCTAGCTTTTAGGGGACAAAACGGACAATTTACATACACTGGCGCCGCAGCGCCAATGTCTAGTCTTAATCTCGCGCCGCGGCGCCGCCCCTGGTCCTGCTGATGTCATCCTGGCGCTGCAGCGCCACAGTTCCTTTATGGGCTCGCGCTGCAGCGCGCGACCTCCGGTCTTTTGATTTTAATATGGCGCCGCAGCGCCACTTATAAGCTGATTACCCGCGCCGCAGCGCGACCTCCGGTGCCCAGGCAGAAAAGGCTTGCTTTTGACCTAGAAAAAGGAGAAAAAGAGATATATAGACACAGAGAGAGAGCCTCGGCCAGAAGAAGAGAGGAGAGGAAAAGGAAGAAGACTGGGATAGAATCGGTTAGCTTAGCTTAGGATAGATTAGATCTCTTTTGTACTTTCTCTCTCTAGTTATTGGGTAATGTTTGTAAATATAGATTAGGTAGTAAAGTTTGGGTTTTCCTTGGAGCAACAAGAGCAGTGAGCTACACGGATTGGAGAGCTTGAAAGGAGCGAAATGCTTGGAGACTGAAGAGCCTTGACAGAGTTTATTCTTGTCCATTCATTTCCTCTATTTTTGTAATCCATAAATGTTGTCTTTATTGCTACTTATATTTTGTTCAAGAGCTATGAACTAAGTATTGGCTCTAAGGTTATAATGGAACCCTTTGTTAATTAAATTGACTGTCTTATCTCTTTGGTTGGCACCATATGGTTTGGTTTAATATATTCATGCTTAACGATTCTCACTAAGACATTAGTGATGATTTTGGTAATCTATATGATATCGAAAGAAGAATTGTAGATTTACACCTAAATATATTGGCATGTGATTATGGGTTTCGACTGCATAAGTTGTGCGTAGAATAGACATATATCTGTGTGCCACATGTGACCTAATTGAGAACTTATGCTTAAATCCTTATTAGGTTAATTCGCA
Organism: Panax stipuleanatus; assembly: GCA_020205555.1. NCBI lineage: Eukaryota > Viridiplantae > Streptophyta > Magnoliopsida > Apiales > Araliaceae > Panax > Panax stipuleanatus. The sequence continues at coordinate 65,445,293 of CM035126.1, forward strand.
TAGACATGTGTAGGATTATCACTTAGTTTGGATGTTCTTTTCTGTTCTATTCCCTTTCGGGTGGATCTGGAGAGGATATGTTTGTGCATACCTCGACAGAGGTGTATGAGCACCTGTGTGTTCTCGGTCGACAAACTGTCGTGACCATTAAGACCAAAGAGAGAAGGGTAGGAAGTTTGATGAAGCATAGCACGCCAGGTGTTCGACAGAATGCCCGTGTGGGGTGAAGTTGTAACCTTAGCTTGTAATTCCTTCGATTACCATTCGTTATCCGTTTACTTGCTTTAATAATTAGTTATAACTAGTTTAACCGCACTCCTATTAGTTTACTGTTCGAATAAGACTAAAGCGATACAAAGTTGGTATTTGGTAAATATTAGTGATAGTTCCTCGTGGGTACGACACTTTTCTTATCACTGTATTACTTGTTAGACCGCGTATACTTGCGCGTGTTTAGTGATCGGTTTTCCGACCAACAGGTATCACCTTCCTTTTTGGGTACTTTCATGTCTCCTTGCACAGAGGATTCAGTCAAACTCTTGTGTTTAGATTCCTGAGATATTTTGCACTGTTCTTTTAACAGGGTCGTCATCTCGGCCATTTGCTTCTTAAACTCCTCGAATTCATCTCGAGATACTGGGATGGGTTCTGATGAACTTCCTTCAGCCATTAGGACTGGTGAAAGGGCATTTTTGGCTCGAGATCGAATTTAGGACCAATATGCACAACAACAGATATCTAGTTTAGACTGGATACCGGTGGATATATAGGGATGCATGATATGCTATGCATCAGTTTAATGGTTTTTTAATCTTTTCCTGCAATACAACGAGTTAGTCGAATTGATGACAGCGTGTGAAAGATGTATGTATGACAGTTCAAGATAACGGTCATTTATATACGCGAAAGATTTAAATGGGGCATGAAGAAGCACACCGTGCGTTTGGTTTATCAGAGGCTGACCTATCTTAGGGTTACTCTCACGGGCTGTTTGAAATTGGTTCCCAGATCTTCGCAATCTACTTGATGAAAACATCCGTGTTTCGATTGGATAGGATCTGAGTGGTGCCTTTCCTGAGCCTCACAATTGAAACATCCATAGGAGTCCAGTAATAAACAACCGATGGGATTGCCCTCTAATGGAGGTACCACACAACATACATTCACATACATTGACGTCCTCACCGCATGTAATATGATGACATTGTGCGAAGCACTAATATATTGTGCGAGGCACAAATACAAAATGCTAAAAGATTGACACGCACAAAGATCATTCACACAAATGCATATACAGAATGAAAATCAAAAAGTTTGATCGCGGCTTAAGCCCTCTTTGAATCCCTAGCGGAGTCGCCACCTGTCGACGCCGGGCGAAAAATCAAGTCCTCGGTCTCCCTTTTTGTTGAAGGAGGAGGTCTCTTTTTTTCTCTTTTGGAGTTGTTTGCCCTCATCTCTTGCCTGTGGGACGAGAGAGGAGTGCCCCGATTTCCTTATTTTATTTTTTTCCTTTGCGCTTTGTCTTTGGGGTTCCGTTTTAAAGGGTGAATTTCGTAGGAAACCGGTACCGACATATGTGTCGACGATTTTTGAAAGATTGATTTTATTGATTGGACCGATTGAGACAGAGTCGCCAGTTGGTATTTTGGAAATGGATGTACCAACTCATCCGGGTTTTAATAGTTTTTCGCAAGATGGTCCAATGCATGACTCTTTAATTTGGTCTTGAAACCCGAGATTCATGGAATCTGGGGGCTAGGTTAAGCGGGGGGAAGGTGTCAGGCATCCCCCGACTCCCGTGCAAGCACGGTACCGCATCGTATTGATTTTCTTATGCAAAAAGTGTGTGTGTGTGTGTGTGTGTGTTTTTGATTTTGAAAGCTTTATTAGTAGGTTTCTAAGTCTTTTTTGGTGACTTGAAAGTAGTGCTATACCTCTTTTGCGCCTAGGTACGAAGGATTTAATTTAATCAAAAGTTCATTTTTAGCAAGATGTATGAATTGAAATGAGGTTTTAGAAAGTAAGGTTTTCAAATCCTTTGCCCGACTAGGAATCGAGGACTTCGATTCTTCCTTTTATTCTTTACGTTAATTACGTGATCTACCCTGAATCGCTTTATTTCATCAAAAACTCTTTGTGATTTTTTCTTTGAGAAATCATTTTGATGATATGTATGCTAAAGCGTTAAGAAAGTTCGGATCATCATCGGCATAAAAGCCATCTCGATGAACCGAGCTCCCGTAATGAAAGTTTTTACTATCACGGGATCTTGAATCCGAGCTCTCGAGACTAACCCCTCAAGTTCGTTTTCAAGATCCAAATATTACATGTACATCGATATTTACGGTATTTAAAGCATTTACAACGTAAAAACCGGTCCATCGTGGGAATCAAGTCGGATCCATTCGGGGATCTCGACACCGGGATTCCTAGGATCATATGATTTATACAATATTACGTATACATAACGTCCACGGCTTTGTTACTAAGTGATTTCATCACTCAAAATCACCGTTCACGCCGATTCGGCCCTCCTTTTACCTCTAAATATAGATTTAGGGCTATACGGGTTAACCGGGACGATTCAAATAAATCCATAGATATACCACGGATCTAAGCCGATATAGCTCCCGGGTTAAAGCTTCATGCTTAATAACCTCTCGGGAGCTAGATTAGGCTTAGCTTGAGGTATATCTAGCCTCCGAAGACTATAGACAACGTATCAAGCACAAAATAACCGGTAGAAACGTAAAAACTACCAACTATTACACGATATGCTTAAAATACAACAAGTATAGCTAGATTCAAACAAGATACTTCATTAATCTATCATTTGAACATAGTTTACAAAGAACCCGAAGCTAAAAGTACGTTATTTCACCGTGGGGGACGCGTGAACAAGCGTTTTAACTCCCGGGATGAAGTAAGAACACCAAGACGGCTTCAAGTATGTATTAAGTGGGATGATTGAGCTTCAAATATGTGAAGAAGAGTTCCACCCGAGCCTCCTTCTCTCTAGAAACTCCCTCTCTCTTTAAACATGTATCTCTCCCTCTTCTAAATGAACTAAGATGGGGGTTTATAATCTATCCCGCGTAGCCGCATACATGGCCAAGGCTACCCAAGTGGGACCCCCCCGGCTTGGTTATTGCTCATTCGGTCTTGATTCGACAGAAGCTGACGTTTGCCGTTTGATCTTTCGGACCGTCTTTGACGAACGCAGCGAGATAAGATCGAGTCTGACTGAACTAGGGTTCGGGAAGTTGATACTCGTAGCCGAGATACCTTCCAGGTCCAGATATCAGTTCGCAGGCTTATCTCTCGATGGTACGTCGTTCGAGGTTTGCTGAGGTGGTTTCCGATGATCACTGTCTCAACTCGTCGATCTTCGATCGGGTTGCGATATGTTCGGACTTCATTGGTCCTCTTCACCATTCCCAGGGTTGTCTCCGAGATGACCAGGATCTTTTGCCTTACTTCGAGGTTGTCTCCGAAGTAAAATGACGCTTTTACCCTCCTGCAGGGTTAGTACGACAAAAGCGAAATTTCGATTGTCTACAAATTTGATCAATTTTTCTTTTCTTCAAAAGATCAGAATTTTGAATAGAAGATAGAAAACTTCTTTTAGATATATATATATATATATATATATATATATATATATATATATATATATATATATAGAGAGAGAGAGAGAGAGAGAGAGAGAGAGAGAGAGAGAGAGAGAGAGAGAGAGAGAGAGAGAGAGAGAGAGAGAGAGAGAGAGAGAGAGAGAGTATGTAGGCAAGGAAGAATGAGTTTTTCTTGTTTTGTAAATTGGCAATTTGAAAATGAATGAAAAGCACCTTGTTTATAGAAATTTTTGAGCCTAGGGCATTCTTGTCATTTGAGAGTATATTTGAAAAATCAATTGCTCGAATTTGTTGTTTTGAAAATGAAAGACTCGGATAAATTTGTTCAAAATATCACACTGATTGCCCACCTAAATAACATACTGACAAGTTCAAAATTTGGCTCATTAAAAAGGGTATTCCCCCAAAAATTCTTTATTTTAGCACATGGTCAAATCATTTTCCATACTTTCAAATCTCCAACATCTGCTGCTAACTTCAAGTTACAAGGCTCCAACACATAATAATTATATTCTCAATTCCAATGCCCCCAATTTCCATTCTATTTTAGGATAAAAGGCTAAATCCTTAAAAAATAGTGAAGAAAAAATATTTAGGAATAATAAGAGTTTTCTTTGCCTTAAAAAATGTTACTTTATGAATTAATTTCTTTAACACTTGATATTAAATTATTAAGATCAAGAAAATATTAATTTAATTTAAAAAATATTTTTAGTCAAAGTAAATATGATAATTAAAAACAATTATAATATATAAATCATATGGGAAGGATTCTTCCTTTTTAATTAATTATATTTATTAATTATTGTTATCATCAAAATATTCTTAAAAGTTAAAGATCCTCTAATGATAATTACTCCCTCTGTTCCTAAAAGATTGTCGTTTAAGGTTAATGCACACAGATTAAGAAATATAATTAATACCTAACGAAAATACTATACTATCCTTATTAATTGTCTCAACTAATTATTCTCCTTCCAATGTTTTTTATTCAATTCAACCAATTACTTCTTATTCAATCAATTACTACTTGGATTATAGCATTGAATTGAATAAGAATCATTGGGAAGGGAAGAAAACTTTAAATAGAAGAAAACTTTAAATAAGGGTAAAGTAGAGAAAAAATAGCTAATGTGTATTGATAAACTCAAAACGACAATCTTTTTGGAACAAAAATTACTTCCTAAAACGACAATCTTTTAGGAACAGATGGAGTATATGATTATTATTAAACGATTCGAGTTTGGGCAAATCGAGTCTTGAGCTTAACTCTTTTATGTAAATAAAAATATTTGATTGAACTGTCCAATTAAGCGAACTCTAGTCGAGTAAAAAAAAATTTGCAGTCTTTTACCCTAAAATTTTGAATAATATCCCTGGCAAAATGAGATTTTGGATTGTGAGATTTCATTCCTGTTTACCATATGAGGCTAAAGGTGAGACTTTTTGGTTTTATCAAAATCAACTTTAAAGTATTTTGTAGACTGCAAACAAGGTAGTCCATTGGCTTGCTTTGACTCTCTTCCTCGCGCCGACTTTGGCTTGCACAAGTAACAAATCGATGACATACACACATATGCATATTTTTTTGTCCCGTCTGACATTTGAGGTTTACAATATGCATTTGTGAATATAAATTTTATGTGACTATTTTTTTATGTGAAAATAACATTATTTAATCGATGACCCAATGATTATTTTCAATGGAGGTTTGAGTTTAGAGAGAAATGGTAATTATCCTTCTACTTATGCAAAAGCCTATATTTATAGGATTGGATGTCACACAACCTAACACTCACCCCTCGGCATACTCACGTGCCCTCGGTCGTGAGTGCCCTCGGCCACGTGTCGCCAAGTGTCAAGTTGCCATGATAGTTAATGACAATCTTCAGTTACTTCTGACATGAACATATATTCATTGTTCTTTATTAAATGCTCTGCAAGTGGTTATTAAATCACGTCAGTGTAGTATTTTGGATGAATAGCAAATCCTGTCCCTATTTTTTTTTTAGAGAACAGATCATCTGTTCTCATTTTTTCTCTCCCCTTGTGTCCCTTTACTTAAATGTTGACATATATTTTTTTACTTAACATCAATTAATTTTAAAATTAAAAAAAAAACATGTGTCAACATTTAAGTGGAGAGACACAAAGGAACAAGGAAAATGAGGACAGAAGATCTGCTCTCTTTTTTCTATTCCCCTTGTGTCCCCCACTTAAATTTTGGCACTTAACTTCTTACTTAACATCAATTAACTTTAAAATTAAATAAGAGACAAGATATTAAAATTTAAGTGGAGGACACAAGAGAAACAAAAAAAATAGAGACAGAAGATCTACTCTCGGATGGATGAGCCCTTTAAACTGAAGGCTGTAAAAAGTCTTAGCATCCGAATTTCGTAAACAATGCTATATCGTAACTGGCTTATTTATCCAACAATGATCTTTTCAATGCTCCAGCTAAAGGGCATCTGGAGGCTTTTATTGATGTCTTTTGGTTTTGTTGTGTTGCCTTTAGTTCTCGGCACCTCATGTACTGAAAAATAAAATACTCCTAGCTAGAATTAAAATGAGAGAATCATACAAATATAGAGCAAGAAAATGTTTTTTTATATATAAAAAAAAATATTTATTAATAGAAAATAAATAATATTATAAAAGGGGAACAAAAAGTTCACCCAAAACGTACTAAAGAAAAAAAAGTACTTGAAAAATGCAACCCTCTAATCTATATACAAAATTATTCACAAGATGCCTCTAAAACCTTCATAGCAGATTGCATTTAAGACAATTTTATCAAATTAAAGGCGTTAAGACGCTACAACAAATATATATGTACATATGGAGAATATGTAACTTAAATATTGACCGACAAAAGATTGCTTGGTTCAGCATATATATACAGGCCACAAGGTTTTTCGGAAAGTTATACATGCCCGAAATTCTCTACAATTTCAGAAAGAATGACGTATCCTGCACCCCCGACCACGAGAGAAAGGGTCAGCTTTCCACCGGGAACGAGAAGGGGAAGGTTTGAAGATGCAGAGGAACCTGAGTATCTATCTGACCAAGACATTGCGGCAGGAAGAATTCCGAAGAGCACCAAAACTACAGCACAACGAAATAGAGAATAATGTAGGCAGGCATTATTTCATTAAAGAACAGTTGACAGAGAATTCTGTTGTGAAATTGAGGTAGGTGTTGAATAAGTAAAACCACATAGTTGTTACACTGAATTAGATCGTGTAAAGAAAATCCCTGAATAGGGAATCATCTAGTGAGATACTGAAAAACGTCACAAAAATTGTACATTTAAACAATATAGAAAACTTATTTTATTGGACAGTAAAATATATTAGCTTTATATGTAATGTTATAGTAATCAAATGAGCCTATAAACAAATTTTAAATAAGAGTTTAAACTAGAGGCTTAATCTATTATCAAAATTGTTTAGTAATATTTATAAAGTAAAAAGAGAAAAAAGAGCTTGTTTAACTATAAACTTAATGTGAAATTTAGCCCCAAATTGAAAGGGGTGGGAAGCAAAAGACAACTCCAAAACTATGTATACATGTCTTCATATGAAACATGAAAAACAGAAAGTGCAAACAAAGTCCTTAGAAAAAGATATAAAAAAAATCTTACAAAGCATTCTAAGAATTATTGTATAGATTGAGTGAGCACCTCTTCTTATGAAAAAAATAGGCTTTAACGTGTTATTTTAACTCTTATCATGTTCACCTCTAACTTAAAATTGAATCGTCGGTATAGTAATCGTATCATATCGTATCCTACGTGCGACCTATTTTCTGATATGCTTGGGTATAGAATTGCTCCTGTCTCATATCGTACTATACATATTGTGTATCGTAAGATTCTGACAACTATGAGTAAAATATATTCTTGGAAATAACCAAACATCTCTTTGTAGCTGTTGGGGCCCGAATATTTGAGGACCCAAGTTGGGCCAGGCCTCGGTTAAGGCTATGGTTGGGCCATGGGGGGCCATGGGGGGTCTTGTTTGTCCATGTTGGGGGACACTCCTAACTATATGGAGATTCTATTTGTGGAAGGAAGAATCATGCATTGATTGAAATTCCTATATCTTAGGAGATTTGGTATTATCTTGTTATGAAAAAGATATACGGGGGAACCCTAATCCTAGGGAGAGGTGGATTCAAGCAGGGATGTGAGAACCTATAGATATATGCCTTGACCCTCATAAGGTACACGACACTTTATTATTCCAGCAATAGAGTAATTTATCCCTCCATTGTTAAACCTTGTCAGCCTGTACTTACTCTCACACCGGAGCTATCCCCCGGCGGCCCAAGCCGTCAAGCTTTGGTGTTTACCCGTTTTGTGCAGGATTGGACGCGCTTGGTGATTGGAGAGCGTGGACGAATCTTGGCGTTAACATTGGCGCTAGAAGGAGGGGTTTTCAATCACAACCAACGGATCACCATAAAAACATGGTGAATAGCAAAGAAGTTTCTGGTAAGAAACAGCCATCGGCGGCAGCGTCAGCACAAAGAGGCTCGGTGAAAGATAGGTTAGGGCCATCCAGCATCCACTCACGACTCGGCCCTCAAACCAATTCTGTTGGCTCCCAAGCAGGGGGCCATCCCGCTGCCCAACGAAGACTGTTTCACACCGCCAGCCAGGAAAAGAGAGATCGAAAACAAGTTGAAGGCGCTCAGCCTCGAACCCACCCCTTGGAAGACCGTGAAGCAGCCATGGCAAGAAAGATGAAAGAGATTGAGGACACGGAACAGGCCCTAAAAGTCCTCCGGGTGCAGAAGGAAGAGCTCGCCAGACAGGTGCTGCATATAGTCGAAGATGAGGCTTCCAGCCACCCTAAACACTTGGGGAGAGGGAGGTCCCCACGCCGAGGATCCCAAGGGCATGACAACCACACCAAAGACATCGAGGAGAGGCTTCGAAGACGCTTCCGGGAAAGAAGCAGATCCGAAGATCGCCGAACCAGGGGACGTTCCAGAACACACTGCACCAACAGTTCCCGGCACGATGACCGGAGGTATCAAGCAGGTCATCACCAGGACCAAAGACACGATAATCCCCGTGGGAAGCGGCCTCATCAGGAGGCCCAAGCATCAATGCACCATCCGAAGGATGGTCTCCAAGGCAGTCCTCGGCATGATCAAGACAGAGACTGCCGAAGCCCTCAGAACCAGAGAGACCTGAGAGAAAAGTTATCCCCGAAGAAGAATTCAGACCCAGCTCTGGCGGCTGTAGAAGTGTTGACAAGGAAGCTAGAAGATATGCAGAAACAGTTGGTCGCGAGCCAGCAGGAAAAAGTGACTTCGGGGAAGAAAGCCTCCCCTTTCTCCGAAGAAATCCTTCGGGAAAAGGGTGACCTCAATAAAAGACTGCCGTACATCGAGAGTTATGACGGGACGGGCGACCCCTATGAGCACAGCCAGACATATGACAGGCTGTTAGATTATTACGACTACACCGATGCGGCAAAATGTAACACCTTCATCACCTCTCTAAGGCGAGATGCCCGGCAATGGATGAACACGCTGGCCCCAAACTCAGTCTCGTCATGGGAAGAACTATGTGATAAATTCCACGCCCGATTTGGGAGCAACAGGAAGAGAGGGAAGCCTACTGGGTCGTTGGCCCAAGTCAGACAGCATTCCAATGAGACGCTCGGTCAGTACGTGAAGAGATTCAGGGAAGCGGTCGGGCAGGTTACCGAACTCAATGATCTGCAAGCCGTAGGACTCTTCCAGAACGGATTGGATCTGGTCAGGTCCGAAAAATTAATGAGAAAACTGATGTTCAACCACCCGAGGAGTTTAGCCGAAGCCTTTGAAAAAGCAGAGAGCTTCATAACTATGGAAGAAGCCATGGAAAGTCTGAAACGTGGCTCTACGGAGAGACCCAAAGAGAAAGAGAAGAGCAAACCCGAGGGAAATTCAAGACGATATGGGGGCGATAGATCGGGTGGCCACCAAAAGCGGTATGACAACAACAAAGGGTCGAGGGGAAGCCATCCCTCTCTGCCAAAAGATCAAGAAGGTAGGGTCTACACTCTACTCAACACCCCCCGACCCGACATCCTAGAGCACCTGAAGAAACAACCGGGTTATCAGAAGCCAGATGACGGATACAAGCCTAAGAAAGAATATTCCAACAGGTACTGTGATTACCACGAATGCATGGGACATTACACCGAAGATTATTGGGCGTTAAAAGATCTGATTGAGACGAACGTACAGCACGGAGGCCTGATGCGATTCGTTTCAGGAAGAGAGGAACAGACTCGGAAGTCAACTATCCCAACTCAGGCCGATCAGCAGCCCCAGCCGAACCCAACACAGGGGGCTCGCCATGTGGTAGATGTCATCACGGGAGGCATGATGGGGAAACTTTCGGGACAAAAGCGGCGCAATTATCTAGATACGGTAATGTCGGTGGCTGACCAACCCGCGAGAAGGGAGAAGCCTTTTCCGGGTTCAGTCATATCCTTCACAGACGAGGACTTCCCTACCGAGCCGATCGAACCACATGAAGGAGCATTGCTGATCACGGCACAGGTAGGGTCGGTGGATATGAAAAGAATGATGATAGACAACGGATCATCGGTAGATATTTTGTACGCTCATGCCTACCAAAGGATGAGTCTGGACGGAAGGAAGATGGAGATCGGGCAAGAATCTCCCCTCTACGGCTTCAGCAACGAACCAGTTAAAGTGGCAGGGACCATTGAGTTGCCGGTTATCTTCGGCACAGCTCCTCGACAGGCGAAAATTAGGTGCCGATTCTATGTGGTACATGTTGACTCGGCTTACAACGCCATCCTTGGAAGACCCACATTGACGGCCCTCCAGGCGGTAAGTTCCATACCCCACTACAAAATAAAGTTCCCTACCCAGCATGGGATTGGAGAAGTATCAGGAGACCTCGATCTAGCAAAGAGGTGCTACCGAAATTCGTTGATCACCTCGGGCGTAGGGGTCAGTAAGCAGAAGCAGACGATGGCAATAGAGATCGAGCCTGTAATACCCGAGAATTTCCTAATATTATTAAATAATTATATTAATGAAAATGAGAATTTATTTGAATATAAATGATTTTGTGTTATGAGAATGATTAATTCAATTATATTAAATTGAATATCTATGACAATTGAGAAAAATGTGGAGTTTGCGATAAACTCGTTGAGAGCCTAGTGTGGCACAGTGATGGGAAATATTAATAATTATATTAATTAACGAAGAATTTTTAAGTGAACAATTAATTAATTGTTAATTGTTATTAGAGAATATTAATTGATTGTTGTGGGATATTAACTATGGTTGATTAATAATATGTGATTATTATTGCAAGAAATATAATAATCATAATCCACTTGTTTATAATTGTGCTGAGATTTATATTTGTTAATGTGATAATTAATCCTATGATTATTGATTTGGTATAATTAATAGTCAATGATGAATAAATTAATTAATATTATTGTTAATTAATCAACGAGATAAATAGTTTATTTATTTGACATTGTGAATAATAAAATAAATAAGTGAGTGATTAATATAATAAGATTATATTAATTGATATGTGCAAATGTGCAATACTTGAATATAGAAAGTATATGGAATACAACTATATTATATAGTGTAGAGAGACACTTAAGTGTGACCATGCATGTATATACATAAACTATGTTATATAATGCAATGCGAATATATTACACATAGAAACCATATATTACATGAAGCATAATGTGATTATGTTAAAACTATATGTTATGAATGCATGATAATACTTATGTGACAATAAAAATGTGGGAATACACTGTATAATATATCATGAACATATTGTAAACTATTAATTTTAATAAAGTGAGACATCATGAATATATGGTGAACAATTTAATAATACATGAGATAATGTAATGTGATAACATCCGATTAAATTATACAAGTATGATAAAAATATACATGAATTATATGTGTACAATTCACACTTATTACATTATGTGAATCCATGTTAGTATCATTAGAATTACATTGTAACTATAATTGTGGCCTAATTATATAGTATATATACATGTAACATATTTTGGCATAAGTGTTGTGTATATATACAAATTATAGAATGCTGATATGTGGCCTTGTCCCAATATAATAGTCACTCTCCTTCTCCTTCACGTGTATGGCAAAAAGGCTAAGGCCTATTCTCCCATTCTTCTCCCAAGCTTAGCTAGCAATAATTATATGAGGAGTGGCTCTAATGATGGCTTTCAACAACTATCTACCAACTTCCTCTTATCTAGCATGCAAATCAAATTTCTGTTAGTTTGAAATGGTAGGCAATTGCATTGTCTGTATCTTGTTTTCTCTATAAATATGGCTTCCTTTCTTCCCATTTCACATTGCTGAGATTTTGTTTGAGTTGATAAGTTGAGAGCATATACATATATCAGTATAATAGCATTGTGAGATAGCAGCAAGCTTAATTCATAGCAAAGGTATAAGTACATGATTCATGTTCTTCGTTTTCATTTTTCTGTCAAAAATTTCAATTTCTGATTATGCCAAATTGGACTATAATTGGATTGAAGGAAGTTTGTTTAGTTGCTATATGGCTTATATACATGTTTGAACTGGAATGTAGTTGTTTAAAAACTATTTTCGTGAAGCCATTTTGTGAGTTGGGCTAGAAACTGCCGTAGCTGCCTGCTGTCTGGTGCGAACCAGTAGTGGCGCAGCTGCGCAGGTTTAAGCATGGGATGCGGCGCAGCTGCGCCGGCACCCTGCTCCAGTTTTCTACAATCTGCTTAAATCCTGTTGTGTGTCAAGTTATTGATATGGCTTAAACCAGCATGCTAGCATGACTAACTTACATGTATAGATACGTAGACCTAAAATGATCATGTTCTATTACGTTTGTGTTCATGGTTGATGAAAAGTATAGTTTTCCAAAACAAACTTAGAACTTTAATACAAGACTTTGACATGTGTGTATGATATCAATGTTCTGACTTATACGGTAACTTGACCTTGCAAGCATATTATTATGATTTAGGAAAGCGTGAAAAGCATGTTAATAGATGTATACATGTTTCGTAAGGTATCATGAGCACGTGGATTGCGTTAAATGAACTTTACTAGTGAAAGTATAAGTTTTGAACCTAAATCTTGACATGTTATATCGAAGTCCAGATTCTGATCATTATGAACATGTTGGATAATGTTTTTAACCTCACTAATGTGTCATACAAGCACGTGTGTACACACCATGCTAGATGCCATAAAGACTACATGAAGCATGATTTCAAAACCAATAGCAATGTTAGTAATATGTATGTGGTAAAGATATTCATGAAACATGCCTAGAACACGTTACACGACCACCTTATGTGTGTACATGACAAGTATGATAGCTTCGTGGTCTCATGACCTTGAATGGCTTTAAGTTATTGAAAGTATTGACTTAAAATCTTTATCACATATATTTGAAACAAGGAAAGGTTGTACAAACATAAAAGTATCTTTTAATATGTTTATATGCTATGTGGTGTTGTTGGCTTGTATGACCGGACAGAAACCATAAGGAACAGCTCAACCTTGGCTTGGCCAGAAGGCTGCGCAGCTGCGCTGGCCCTAGGCTTAGCCATGGCGCAGTTGCGCCAGTCTGGAATCAGAATTGAGCTAGTTGTTGATCTGATTTTTGACAGTTAGCTTGTGCGATTACTTTAACTTGTAATATATGACCAGTATGCTAAGAAATGTGTTAAGAGGCATGCTAAGTGATAAAATTGAATGTTTGATTATAAACTTCCCAAGGATAAGTCCAAAAGGTATTTGGGGACTATAAAGCAACGATTAAAAACTATGTGATGACTTCATAATGTCTTGTAAACTGAAATGTGCTATATGTACACAAAAGTATATGATGAAGTATGTGTATAGTATGCAACTAAGTTAAACATTTATGGGTGCGTTTAAAATTACATATCATATGTGAGCATAAATGACTAATGAAAATCCTATACTTATAATACACTATAAATAGGATTCAAAAGTGTTGAATTACTTTACGTGGATAAACTACGCTAAAGGCAAGTTTCCTAACTTACACTCTTTTACGGTGCAAGTATTCTATCCTTGTATATTGTGAACTAGTTTCTTACTAAATCGTTGAATTAAATTAGCATACTTGAACTCTAAATTCATTAAAGCTATTATACATGTTGAACTTAGTATTGTTCTTGAATATTGTGAAAGTGTCTATGCCATTTGATTCGGCTAGACTTATATTATTGAAAAGCGACCCAAACTAATTGATTGGTGCGGGATCTTGCATTTGACTGAGAAGAACAACCTTCTTTGAAGGGAATATATAATTATCGGAGAACCGACGTGCACACTTGAGTATGATTGATTGTTATGCATAACGATGGTACTTTAGGCTGATCACCTGTTGTACCTGTTTTTATTGGATTTTCAGTTTATTACTGTCAATTCTAGTAGAAGTTCATAGTCCTTAGTGACTGCTCAGTATTCAGTTATTTGAAATCTTGAATTGACTTATTATTGAATCATATTGATATTATTCTGTCCATAGCGACTATTATTGAGAACTGTTGATATTCTTGTTATTCTTGAACTATCAAATCTTGCTATACCCTTTCGAGAATTGAGAATCTTTTTATTCACCCTTATTGTATATTACTTGCTGGGCAATTTGTGCTCATTCTTGCTTTCCCTAAAACATTTCAGTTAAGGCAGAGCATGGTGAACCTTCGGGCGTTGATAAGGGCAAGGGCAAAGCTACCAACTAGCTTATGTCTGTTATGTTTTAAATATATTAATATTGTATGAAGATGATATAGTAAGACTGGATTTGATTATGTTTAAGCTTAAGTTAGATTATGTAATAAGTCGTTAACTGATATTATTATGTAATCTATTAAGTACTGTAGGTTGCGAGACTTGGGGGAATAATTATAATAAATCATTGTAAATTATTCTAGAATAGATTTTCCGCTGTGATCGTATGATATTTAATTATTATTATTGTGATGTATTACCATGAGCACGTGATGAACCGAATTCGAGAGACCAAGTGGCGGTCCTGGAATTTGGGGGCGTCACAGGTTGGTATCAGAGCAGTAGTTATAAACCTTAGGAACGAGTGTCCTTAGACTATAACTTAGGTGAACTTAGAAGTTAGGAAGGAGATAAAACTCATGTAGAGTTTTCCTTGAGAGACTTAGTCTGTTATGAAATGTAACTTCATTCTATACAATGAACTTATGTTTATTTAACATTCTAATGGAGTTGCTGTTTGTTTGTCTCATGTTTGTGATTGTAGGATGACAGACACAGGGGTACCTAGTAGAGTTGCAGAGGAGGAGCCCAGGGATATACACGTAGTATACGAGGCACCTCTAGAGGCTACACCAGTGCAGGCTGTTGCACCATTCGAGTCTGACGACAAGGACGAGATTGAGATAGAGTCTGATCCAGAGGAGGAGCCGATGGAGGATGAGCCAGTAGAGGACTCTGATGAGGCTACTATAGAGGAACAGATGTTAGGCGAGTACGAGGAGCGTATTCTAGAGTTAGACTGCAGAGTCCAGGAGCTGGAGGCAGAGGCCCACGAGAGAGAGTCTGAGTTCCAGAAGCTGAGGGACGAGGACCACCAGAGGAAGCTGGCTATGCAAGAGTTAGAGGTGGAGATTGCCTACCGTAGGGAGGCAGGGATCCAGATGGGGACTCTGTTTCACAGGTCAGTGGCTAGGAATGTAGATTTGGCAGAGAAGCTAGAAGAGGTTGAGTAGAGGGAGCTGAGTGAGAAAACTGAGAAAGAGGCACTCCGTACTCAGCTAGAGTTGGAGGTGATGGATAGGTTACACTTCGAGGAGAAGTGGGAAGCGTCCAATGAGAGAGATGACGACCTTGAGGACGAGGTCAGGTGCAAGAAGAGAAAGATGAACAAGATGGGGTATGTGTTCCGTTCAGCTTTTGAAAGGGTGATTGATGGTGTGTACCACTACCCGGCAGAACAGGGACAGACTCTACATACCTTGAGCCGAGAGCTGGTTGCGTATATAGCACAGTTGGAGTACAAGAGCGCAGTGGAGCGCGGGATGATGGGATGAGATTTCCTTAGTCAGTCTAGTGGTAGTAATAGTTGTGTCTTTATGTATTGTATATACTATGTTGTAATCCCGATCTTTTGTGTAAGATGTGGGATGATGATGTAAACCCCGAGTTAGCTTTTGTTAGAGGGGTAGTATGGTAGTAGGATGGTATATTCCCCGTCTTTTGTGATATTAGGGGATATATGTGATAACATTTATAGCAGTATGCTAGGAAAATCATGTAATGAAATGAAATGGCATATGAATATAAATGGAGTTGATTTTCAAAACGTGTTATAAATTTATTCTTTTAGTATTAAAAGAAATACTTAAGTGATATACTTGAATAATAATAAAATGAAAAATTGTGATGCAGATAATGCCGCCCAGATGAAGATTGACTGCACCCGAAGAATCCGTTAACAATGAGAGAGAACAAGTAGACCCGATCCAGAAACTGGTAGACTTGTTAGGAGAAGCCTTAAGGGGAAGGAACAATGAACCCGTTCGCCCGAACCCTCAAACTGTGCCAGTAACAACCTTTAAAGACTTTAAGAGTGTAGGACCCCCGGAGTTCGAGGGAACTACCGACCCAATCGTCACACAAACGTGGATCAAAGAGATCGAAAAAGCTTTCACTATAGCTAGCGTAGGCGAAGATCAGAAGACGGTGTTTGCCACGTACATGATGAGGGGAGAAGCGAACTACTGGTGGGAGGCTAATCAATAAAGAGCTGGAGAAGGGATAATAGCTTGGGATAAGTTTAAGACACTGTTCTTCGAGAATTACTTTCCAAAGAGTATGAAGAATAGGATGGAGGTGAAATTCCTAGAGTTAAAACAAGGTGAGATGACGGTGGCGCAATACGCGGCTAGGTTTAACGAACTAGCGCGATTTGCGGAGCACCAAGTTGGTGATGAAGAGAGGAAGGCTAGACGCTTTGAACAAGGGTTGAAGCCATGGCTGTTCAATAAGGTATCAGTTCTTCAAATTGATTCCTTTGCAACATTACTGGAGAAGGCAATCATTGCGGAAGGCGGCAGTGAGGCCTTAAGTCTGTATAACAAAGAAAAGAAAGGAAAGAATACTGGAGGAGAGAATCGTACGGGAGGAAGCAGTAGCGGAGGAAGCAACTTGGGAAAGAGAAAGTGGGAGAACAACAACAACAACAAAAACAACAATAATAATCAATCAGGGAATTTTTGTGGAGGTTTCAAGAAGAGGGCTGCAGGATGCCCGAAGTGTGGGAAGAATCACCAGGGCGAGTGCTGGAAGGGACGTGGCACTTGCTACAACTGCGGACAGGAAGGGCACATCTCGCCCAACTGTTTGAAACCGAAAAAGATACAAGGATGCTTTGCGTGTGGCTCAACGGAGCACCGAATTAAGGACTGCCCAAAGAAGGGAAGTGGCGGGGGTAGTAATCAGCAAGGAGGCAACAAGCTGATGATCGGTGGACCGGCACAATCCAACCACCCAACCGCCAGAACCTTTAACATGACCGTCCAGGACGCCGTGGCTGCGAAGGACGTGGTGTCAGGTATAATCCCAATCAATGATATAAATGCTTATGTATTATTTGATTTGGGTGCCACCTGTTCTTTTGTATCTGAAGAATTTGCTAGTAGACTTAGTACACCCCGAGAACTTTTAGAAAATCCTTTGATCATAGAAGTTGCTAATAAGGAAGTGATCCCTGTAGAATACATTTATTGAGATTGTCACGCAAACATTAGAGAACATGAACTGAGCGTAGACTTGATACCTATTAGATTGGGAGAATTTGACGTAATACTGGGAATGGATTGGTTGTATAACCATGCTGCGATAATTGACTGTCAGAACAAATGTGTGAACCTTCAGACTCCGAGTAAGTCTAAGGTAGTGTTTTATGGTAGCTCATCGCTTAAGCAATCGTGTTGCGTTACGATGATGCAGGCCAAGAAATTGTTAAGGAAAGGATGTGTAGGATATTTAGCTTACATCGTTGATACTCGGAAAAAGGGAGTAGAAATTAAGGATATATACGTAGTTAATGAATTCCAAGATGTGTTTTCGGACGATCTGCCTGGTCTTCCGCCAGACAGAGAAATCGAATTCGTAATAGACTTAGCACCGGGAACGGCACCGATTTCAAAAGCTCCATATCGTATGGCGCCAGTAGAAATGAAGGAATTGATGATACAATTACAAGAATTGTTGGATAAGGGTTACATTCGACTGAGTTTTTCTCCTTGGGGAGCACCAGTACTATTCGTTAAGAAGAAGGACGGATCGATGAGGCTCTGTATCGATTATCGAGAATTGAACAGAGTAACGATCAAGAACCGGTATCCGCTACCGAGGATAGACGACTTGTTTGATCAACTGAAGGGAGCAAAGTGTTTCTCAAAGATCGACCTACGAACAGGATATCATCAACTGAAAGTGAGGGACGAGGACATACCAAAGACTGCGTTTCGAACCCGTTATGGACACTACGAGTTTTTGGTAATGTCATTCGGATTGACTAATGCTCCGGCAGCATTTATGGACTTGATGAACCGAGTTTTCAAGCCATACTTGGATAAATTTGTAGTGGTTTTTATCGATGACATTTTGATCTACTCAAAGACAGAGGAAGAACACGCCGAACATCTAAAGATTATTTTGGAAGCACTAAGGAAGGAGAAGATGTATGCAAAATTTTCTAAGTGCGAATTTTGGATGGAGAAGGTTCAATTCTTAGGTCACGTGGTGGATAAGAATGGAATCTCTGTAGACCCTGCGAAGGTTGAAGCAGTAAGTAATTGGGAACAACCGAGAACTCCGACGGAGGTGAGAAACTTTCTAGGGTTAGCTGGGTACTATCGAAGATTCATCCAAGATTTTTCTAAGATAGCAACCCCGTTGACCAATTTGACTAGAAAGACGGTGAAATTTGTATGGACCGACAAATGCGAAGAAAGTTTTCAAGAACTGAAAAGGAGATTGAGCGAAGCACCTGTGTTATCATTACCAGATGATGCAGAAAATTTTGTGGTGTATAGTGATGCATCGCACAAGGGGCTTGGCTGTGTGCTCATGCAACATGGCAAGGTTATTGCATATGCGTCACGACAATTGAAGGATTACGAAAAACGATACCCTACTCATGACTTAGAGTTAGCGGCAGTAGTTTTTGCGTTAAAGATATGGAGACATTATCTATACGGAGAAAAATGTGAGATATACACGGACCACAAAAGTCTGAAATATATCTTCACACAGAAGGAGTTAAACATGCAGCAGAGAAGGTGGTTAGAATTAATCAAAGACTATGACTGCGATATTCTTTATCACCCGGGAAAGGCAAATGTGGTTGCCGACGCTCTGAGCAGGAAAGGAAGGGAGAAGTTGTTTAATTTAACAACTCAGGAAGAGTTGATAAGAGAGATGGAGAAATTGGAGATAGAAGTAAAAGGACCAAAAAAGTCTGGTGAGAAGTTAATTGTAATGGAAGCTTGTCCGACGTTGTTGAATAGAGTAAAGGAAGCTCAGGAAAAGGATGAAGAGTGTGAGAAAATTCGAAAGAGGATCACGGAAAATGAGGAAGAAAAATTTCGAATGGATAAAGACGGTATTTTGAGATTTGAAGGGAGAGTGTGGGTACCAGCGGTAACCGAGTTGAGGGAAGAGATTTTGCACGAGGCACACAATACGACATATTCCGTTCATCCGGGAGGCACAAAGATGTACCAAGATCTAAGGCAACATTTTTGGTGGCCCAATTTGAAACGGGAAGTCGCGGAGTGCGTCAGTAGATGCTTGACTTGCCAACGCGTTAAAGCAGAACATCAGCGGCCGAGTGGTTTACTACAACCGTTGGAAATACCAGAGTGGAAATGGGAGCATATTACGATGGACTTCGTGGTAGGACTTCCAGTTACGCAGAAAGGTTATGATGCCATTTGGGTTATTGTGGATCGACTTACCAAGACTGCACATTTTCTACCAATCAAGATCCGCTACAGTTTGAACCAATTAGCGAGTCTGTATGTAAAAGAGATTGTTTCACGACATGGAGTGCCGGTATCAATTGTCTCTGATCGAGATCCGCGCTTCACGTCCAATTTTTGGAAGAGTTTGCAAGAAAGAATGGGAACGCAGTTGAGGTTGAGTACAGCTTACCATCCTCAGACAGACGGACAGAGTGAGCGAACAATACAAACGCTGGAGGACATGCTTAGGACTTGCGTGATGGATTTTAAGAGAAATTGGGACGACCACCTACCCTTAGTCGAATTTGCGTATAATAATAGTTACCATACGAGTATCGGCATGCCACCGTATGAAGCTCTTTACGGGAGAAAATGCAGAACGCCATTATGTTGGGACGAAGTCAGAGAACAACGAATACTCGGACCAGAGTTAGTTCAACAAACCGCAGACGTGGTGACAATGATAAGAGCCAGATTAGTAGCAGCTCAAGACCGCCAGAAGACATACGCAGATTTGCATCGGCAGGACCGAGACTTCGAAATCGGCAGTTTCGTATTCTTGAAGGTATCTCCATGGAAGGGAAAAATCCGTTTCGACAAGAAAGGAAAATTGAGTCCCAGATTTATAGGACCATTTGAGATACTGAAGCGAGTGGGTGAAGTGGCATACAAAGTTGCGTTACCACCTGAGTTGGAGCACATCCACAACGTATTTCACATTTCCGTGTTGCGACCGTACAAGGCCGACTACAAACATGTGATTTCTTACGAGCCCATTCAAGTGGAGAAGAACTTGGCGTATGAAGAAATTCCTGTCCAGATATTAGATAGGAAAGAGCAAACTTTGAGAAATAAAATTATTTCGTCTGTAAAAGTACTTTGGCGTAACCACGATGTCGAGGAGGCAACGTGGGAATTAGAAGATAGGATAATGAGGGATTATCCCCACTTGTTTGTGTAACCTTGTAGCAATTTCGGGACGGAATTTTTATAAGGGAGGGAGGATGTAATACCCGAGAATTTTCTAATATTATTAAATAATTATATTAATAAAAATGAGAATTTATTTGAATATAAATGATTTTGTGTTATGAGAATGATTAATTCAATTATATTAAATTGAATATCTATGACAATTGAGAAAAATGTGGAGTTTGTGATAAACTCGTTGAGAGCCTAGTGTGGCACAGTGATGGGAAATATTAATAATTATATTAATTAACGAAGAATTTTTAAGTGAACAATTAATTAATTGTTAATTGTTATTAGAGAATATTAATTGATTGTTGTGGGATATTAACTATGGTTGATTAATAATATGTGATTATTATTGCAAGAAATATAATAATCATAATCCACTTGTTTATAATTGTGCTGAGATTTATATTTGTTAATGTGATAATTAATCCTATGATTATTGATTTGGTATAATTAATAGTCAATGATGAATAAATTAATTAATATTATTGTTAATTAATCAACGAGATAAATAGTTTATTTATTTGACATTGTGAATAATAAAATAAATAAGTGAGTGATTAATATAATAAGATTATATTAATTGATATGTGCAAATGTGCAATACTTGAATATAGAAAGTATATGGAATACAACTATATTATATAGTGTAGAGAGACACTTAAGTGTGACCATGCATGTATATACATAAACTATGTTATATAATGCAATGCGAATATATTACACATAGAAACCATATATTACATGAAGCATAATGTGATTATGTTAAAACTATATGTTATGAATGCATGATAATACTTATGTGACAATAAAAATGTGGGAATACACTGTATAATATATCATGAACATATTGTAAACTATTAATTTTAATAAAGTGAGACATCATGAATATATGGTGAACAATTTAATAATACATGAGATAATGTAATGTGATAACATCCGATTAAATTATACCAGTATGATAAAAATATACATGAATTATATGTGTATAATTCACACTTATTACATTATGTGAATCCATGTTAGTATCATTAGAATTACATTGTAACTATAATTGTGGCCTAATTATATAGTATATATACATGTAACATATTTTGGCATAAGTGTTGTGTATATATACAAATTATAGAATGCTGATATATGGCCTTGTCCCAATATAATAGTCACTCTCCTTCTCCTTCACGTGTATGGCAAAAAGGCTAAGGCCTATTCTCCCATTCTTCTCCCAAGCTTAGCTAGCAATAATTATATGAGGAGTGGCTCTAATGATGGCTTTCAACAACTATCTACCAACTTCCTCTTATCTAGCATGCAAATCAAATTTCTGTTAGTTTGAAATGGTAGGCAATTGCATTGTCTGTATCTTGTTTTCTCTATAAATATGGCTTCCTTTCTTCCCATTTCACATTGCTGAGATTTTGTTTGAGTTGATAAGTTGAGAGCATATACATATATCAGTATAATAGCATTGTGAGATAGCAGCAAGCTTAATTCATAGCAAAGGTATAAGTACATGATTCATGTTCTTCGTTTTCATTTTTCTGTCAAAAATTTCAATTTCTGATTATGCCAAATTGGACTATAATTGGATTGAAGGAAGTTTGTTTAGTTGCTATATGGCTTATATACATGTTTGAACTGGAATGTAGTTGTTTAAAAACTATTTTCGTGAAGCCATTTTGTGAGTTGGGCTAGAAACTGCCGTAGTTGCCTGCTGTCTGGTGCGAACCAGTAGTGGCGCAGCTGCGCAGGTTTAAGCCTGGGATGCGGCGCAGCTGCGCCGGCACCCTGCTCCAGTTTTCTACAATCTGCTTAAATCCTGTTGTGTGTCAAGTTATTGATATGGCTTAAACCAGCATGCTAGCATGACTAACTTACATGTATAGATACGTAGACCTAAAATGATCATGTTCTATTACGTTTGTGTTCATGGTTGATGAAAAGTATAGTTTTCCAAAACAAACTTAGAACTTTAATACAAGACTTTGACATGTGTGTATGATATCAATGTTCTGACTTATACGGTAACTTGACCTTGCAAGCATATTATTATGATTTAGGAAAGCGTGAAAAGCATGTTAATAGATGTATACATGTTTCGTAAGGTATCATGAGCACGTGGATTGCGTTAAATGAACTTTACTAGTGAAAGTATAAGTTTTGAACCTAAATCTTGACATGTTATATCGAAGTCCAGATTCTGATCATTATGAACATGTTGGATAATGTTTTTAACCTCACTAATGTGTCATACAAGCACGTGTGTACACACCATGCTAGATGCCATAAAGACTACATGAAGCATGATTTCAAAACCAATAGCAATGTTAGTAATATGTATGTGGTAAAGATATTCATGAAACATGCCTAGAACACGTTACACGACCACCTTATGTGTGTACATGACAAGTATGATAGCTTCGTGGTCTCATGACCTTGAATGGCTTTAAGTTATTGAAAGTATTGACTTAGAATCTTTATCACATATATTTGAAACAAGGAAAGGTTGTACAAACATAAAAGTATCTTTTAATATGTTTATATGCTATGTGGTGTTGTTGGCTTGCATGACCGGACAGAAACCATAAGGAACAGCTCAACCTTGGCTTGGCCAGAAGGCTGCGCAGCTGCGCTGGCCCTAGGCTTAGCCATGGCGCAGTTGCGCCAGTCTGGAATCAGAATTGAGCTAGTTGTTGATCTGATTTTTGACAGTTAGCTTGTGCGATTACTTTAACTTGTAATATATGACCAGTATGCTAAGAAATGTGTTAAGAGGCATGCTAAGTGATAAAATTGAATGTTTGATTATAAACTTCCCAAGGATAAGTCCAAAAGGTATTTGGGGACTATAAAGCAACGATTAAAAACTATGTGATGACTTCATAATGTCTTGTAAACTGAAATGTGCTATATGTACGCAAAAGTATATGATGAAGTATGTGTATAGTATGCAACTAAGTTAAACGTTTATGGGTGCGTTTAAAATTACATATCATATGTGAGCATAAATGACTAATGAAAATCCTATACTTATAATACACTATAAATAGGATTCAAAAGTGTTGAATTACTTTACGTGGATAAACTACGCTAAAGGCAAGTTTCCTAACTTACACTCTTTTACGGTGCAAGTATTCTATCCTTGTATATTGTGAACTAGTTTCTTACTAAATCGTTGAATTAAATTAGCATACTTGAACTCTAAATTCATTAAAGCTATTATACATGTTGAACTTAGTATTGTTCTTGAATATTGTGAAAGTGTCTATGCCATTTGATTCGGCTAGACTTATATTATTGAAAAGCGACCCAAACTAATTGATTGGTGCGGGATCTTGTATTTGACTGAGAAGAACAACCTTCTTTGAAGGGAATATATAATTATCGGAGAACCGACGTGCACACTTGAGTATGATTGATTGTTATGCATAACGATGGTACTTTAGGCTGATCACCTGTTGTACCTGTTTTTATTGGATTTTCAGTTTATTACTGTCAATTCTAGTAGAAGTTCATAGTCCTTAGTGACTGCTCAGTATTCAGTTATTTGAAATCTTGAATTGACTTATTATTGAATCATATTGATATTATTCTGTCCATAGCGACTATTATTGAGAACTGTTGATATTCTTGTTATTCTTGAACTATCAAATCTTGCTATACCCTTTCGAGAATTGAGAATCTTATTATTCACCCTTATTGTATATTACTTGCTGGGAAATTTGTGCTCATTCTTGCTTTCCCTAAAACATTTCAGTTAAGGCAGAGCATGGTGAACCTTCGGGCGTTGATAAGGGCAAGGGCAAAGCTACCAACTAGCTTATGTCTGTTATGTTTTAAATATATTAATATTGTATGAAGATGATATAGTAAGACTGGATTTGATTATGTTTAAGCTTAAGTTAGATTATGTAATAAGTCGTTAACTGATATTATTATGTAATCTATTAAGTACTGTAGGTTGCGAGACTTGGGGGAATAATTATAATAAATCATTGTAAATTATTCTAGAATAGATTTTCCGCTGTGATCGTATGATATTTAATTATTATTATTGTGATGTATTACCATGAGCACGTGATGAACCGAATTCGAGAGACCAAGTGGCTGTCCTGGAATTTGGGGGCGTCACAGAGCCCTTCACCGAAAGCAGTCAGGAACCTTTAGTCACACCGGCCAGAGATACCGAGGACATAGAGCTTGTACCAGGAAAGCCAGACAAAATGGTAAAAATCGGAATGGGGCTACCCGAACCTTTTCGGACCCATTTAACAGAGTTGTTGCAGAGCTATGCTGACATCTTCGCATGGGTCCCCAGCGATATGCCGGGGGTGGATTTAAAAGTGGCCGAACACAAACTTCATGTAGACCCAGCAAAGAAACCAGTTCGCCAAAAGAGAAGAATCTTCGCCCCCGAGAGACAGAGGATAATTGACGAGGAAATAGCGAAGCTATTGGCGGCAGATTTCATATTTGAAATAGACTACCCGGAGTGGATGGCGAACGTAGTCCTGGTTCAGAAGCAGAATGGCAAATGGCGGGTTTGCATCGACTACACTGATTTAAACAAAGCATGCCCGAAAGATTTCTATCCTCTACCACATATCGACTAACTAATCGATGCCACCTCGGGGTACGCACTGCTCAGCTTCATGGACGCATTTTCAGGCTATCACCAGATCTCAATGTGCAAGGAAGATATACCGAAGACGGCCTTTATAACCCATCGATCGGTATATGCTTATAAGAAGATGACCTTTGGCTTATTAAACGCCGGGGCCACTTACCAAAGAATGATGAACTATGTCTTCCGGAGCCAGTTGGGAAAAAGTATGGAGGTATACGTAGATGACATGATCGTGAAAAGTATGTCGGTCCGAGGGCATCTGGATGACTTGGAGAATTACTTCCAGACAGTTCGGCATTATAACCTGAGATTGAACCCTACCAAGTGCACTTTTGGTCTAGGAGCCGGGAAATTCTTGGGGTATATGATCAGTCAAAGAGGGATAGAAGCCAATCCAGAAAAAATTAGGGCCATCCTGGATATGCCGTCCCCACAGTCGTACAAAGACGTTCAACGTCTAACTGGGAGGATAGCAACTATGAGGCGATTCATGTCCAAATCATCATAGAGATGTCTGCCTTTTTTGATACTCTGAAGGGGCCAAAGAACGCAAAGAGTTTTCAGTGGACAACAGAATGTGAAGATGCGTTTCAAGAGATAAAAAGGTATTTATCTTCGGCACCCTTGCTGGTGAAACCTGTTCCTACAGAGCCCTTGTACTTGTATTTGGCGGCAAGTTCTTTGGCGGTAGGGGCTGTACTGGTGCGGGAGATTGGGGGTAAGCAGCACCCGGTTTATTACATAAACCACTCCCTCAGGGATGCAGAAACAAGGTATCCGAACCTGGAAAAATTCGCCTATGCCTTAGTAATAGCAAGCAGGAAACTCCGACAATATTTCCAGGGACGGTTGATAGTGATTTATACGGATCAGCCTTTGAATAAAGTTCTGGGACGACCAGAGGTCTCGGGGAGACTCGCAGCTTGGACTATGGAGTTGTCCCAATTCATACTAGAATACCACCCTCGGACAGCAATCAAAGGACAGGCCTTAGCAGATTTCGTGGTGGAATGTTCCTTTTCGGAAGCAGACGATAGCTCGAGGAAAGCTGAGGAGAGTGGAAAAACGGTGGCCGCTATTCTGCCGGGGCAGAATAACTGGACCTTGTATACGGATGGATCAACGACTTCGGATACTAGTGGAGCCGGGGTCATCTTGACCAGCCCCGAAGGGTTCAAAATCCAGCAGGCGATCAGATTCGGATTCAAAGCAACGAACAATGAGGCTGAATATGAAGCAGTTCTGGCGGGGCTTCGGCTTGCGAAGAGCCTGGAAGTTCAGAGACTGGTTATCTTTAGTGATTCTCAATTGATCGTTAAACAGATATCTGGGGAGTATGAGGCCCGAGGATCCAGAATGGTGAAATATTTGGCAAAAACCAAGGATTGGTTGCAGAAGCTCGAGTTCTTTGAGTTTCAGGGGGTAGAGCGGGCAGACAATACCATAGCAGATGCATTAGCCAGATTGGCCACAACCGAAGATGGCACCTTCAGCGGTTCGATCTACCTGGAAACGCTGAGTAATCCAAGTATTCAGCATACTGAGGTGATGTGTATAGAGCGTTCAACAAGCTGGATAGCTCCATACCTGGACTATCTCGCAGATGGTATACTGCCTTCGGACCGGTTGCTGGCTAAAAAGATAAAACACAGAAGTGCGAACTTTGTACTAATAGACGGAGATTTGTACCAAAGGGCCTATTCATCCCCATTGCTAAAGTGTCTAATGCCTTCCGAAGCAGAATATGCCCTCCGGGAAGTTCATGAGGGGATATGTGGGGATCATATGGCAGCCAAGTCCTTAGCCTACAAAGTACTTCGGCAAGGCTATTATTGGCCCACAATTTTCAAGGAAGCTTCTGAGTACGTAAAGAAGTGCCAAAGTGCCAGCTGAATAGCCCTATCACACATCAACCGCCAGAAGAATTGTACTCGGTATTATCACCCATTCCTTTCGCCGTTTGGGGGGTTGATATACTGGGGCCGTTACCAAAAGCAAAGGGGCAAGTGAGCTTCGTCATTGTGGCTATTGACTATATGACAAAATGGGTAGAGGCCAAACCTCTCAAGTTGATCACGGAACAAGAGTGCCTAAAATTTTTAAAGGAGTGTGTTGTGTTTCGGTTCGGCATACCAATGGCGGTAGTTTCAGACAACGACCGACAGTTCGTGGGGTCTAAATTCGAGTCATTTTTGGCCGAACTCGGTATACAGCACAGAAAAACCTCAGTGGCACATCCTCAGTCTAACGGGCAGGTCGAGGTCACTAACAGAACTCTACTAAACGGAATCAAACGAAGACTTGATGAGGCGAAGGGAAGGTGGCCGGAAGAATTGCTCAGTGTTTTGTGGGCCTATCGGACCACTCCTCGGTCAACCACTGGTGAATCCCCCTTCAGGCTCGCTTATGGGACAGATGCTTTAGTACCGGTAGAGATCGGTTCCACTTCCCTTCGGGTTGGCCAGTACAAAGATGTATATAATGAAGACGGACTTCGGGCCAATCTGGATCTACTTGAGGAAGTCAGAGAGACTGCCTTGGTGAAACTCACTGCCTACCAACGCAGGGTGGCTAGGCACTATAACAGGGGAGTGAAATTGAGAAGGTTCGAAGTCGGGGATTTTGTTCTACGGGAAGCAGAGGCCTCCATGCCCCAAAAACAAGGAAAATTAATGCCAAGCTGGGAAGGTCCTTATGAGATCACAGGAGTACCAAAGCCTGGCACTTATCGCCTTCGGGCATTGGATGGCACCGATATCCAGAATACCTGGCATGCCGGCAGACTTAGGAAATATTATCAGTAATAAGAATCATCCGCCAAATAGAGTATTCGGTTGTTCCGAGTTCAGAGTCAAGCGTCTGTAATAGTGCCAGGGATTCATCAATAAAAGAAACATTTTTTTATTGAACTTATTCTGTGTTCATGTTTGTCTGTCAACGGGACAAAACCTGCTTAACCTGCTTAACTGATCAACGGATCGGTCATTGGTGCTATGGTGGAAGACCCTTCGTCTCTTTTGAGCGGAGTTTTTATTTTTCCCGGTGTACCTTCGGCTCTCGGAGAGAAGGTCATTGGAGGATCAACGGCTAAATTCCTTCGTCTCTTAGCAGCGAAGTGAAGGATTATTCCTGATGTACCTTCGGCTCTCGGAGAGAAGGTCATCAGTGGGGCTTTGGTGGGCTTCATGATGAAGTAATTTTTTCAGGTGTACCTTCGGCTCTCGGAGAGAAGGTACATCGGAGTGTCTAAAGGTTGGGTTCCAGCGCCTCTTCGGAGCAGCTTGGAGCATTTCTGATGTGCCTTTGGCTCTTGGAGAAAAGGTCATCGGTGGGGCTAAGGCTGGGCTTCATGTGTAAGCAATATTTTTCCTGCTATGCCTTCGGCTCTCGGAGAGAAGGCACATCGGAGTGACTATGGTGGGCTTCTCTTAGAGGCAGATTTTCCCGATATATCTTCGGCTCTCGGAGAGAGGATACATCGGAGCGATTAAGGTGGGATTCCTTCGCCTCTTCGGGGCGTTGTGAATATTTCTCATGTTGTTCCTTCGGCTCCCGGAGAGAAGGACTTCAGAGGTTTAAGGTTGGATTAACTTAGCATTGGGGGTGTTGAAGACCTTTCATGTTCTAATTATTTATGATTATTTTTAGAGACAAATGATATATGTGCTTAAAGAAAATGCAAGTTGGGGCTGAAGATAAACCAGATACTTTTTCATTGATTAATAGTTTGGAGGTTACAGGAAGTCTCAATATTACACAGAAAAGACTCCTATTCGGAAGCCGAAGGATTATCGTCTGTATCCTCATCTGTGTCATCTTCAGACTCGGTCTCAAATAACGCCGGGTTCAAACAATGTTTGAGTATTTTCGCTTTCCCTTTGGCCCGACAGGCTTCGTAGCCTTCAGAGTACATCTTCAGTATTTTTTCATTTAGCTCAGCCGACTCTTTGTACTCTTTGATGACTCGAAGACGAAGATCGTCGGTGAGTATAGGTCTGGGAGCCTTAAGTTTAAGTATCTCTTCTTCAAGTGAGGTGCGTGTCCGGTGAAAGTCTTCTTCTTTCCTCTTCAAGTCGGAGTTTTCCTGTTGAAGGGCAAGGATATTCTGTTTCAGCTGTTGAATTAGGAATTGATCAGCATCGGACTTCTCCATCACCGCTCGACACTTAGCATCGCTTTGAGCCGACCGCTTGGTATGTTCCGCAACTTCAGCTTGAAGTACAGTGGCTTCGTGCTGAAGTTGTAGATTGGTACGGTTGGACCGGGAGTGGGCAGCTTTTTCTTGATGCAAAGATGTTTGGAGGGTTCTCACCTCATCGGCGAGTCCCTTAATCTCAGCCTCCCGTTCTCTCCATCGGTTAACAACGCGGCCCCATATAGCATTGGTCTGCAGGAGGCGTATCTTGTTATAAAAAGAAAGATAGTAAGTTAATCAAAATGAAACTTAAGGAGGTATAGAAGGATTACCCGGCCCTGCTCAATAAGGCCATCTATTACAAGAGCCTGGAAAGGTATGTCCCGGAATCGGTTGTCATCGGCCGGTAAGACGAAGGATTGGTAGGCCTCCATGGGATAGTCTTTCGGGTTGTTTGAAAAAAAGGTTTTAAGGGTTGGTGTTTGTTCTGATGAAGATGGAGGAACGGCTGAAGTGGAGGGTTGTTCGTCCTGCCGCTCTACGGTGGGTGGTTCAGGGTTTTGACCTTCAGTTGGTGGAGATATATGGATCTGATGGTCAGGGGTAATATTGGATGAAGGGTCGATTGTCGAAGAAGGAGGAACCCTTAGTTCTTCAGTAGATAAAGGGGTTACCTTGGCCCTTTTTGTTTTAAAACGAAGGATTTGTGCTCTTTCCTTCTCGGGTAGGTCTATGATATTCCCTGGGATGGGAAAGGAAGGACTAGCTTTTCGCTTCGAAGATTTCTTCGAAGCCCTCTTCTTATGACGAGCCTTCGTGGAGGCTTCGGGTTCGGTGGTAACAGCGGGAATGGGTGCGTCGTTTGGTATGGCTGAGGAAGGAATTTCGGCAGTAAGGGTGGCATCGGTAAGGACTTCGGCTGTTGGGATCAGAGTTGTTGCGGCCTCGGCAGTTTGGGTGGGACGATGACCAGAAAGGTATAGATCCAAATCCCGGCGTTCGGAGGACGTAGGCTTGATAAGGGATACTGCATTATTAAAAGGGTGAAGAAGAGTCAGCAAAAAATGTATCCTGTTTAACAAATTAAAGATTCAAGGACTTACATTGATGATCATAGAGCCATGCTTGCTTGGTGAGTATGGTGTGGCTCCATTCCGTCTTCGGCATCTTCTCGATCACTCTAGCTATTTCGACGGCTCGCTCAGAGGAAAGGTCGCCGAATGGGGGGTTCGGTCTTTTGTGTGATGCCCAGTTTGGTAGTTGGTTAGTTTCGGGTCCTCGGACGAAGAACCATTCGGAGTGCCATCCTTTGTTGCTAGAAGGGGTGTCCATCAGTTAGCGTCTCACAATTTTTGCGTTCGGCTTGTTTGCTATTTTGTTCAGTTGTTTAAAACCTTCTTCTCGAGAACCAGTCAATTTGAAGAGAGCGAAAAAGAGGTCGACCGAAGGTTCCACTTCGGCTTCCACGCAGAAGGCAATAAAGGATAGTATATGGATATAGGAGTTCGGCACCAGCTGACTGAAGCCGATGCCGATGAACCCCAGGAGGGTTAGAATGAAGGCGTGCAGGGGAAATCGAATTCCCTTTTCCAGTAAGGTGAGGGGTACGGCAACCCAACCATTGTTGGAATGGTACATTCGCTCGGTAGGGGAGGGAGCTTTCAGAGAATGGGTGGCTAGAATCTGGAAAGATTGGCAGATGACCTCCATATCTTCCTCTTGGAATTTCTAGCGTGTGTTGGAAATAGGGTAGGTGGAAGCGTCGGAGTATTGGCGTTGAGCTTTCTCCGCGTCGGTCTCTGCTGAGGTAGTTGCTGTAGTGGTGGAGTTGGTGGTGATGGCCACAGGGGTAGCAGCTTGAGTGGTAAGGGGCATGGTGGGGGCCGGAATGGACGAGAGCAGAATGGCAGGAATGGGGCCGGGGGTGTTGGATTCGGGACCGGAGAAGTGGTTAGAGGATGACATTTTGGAGATTCAGAGGCTTTGGAGGGAAAAAATGATTGTCTTTACAGGCGAGAGAGAGTAGGGAAGGAGGATGCAATATCTTGAGATTGGTAAAAGGAATGATTGGGATGTTTGGGGGTTTTTAATGTCTTTTTGGCTGCTGGACCCGAATCCCAAAGGACGGCGTATTAATGATAAGGCAAGTGAGGAGGTGAAGGGGTGGAGACAGGGGGGCTGTTTGGATGTACCGGTTCCTTGCATGGACAGGTTAAAAAATGTTGGGCCGTGTAAGGTAGGCCAGTATTGATTAGATTGGTCTCGATTGGCTGGGCTCGGTTAGAAGGTACCAGTCTTTGGGCTCGTTGGGCTTGGACAAAGGGTGACAAACCTTAGCCGGATGGATGGACAGTTTGCATGATAAGGGCTATATACTCTTCCATCAAATGTTCCATTTAATGAAAGACTGGGGGGCAATGTTGGGGCCCGAATATTTGAGGACCCAAGTTGGGCCAGGCCTCGGTTAAGGCTATGGTTGGGCCATGGGGGGCCATGGGGGGTCTTGTTTGTCCATGTTGGGGGACACTCCTAACTATATGGAGATTCTATTTGTGGAAGGAAGAATCATGCATTGATTGAAATTCCTATATCTTAGGAGATTTGGTATTATCTTGTTATGAAAAAGATATACGGGGGAACCCTAATCCTAGGGAGAGGTGGATTCAAGCAGGGATGTGAGAACCTATAGATATATAGCTTGACCCTCATAAGGTACACGACACTTTATTATTCCAGCAATAGAGTAATTTATCCCTCCATTGTTAAACCTTGTCAGCCTGTACTTACTCTCACACCGGAGCTATCCCCCGGCGGCCCAAGCCGTCAAGCTTTGGTGTTTACCCGTTTTGTGCAGGATTGGACGCGCTTGGTGATTGGAGCGCGTGGACGAATCTTGGCGTTAACAGTAGCATTTCCAGACTGGCCGAAACACAAGTTTCAGACCAAATAATCAACTGGAATAAATAGATCTCACAATTAATTGACTAAAAGTTAAGAAATATACCTCCATAAGTTCCAGCAAAATCCAACGCTTTGAAGAAAATTTCTGGGTCCACCAATGACAACACCAATGGTGGAATCAAAGTAAGGAGGTTAGGCAAAAGTCTGTTTTGACCAGACGGAAGTTTCAACACTGCAAAATATTAATAGCACTGACAGAGATTAATAGAGTTAAATTAGCATAGCACTGACTAAAATAGTTAGTACACTTCTATTGAATGCAATACATCATTTCTGCATGCTTCAAGCATCAACAAGTAGTAGTTGTGTATGTCAGTGTTACCTAGAACGTTGTTCGGTTCAGTTTAGTTCGTGGGACCAATATGAGTATGCATTACGCAATATAAGCATACCGCAATACGCTAGGGAAGCTTTATTATGAGTGTTATAGTTATGAATTCACAAATAACTTAAATGTAATATACCTAAATTTGATAAAAGATTTTTAAATTAATAAACAAGTTGATTTGTTTATAAATAATTTAGTACAAATGTGATGTTTGAGCATCCATTACTAAGTTGGAATATTAAAAAATATTTCGGTATGTTAAATTTAGAGTATTGGTACGTAAGAGTGACATGTAATAAATACCATTACATAATTCGTCAACTCAATAAGTGTATCCGGTAGTTCTAGTA
The DNA here is from genome assembly GCA_020205555.1 of Panax stipuleanatus. NCBI lineage: Eukaryota > Viridiplantae > Streptophyta > Magnoliopsida > Apiales > Araliaceae > Panax > Panax stipuleanatus. The sequence goes on from CM035126.1 coordinate 65,478,389, forward strand.
TTCCTTGAAAAAAGAAATAATGCAAGCTTTGTGACACATTGAGGTAGGCTAAAACACAAATTATGAGTGATTGTTAAATTAACAAAAGTGCTTTTAGCAATATATGTTGTGTCTGACAGCACTTTTGAGAGAAACTAGGAGTGTTTGGTAACTGATTCTTCTTTTCTTTTTTTTCTACTTCCATTTTGTTTTAAATTATTTTTGAGCAGCAAACAGCGTCCCTCTTCTTGTACCCTTGAATCCACAAGTACCGGCAATGGACCAAAAGACCATCCAGCCCTGTATGCTTGGTAACTATTTTTTATTAATAAAAAGCAGAAGCAAAACCCACTTTTGCAGCAAAAATGCGAAGACGTAAAAAACTTGCTTTTACCAATTTTGGCAACATGTGGAGCCATACCAACTTTAATGAGGCCTAGTCATCGAATCTCGTTGACAACAAAATTAAAAACTTCACTTCATAAAACAAAATAAAATCAACGTTTGACAGTAGATACATTTGAAAACAAAGATAAGAAGGAAAAACATGATCGTGTAAGCAATTAAACGAACCCTAAACTTTAGTGCTTTTAAAATACTATTTGCATGGTTGACACACGCAAGCACGTTCAAATTTGTTTAGTTTTTGAATTGTGTAATAATAATGTGTTGAAAGAATCAAAAATATTATATCCAGTAGTACGTCATTTCATAATGCTGTAAGAGGATATAACTGTTGCATTTATATTGAGCCACAGAATTAATAAATGATTCTACAATTAACACCATCATTGAACATGTTTCCATGCACAGAGAGAATATATATATATATATATATATATATATATAAGGAATTGTTATTTCTATTGGAAAATTTGAAATTTTCGCAAGGCATTACTCGCATGTGTCCCATTTACTACACATATGAGAGCAGTGGCGAAACCAGAAATGGATTTCACTGGGGTCAAAATTATTACGTTTGACAGGGTTTGGGGGCAATGCGCGCCCCCGAGCAATTTTTTTTTGATACCTTTGTACTTTCGGATCACACACACACACACACACACACACACACACACACATATATATATATATATATATATATATATATACTATATTATAATGACAATATAATAAGTAATAATATATGGTATATATATACTATATTGACTCATAATAGACTTTTTTAATCACAACTGTTCATAAATAATTAATTCATTAATTATTTTTAAAAATAATATAAATTAAATTATTATTTAGTTTAAAATATTATAGAGAGAGATACATATATTGAGAGGATATGAGTCATATGTGGTTAAAATTTGATTGACAAAGTCATAAATTTTCAATTTGACCCCGTATAATAGAAAATTTATAAAATTTTAATGGGGTCAATTTATATATAATACTTCAAATTTTTAAAATTTAGCTTACATTATAAAGCAATTGTTTTTTTTAGTGGGGTCAATTGACCCCACAATGCTATATGTAGCTTCGCCGGTGTGTGAGAGTCATGTTAAACTATCAAATTCACTTGTGCAAATATCAATTACTTTTATATATACATATATATAACATATATATATATATATATGTATGTATATATATGCACACTAATATAAGTATATAACAATAAAAGTAAAAGTAGAGGTTCAATTTGGTAATATATTTTTGTTCTATTCCTAGCCAAACAAGCAAATGTTTGATAATTTGTCTTTCAATCACTATTCTAAAATTATTCTTGTTCATCCTATAGTTCAATAATAATCTACAAATTAAACGTATATATGTGTATTTGTTGATAATGCATATATAAGCACACATGGATATACAATCGTGTTAGAAGATATGATATTGATAGAAGATATGATATAGATTTATCGTAATTATAGCTTCTATAATTAGCTTTCATAATTAGAGTGTACACATTGATGTAATTTAGGAATTACTTGTGTATATATACAATCAATCTATGTAATAGAAATCATTCAATGAAATAACAAATTCTCAGAATTTACATGGTATCAAAGCCCGCTTCTTTTCCCAGAAGTTTCTTCTCTTTTTCTTCCTTCTTTCCGCTGCTGTTCACAGTTTCAATTAGAAAACTAGTTGAACAACTTGATATGGAGAAATTGAGATCACAATTGGGTTCTACAGTACCAGGCGACCCAATCGGAGTTTTCAATTTTTTGACCCGCCGCCACACGCGCCCCCACGCACCGCCCACGCGCGTGAGACCTTTTCCGGCCATTTTTTTCGGCGCGGTTTTCTTCCAAGCTGGTCGGTTTTTGATCCTCTTGCCAACTACAGTGGTCGTATATGGTAAAACTCAAGTTTTCTTGGTATTAAGCCTACAGGTGTCGTTTTTGGCCTAGTTGCTTACTGTTTGTTGCTTACAGTGGTCGTATACTGTTTGCTTGGTATTAAGCTGGTCGATTTTTGTTACTGTTTGTTCCTCTTGCTTACTGTTTGAGCCTTTTAATTATCCTTGTTGCTATTTCCTAGGATAATTGTTATTGCTCTTCCTGTTAGCCCTGTTATTTAGCCTACTGTTGGGACTCTGCTAGATTGCTCCTACATTATCATGGCAGAGTCAAGTTCTTTTAATAGCGGTGCTTATACTGAGATAAATAAAGGGCAGTTGAGTAGGAATCATCTTAACTCTGCTTTTGGTTCTCAACCCATTTAAGTTGGATGGAAATAATTATCTAGTTTGGTCTCAAGCCTGCCGTATGTCCATTGAAGCTAACCGTATGCAACACTTCATCAATGGTACAACAACAATGCCTACACAAGCAGGTATAGCCCAAGAAGAATGGAAATCTGATAATTCCATGGTGAAAACATGGATCTTTAACTCAATGGAACCTAGTATGCGGAGTAGTTACATGTTCTTAGACACTGCATATGAACTTTGGAAGGCTATTTCTCAGACCTTCTGTTTCTGGTGATATGTCTAAGGCGTATGATATCCGTAAACAAATCTGTGAGTTGAGACAAGGAGAGAATTATGTGGCATAATATTTTGCATAAATTAATGCTCTTTGGCAAGAGCTTGATCATTATCGGGTATTTTCCGCCAAATGTCTAGAAGATGCAGCTGCTTATCAAAAGTTTGTGAGTGAAGATAGAGTTGTGGATTTCTTGGCTGGTTTGAATATAGAATTTGATCAAGTTCGAGCACAAGTGATTGGTCAGACACCTTTTCCATCACTGCGAGAGGCTCATGCTAGAGTCCAACAGGAAGAAAGTAAGCGTCGGGTGATGGTTTCAAATTCTGTTGACCGATCAGCCATGGTTGCTTCATATCCTAAGTTTGGCTCCACTATTCCGTCTCATGTTGAGAAGGACTCACGCGAATGTGATTAATGTGGGGGGAAAAAACCATACCAGGGATCGTTGTTTCAAGCTTCATGAACGTCCTAAAGGATGAGAGGCTCGGTTTGGTAGTGGTCGTGGACGTGGATCTCAGGCCTATGTGACTACTACAGCACCTCCTGTTGATACATCCAATGCTTCAGACACTACTACTGCACTCACTCCTGAGGAAATTTCAGCTTTTCGAAAATTCTATTCCACAACTACTTCCTCTCATTATGCTCAGTCAGGTATACATTCTTGTGCTTTTCATGTTTCATCAATTTGCCCTCGTTGGATTATCGACACAGGTGCTTCTGAGCATATGACCGGATCCTCCAACTCTTTACTTCATACACGCCTTGTTCAGGAAAAAACAAGATTCGCGTAGCTGATGGATCCCTCTCTTCTATCTCTGGGAGAGGCTTTGTAGTTTGTATTCCTTCATTGACATTGTCATCTGTTCTCCATATTCCTTCATTCACTGCAAATTTGTTATTTGTTCAACGTCTTTCTGAATCCCTACACTGTTCAGTAACCTTTTTCTCATCTCATTGTGTTTTTCAGGACTTGGTGACGGGACAGAAGATTGGCAGTGGTAGTGCAGTTGGTGGTCTCTATTACTTTGATGTTCCCTCGTCGAATATGTTCCCTACTCAGGCTTTTCACTCTACTTCTGACTCAAGTTTGACTTCTCTCCATCAGTTGCATTGACGTTTGGGACATCTCTCTTTTTTTATATTAGAGTCTTTGTTTCCATCTTTAGTTAAACAATGTAATAAAACTCAGTTTTTGTGTGAACCATGTGAATTGGGGAAACACAAAAGTTCTGTTTATTCAGCTATTAACAGTCGACATTCCGAACTTTTGCTATTATACATACTGATGTGTGGGGACCCTCTCGGGTTGTTTCCCGTTCTGGTCATAGATGGTTTGTTAGCTTTATTGACTGTCATTCTCGTGTCACTTGGATTTATCTTCTTCGTTCCAAAGATGAGGTGTTTGATTGTTTCCAGGAATTTCATAAAACTATTCAAACTCAATTTGAAGCTAAAGTAAAGATTATCCATAGTGATAATGGTCGTGAATATAGTAATAATAATGTTTTTGCATCTTATCTCTCTCAGCATGACATTATTCTTCAAACCTCTTGTGTCAAAACTCCAGAACAAAATGGAGTGGCGAAAAGAAAGAATCGCCACTTACTAGAGGTAGCCCGCACTCTTATGTTCACTATGAACACCCCTAAATTTCTATGGGGAGATGCTATTTTGACTGTTACTTTTCTGATAAATCGACTTCCTTCTAGAATTCTTGGGAACAAAAGTCCAATCTCTTTGCTTCAACACACGACAAGTCATTCTCTGTCGCCTTGAGTCTTTGGTTGTGTATGCTATGTTCATGATAAATCTCCCACTCGAGGAAAATTAGATCTCAAGGCTCTTAGGTGTGTTTTCATTGGTTATTCTCTAACTCAAAAAGGTTATAAGTGTTATCATCCTCCCTCACACAAAGTGTTTGACACTCAAGATGTAACTTTTTGGGAATTAGAACCTTTTTATTCTCCTCAGGGGGAGAATGTTATTGATGAGGAGAAACTTCCTCTTGAGGCTGGCATTACAAGTTCTATTATACCCTCCTTTCCTGTTTCAGCTTCCCTTGTTCTTGTTGATGCTTCTGATAATTCTACACATGGGGAGTTACAGAATGAGCCTAAGTTGATAACTTATGTTCGAAGAGACAAGCATAAGATCACCACTTCTGCATCACTACTCCAACCCTGCTCAGAACCTAGACTTGATAATGCTAATGGTGAGAATCCTAATCCTACTTGTTCATCTGATGATACTGATATTCCTATTGCTCTTAGAAAAGGGGGGTTAGAGTTTGTACTCAACATCCTATCTCTAATTTCGTAGCCAGTGATAAATTATCTGCATCCTATCTCTCTTTTGTTTCTTCCTTGTCTTCAATATATGTACCTCAGGGATGGAAAGAAGCAATTAGGGATGAGAATTGAAAACAGGCTATGATAGAGGAGATGAATGTCCTGAAAAAGAATGATACATGGGAACTAGTCTCACTTCCTTACGGGAAAAAACCAGTTGGTTGCAAATGGGTAAATACAGTCAAACGGAAGCCAGATGGGACAGTTGAGCGACTCAAAGTCAGGCTAGTTGCAAAAGGGAACACTCAAACTCATGGAATTGATTACTAGGAGACATTTGCTCCTGTGCAAAGATGAACTCTGTTCGTACCATAAGTTCATGTGCAGCAAATTTTGGTTGGGATATTCAGCAATTGGATGTGAAAAATGCGTTCCTTCATGGCGACTTGGAGGAGGAAGTATACATGAAAATACCATCTGGTTTGGTTTCATCTGCTACCAAGGGTAAGGTGTGTAAATTGCGAAAGGCTTTATATGGTTTGAAGCAATCTCCCAGAGCTTGGTTTGGGAAATTTCACAAAGCAATGATAAGATTTGGGTACAAACAGAGTCGAGCAGATCATACATTATTTGTCAAACAGATAAATAGTAAGACTACCATTCTTATTGTTTATATTGATGACATTGTGGTGACAGGAGATCATAGAGAAGAGATAGTTAATCTCAAAGCGAATCTAGCCAAAGAGTTTGAGATTAAAGATCTTGGTCCTTTGAAATATTTTCTTGGTATTGAAGTTGCAAGATCTTCCAGTGGGATTTTTCTATCTCAAAGGAAGTATGTCCTTGATCTTTTAACAGAAACTGGCATGTTGGGATGTAAGCCTACTGATTCACCTATTGAAGTTAATCATCTAGTAGGGGGCACAAGACCTACAGTTGATAGAGAAAGATATCAACGTTTGGTGGGACGATTGATATACCTCTCATACTAGACCTGATATATCTTATGCTGTGGGAATAGTAAGTCAGTATATGTATGATCCTCGACATTGTCACATGGAAACTGTTTACAGAATTCTGAGGTATCTCAAGTCTGCTCCTGGAAAAGGTTTATTGTTCGCACCACATGGACATATGAGAGTTGAAGCTTTTTTTGACTCAGACTGGGCTGACTCTATAGAGGATCGCCGTTCTACATCAGGTTACTGATCATTTGTTGGAGGTAATCTTGTTACTTGGCGTAGTAAAAAATAGTCTGTGGTAGCAAGATCTAGTGCTGAGGCTTGAATATCGAGCTATCGCCTTGGGTATATGTGAACTAATGTGACTTCGAACCTTGCTAGAAGACTTGGGTGTTATAACTAAAAGGCCTATGCAATTATTTTGTGATAATAAGGCGGCCATTAGTATTGCAAACGACCCAGTACAACACGATAGAACGAAGCACATTGAGATTGACAGACACTTTATCAAAGAAAAGTTAACTAGTGGTCTTATCTGTTTACCTTTTGTCAAAACAGAACATCAGCTAGCTGATATTTTGACTAAGGGTCTTAGTAGTAAGATGTTTCATCCACTATGTTTCAAGTTGGGTATGCGGGACATTCATACACCAACTTGAGGGAGAGTGTTAGAAGATATGATATTCATAGAAGATATGATATAGATTTGCCGTAATTATAGCTTCCATAATTGGCTTCCATAATTAGTGTGTGCACATTGATGAAATTTAGGAATTACTTGTGTATATATACAATCAATCTATGTAATAGAAATCATTCAATGAAATAACAAATTCTCATAATTCTCAGAGTTTATAAATCATATATTGGCAAACATGTAACATCAGGCCTATACAGGCACATGCTTTTACACGTGGGATTGGACACTTGTAATGGTGCATATGTCCATAACATTAAGTATGTAGGAGCATATAGTATATGTATCAAAGTGGACATGGATATGTAAGCATATACAAGAAGTCAAGAACTATAGAAAGGAAGAAACAGATTTTGGGTAAAATTTCTTGATGCATTTCATCTCAATTACATTGGTTTATATACACAAGTATGGCAATCCCTAAGTTACAGTTATGGTAATCCCTAATTTACAACAATGTATACACACTAATTATGGGAACTACAATTATGGGACCCGTATCTTCTAACACTCTCCCTCAAGTTGGTGTATAGATGTCTCGCATATCCAACTTCAAACATATTGGATGAAACATCTTACTACTAAGACCCTTAGTCAAAATATCAGCAAGATGATGTTCTGTTTTAACGAAAAGTACGCAAATAAGACGACTAGTTAACTTTTCTTTAATGAAGTGTCTGTTAATCTCAATGTGTTTCGTTCTATCGTGTTGTACCGAGTCATTTGCAATACTAATGGCTGCCTTGTTATCACAAAATAACTGCATAGGCCTTTTAGTTGTAACACTCAAATCTTCTAGCAAAGTTCGAAGCCACATTAGTTCACATATACCCAAGGCGATAGCTCAATATGCAGCCTCAACACTGGATCTTGCCACCATGGATTGTTTTTTACTGCGCCAAGTAACAAGATTACCTCCAACAAATGAGCAGTAACCAGATGTAGAACGACCATCCTCTATAGAGTTAGCATAATCTGAGTCGGAGAATGCTTCAACTCTCATATGACCATGTGGAGCGAGCAATAAACCTTTCCCAGGAGCAAACTTGAGATACCTCAGAATTCTGTAGACAGTTTCCATGTGACAATGTCGGGGATCATGCATATACTAACTCACTACTCCCATATCATAAGATATATCAGGTCTAGTATGAGAAAGATATATTAATCGTCCCACCAAACGTTGATATCTTTCTCTATCAATCGTAGGTCATGTGCCACCTACTAGATGATTAACTTCAATAGGAGAATCAGCAGGCTTACATTCCAACATGTCGGTTTCTTTTTAAAGATCAAGTACTTATTTCCTTTGAGATAGAAAAATCCCACTAGAAGATTTCGCAACTTCAATACCAAAGATATTTCAAAGGACCAAGATCTTTGATTTCAAACTCTTTGACCAGTCTCGCTTTGAGATTAACTATCTCTTCTCTATTATCCCATGTCACCACAATGTCATCAACATAAACAATAAGAATTGTAATCTTACCTTTTATTTGTTTGACAAATAGAGTATGATCTGCTCGACTCTGCTTGTACCCAAATCTTATCATTGCCCTGTGGAATTTACCAAACCATGCTCTTAGGAGATTGCTTCAGACCATACAGAGCCTTTCGCATCCTACAAACCTTACCCTTGGTTGCAGATGAAGCAAAACCAGGGGGTATTTCCATGTACACTTCCTCCTCCAAGTCACCATGAAGGAACGTATTTTTTACGTCCAATTGTTGAAGATCCCAACCGAAGTTTACTGCACATGAGATTATGGTACTAATAGAGTTCATCTTCGCCACAGGAGCAAATGTCTTCTGGTAATCAATCTCATGGGTTTGAGTATACCCTTTTGCAACTAGTTTGGCTTTGAGTCTCTCAACTGTCCCATTCGGCTTCTGTTTGACTATATATACCCATTTGCAACCAACATGGTTTTTTCCAAAAGGAAGAGTAATTAGTTCTCATGAATCATTTTTTTTAGGGCATTCATCTCCTCTATCATAGCTTGTTTCCAGTTCTCATCACTAATTGTTTCTCTCCACCCCTGAGGAACAAATATCGAAGACAAGGAAGAAACAAAGGAGTGGTAGGATGCAAATAATTTATTATAGGCTAAGAAATTAAAGATAGGATGTTGAGTACAAGATCTAACCCCTTTTCTAAGAGCAATAGGGAGGCCAGTATCATCAAAAGGACAAGTAGAATTAGGATTCTCACCATTAACATTATCAGGGCTAGGTTCTGAGCAAGGTTGGTGCAATGGTGCAGAAATGGTGACCTTATTTTTGCTTCTTCGAACATAGGTCCTTAACTCAAGCTCATTCTGTCTAGTATATGACTCCTGTAACTCCCGTGTAGATTTATCAGAGACACCGACAGGTATAGGATAAGATGGTATAGTACTACTTGTAATACCAGCTTAAGGAGGAAGCTTCTACTCATCAATAAGATCCTCCCCCTGAGGGGAAGGTGAGGAAGAATAAAAAGGTTCCAATTCTCAAAAGGTTACATCACGAGTGACAAATGCTTTGTTAGAAGGAGGATGCTAGCATTTATAACCTTTCGGGTTGGAGAACACCCGATGAAAACACACCTAAGAGCCTTGGGATCTAGTTTTCCCTAAGAGTGAGATTTATCATGAAAATAGCACACACAACCAAAAACTCGAGGCGAAGGCGAAGGAGGACTTGTCATGTGTTGGAGGAAAGAGATGAGACTTCTGTTCCCAAGAATTCTAAAAGGAAGCCAGTTTATAACAAATGCAGCAGTCAAAACAACATCACCCTATAGAAATTTAGGCGTGTTTATGGTGAACATAAGAGTGCGAGCTACCTCTAGTAAGTGTCGGTTTTTTCTTTTCGCCACTCCATTTTGTTCAGGGGTTTTAACACACGAGGTTTGAAGTATGATGCCATGCTGAGAGAAATAGGATGCAAAAACATTATTATTACTATATTCACGACCATTATCAATATAGAGAATTTTGACTTTAGCACCAAATTGGGTTTGAATCATTTTATGAAATTCCTGAAACCAATCAAACACCTCATTTTTTTAAACGAAGAAGATAAATCCAAGTTACACGAGAATGACAATCAACAAATCTAACAAACCATCTATAACCAGGACAGGAAACAACACGAGAGGGTCCCCACACATCAGAATGTATAACAACAAAAGATTCAAAATGTCTACTGTTAATAGTAGAATAAATAGAACGTTTATGTTTACTTAACTCACACGGTTCACATAGAAACGGAGATTTATTACACTGCTTAACTAAAGATGGAAATAAAGACTATAATACGATAAAAGAGGGATGTCCCAAACGTCGATGCCATTGATGAAGAGAAGTCAAGCTGGAATCAGAAGTAGATTGAAGAGCCTAAGTACCAGTCCCATATGTAATTAGAGGCATGTTAGACGAAGGAACATCTAAATAATATGGACTACCACTGCCAATCTTTTGCCCCGTCAACAAGTCCTGAAACACGCAATGAGTTGAGAAAAAAGTGACCGAGTGTTGTAAGGATTCAGTAAGACGTTGGACAAATAATAAATTTGCAGTAAATGATGGTATATGAAGAATAGATGATAATGTTAATGAAGAAGTAGAAAGTACTAAACCACTCCTAGAGTAGAAGAAAGGAAACCATCGGCTACTCAAACCTTGTCTTTGCCAGAACAAGGCATGTATGAGGTAAAGAGGTTGGAGGACCCGGTCATATGCTCGAAAGCACCTGTGCCTATGATCCAACTAGGGCAAGTTTATGAAACATTAAAAGCATAAGAATGTATACTTGATTGGGCATAATGAAAAGAAATAGACTGAGAACAAAATTTCCGGAAAGCCAAAATTTCCTCAAAAGTTAGTGCATTAGTAGTTTTTGAAGTAGTGGATGCATCAACAAGATAAGTTGTAGTGGACATATGGGTGTGGGAACTACGTCCATGTCCACGACCACTACCAGACCGACCTCCACGTCCTTTAGGATGTCCATGAAGCTTAAAACAACGATTCCTGGTATGGTTCTTTCCCCTACAATAGTCATATTCGCGGGATTCCTTCTCAACAGGAGACTGAATGGAGAAGCCTGGCTTAGGATACGAAGCAACTATGGTTGATCGGTCAACAGAATTTAAATTTAGAATCATTACCCAACGTCTACTTCTACTTTTCTCCTGTTGGACTCTGGCATGAGCCTCTCGCAATGATGAAAATGGTGTTTGACCAATCAACTGTGCTCGAACTTGATCATACTCTATGTTCAACTAAGCCAAGAAATCCACAACTCTATCTTCACTAATAAACTTTGATAAGTTGTTGTATCTTCCGTACATTTGACTGAAAACACTCGGTAATAATCAAGCTCCTGCCAAAGGGCATTAATCTCCGCAAAAAACTGAGCTACAGTCTTCTCCTCTTGACCCAGCTCACGGATTCTTTTACGAATGTCATATGCTTTAGACATATCACCAGAAACAGAGAAAGTTTGAGAAATGGTCTCCCAAAGCTCATAGGCAGTGTCTAAGAACATGTAACTGAAAGTAGTATACAAGTTGATCATGTTTGATGATAAAGCATATACTTTGTAACGATCTTATGTATTTATTAATAAAAATATTATTTAATTAAAAGCATTTAATTTATCTACATGATGTTGTTTTATAGTATGTGATAAACCTATAGTTTTAAGCAATGCTTTTAGAATCATGATGATAAACATGCTAATGAGATCTAAATTCTTAGATAGCTTAAAACTAAAATAGTTCCCAATCGTTGGATCACTAAAAGGGGATTAGTGAATCCGGATAGATTGGTACATATATTGCTTGCTCATTGGATGAGTATGATCGATCTCATAATCATTTGTGTGGAGACACTAAAGCAAGTATGTAGGTGCTTATTGGAGAATAAGTACACTGAACGTGGCTCACTAAGGAATATCTAATGAAGTTTTATTTGTCTATCAATAGGAATTCCTTAAGTGATAGTAGTACAAATAATCCTTAAACTTAAGATCATCATAGTATCTTGTGTATGATGAGTTATACTTTGACATGACCCTTAAGACCCTGAGGGTATATCAAAGGGTATACTTGGGTATAATAATTTATACATGGAGATAATGAATAATCAATAAAAAATCTACCGCTTCTAGTAAAAGAAGGGAATGTCCTATGTGATTCGATAAATGACAACCCAGTAGTCCTTGGCCAAGGCAGAATGAAATTAGAAAGGAGTTTTTAATTTGCATTATTTGGAGTTGTGCATTTTAGAATCGAAATAAATATAATTAAATAAAATAAGACTTGATAGTAATTTCATATCTTATATTTAATTGGGACATTGTATGGTGGAAGGAATGAATTTTACGGTAACTATTTACTCAAAGGTTCTTTTATGATTAATGTTGAAATCTATATTATCTGGAAGGTCGTTGATCGCTAAGGGTGTTTACCCTTATTGTAGAATAAATGTTATTTATTTAAATGAATTATTAGTTTAATTTATTTATTTAAATAAGATAGAATTATTCTAATTGATTTATTCACAACCGGTTTAATATGGAGAACCTAAATTGTTACACCATAAAAGGAAGAATATTTAATAAAGAAGCTAATGGCATAATCGTAATAATAAGTTAAGTATATTTAATTTAATTTATGGTGATAGAATAAATTAAATAACTTAATATTTATTATTTAATATTTTAGAAATATTAAATATAAATTAATAAGAGGAGTCTTATTATTATTATTACTATTATTATTATTATTTAATTCCTAAAGAGGTTTGCAAATTAATTAATAAGATACTCTCTCATATATATATTCCTAATAAGATTAGGAAGCTAATTAATTAAACGAGTTTAATTATTCCCAATAAGATTGGGAAGCCTAATTAATTAAAAAAGTGTTTAATTAATTAATATGAAACCCTAATCCTAAATGGTTTAGAAGGGTTGCCTACACCTATAAATAATAAAGTCTTATTATGGAACAAGGTTACACACTATGTTAGTTCCCAAAAGCACGTTAGTTATCTAGAAGGGGGGTTGAATAGATATTTTAAATTTTTCTTGTTTAAAATACTTAATCAGTATTGATGATACTGACTGTAGCGGAATATATATTTTGTTCCCCTTCACGATATTGCAGTTATGGTATGATAAGCAGTTATAACAGATATGGCAGTTATAACAGTTAATGAGAGACAATGAGACACAAGGTTTTAAGTGGTTCAGAGCACACAAGGCTCCTAATCCACTCTTCTACTCCACGAGTAGGAAATCCACTAAGGATGTCTCTTTACAACTAGATCACTTAGATCCCTTCAAGGCCAGCAGCACTGGAACTTTACTTAGTTCACTTTTGAACTCTTCAAGTCCTCTGACTTGGATCTGCTCTTAGTTCACTTTTGAACTCTTCAAGTCCTCTGACTTGGATCTTCACTTAGTTCACTTTTGAACTCTTCAAGTCCTCTGACTTGGTACCTCACTTGGACTTGCAATAGTTGTTTGAGGTGTGCTACTCAGTTGCAGTTCAGCATCTGTCTCTTAAAGACTGAGTAGCGAAGCAAGCTTTCCTCTTTCAGGATCGTAGTGTTGATCGTTGAGTGTTCTTGAGCTTTTCTCTTAATAATCTTTCTTATTGTATCTTGCTTGCTTGGTCTGAATCTTTGTCTGATGTCCTTATAAAAGAGCCATTCAAAAGTATCCGTTTGAATGCTCCCGTTGCTGCATTTAATGCTTCAGACTTTTCTGTGCAGTTGATGTTGACATATTACTTTCCTGCGGCACTGCAGACTGGCCCACTGACATAGCAGACTGTATCTTTCACCTAACACCTGAAAAGGTGCTTTTTGCAGGCAGCTTTAGTCCTTTCCTTAGCTTCTTCAATACGCTTCTTCGATTTGAACTAAGGATGAATATGGAAGTATTGGGACTATCACTTTGTCAACGACCATAAGCCTTTCATCATTTGTTGCTCTTCCTCCCTTCATCAGAACTAAGATCTTTGATGCTGACTGGAGGAACACTACGATTATGGTCATCGTGACATAATCGTTGTGTGTTGGCTTTGCACAGCTTGATTCAGACTTGATCGTAGAGAACACTACGATTTCTCTTAAGCTCTTGGTAGACTATGATTACTTGCTTGCTTGTCTTGCAGACTCCACACTTCCGATAGCACACTGCGATTTCATAACTTGGCTCGGCAGATGCTCTTCAACTTTATGATTCTCAGTGCGGCTTCCAAGGCAGACTACGATTCTTTGATGCTTTCACTTAAGCTCAACGGATCTTGCCTTGACCTCTACAGACTTGATTCTTTGGCAGACTACTATTCTGGACATCTTCATTTAAGTTTCACGATTCTGCCTTTTCTTCTGCAGACTCGAATCTCTTGGAAGACTACGATTATTGATATCTTCGTTCAAGCTCCACGATTCTGCTTTGTCATCTGCAGACTCAAATCTCTTGGCAGACTACGATTCTGGATGTCTTCGTTTAAGCTCCACGATTCTGCCTTGTCTTTTGCATGTTACCTTTGACAGACTACGATTCTGTCAAGGCTTTAACTTTTACAGCTCAAATAGATCAACCTAATAAGTTTGATTTTTTCTTCTATACATTTATTTACATAAATGATAAACATTAAAGCTCAGATCAACCTAACAGTTTTGATTTATCATCTAAGTCCTTGTACAATGATTCTCTTAAGGACTGTACACTTAAGCATTTATATTTACTTTCAATATCAAATCTGAATATGCAATTCCCAACAATCTCCCCCTATTTGACGTTGACATAATCAAGGAGATTTAGATCATAGCATCATTTTCTAAATCCATAATGCTAGAAAGTAAATATGACTTAGTATTTCAGTGAGCAGCTGAAATTTCTAGAGAATAAGCATGAATTTATTGATGTTTGAAGAGATTACAATCTAGCATAGAAACATCAATACATAGTTAAGTTTAGACTTATCTCTATTTTCTTTGCCTCTTATTTATCGAAGATTCTGCAGCTCTCATTCTTCTGATTTGCTCATCTCTCCATTTAATGTCTTCTAGCTCATATATGGACTGTGCAGAAGTCATGCCTTGTGAGCCAGAAGCTTGACCTTGATGTCTTTGTAAAGGTATTCCCACTGGAGGCTGCTGTAGATATTGATCAGATCGTGGAGTTTGAACATTTGGACTCCTGGAGTTGTCACCCAACGATCGACCAATATGAGTTTGCCTCTGCCTTTGCTGCTGTGGAGGTGGTGGTTGAATATATATCTGTGTCTGCCTCTGCTGCTTCTACTTCTGCCTCTGCCCCCTTGTCTATGTCCTTGCTCATTATTCTCCCCCTTTATGTCATCATCTAGGGTTCGAATATCTTCAGATAGGCATCTGACTCCATCCACCAGTTCATGCATTTGAGTTCGTTGATGAGAAATGTCATTGCTCTGTTCAGCAACTATAGCTTTAGTGTTTCTTCTTTGTTGCTGAAGCAGTTTCAAGGCATCGTTGTTCTGGCTGATTTGAGCAGCACTGCATTCTTGGAATTGGTTCAAAGAGATACGCAGTGCTGAAATCTGTTCTGCCATCAGCTCATTTTGAGATTGCTGATTCTTTTGCATTAGTATTATAGCTTCTTTATGCTTCTTTGTCTCAGCAAAATGAATAGCATCCCTTGCCATGAGGCTTGCTGCCATTTCTCTGAAAATTTCTCTCAATGCTTTAGTCAGTTCAGTTCCCAAATGTTATGGCAGAGTTTTGACAGATTCGATGATGTGATCGAATCTTAAATGAAAAGTAAGTGAGTGTTCTTCAAGAATCTTTTCAGACTCTGAGCCCATCTGGTTTAACGTAGTAGTCAGCTCCTCCTTTGTTGGCATGAGAGCCAATTGATCTAGAATTTGTTGTGTTTCTGGAGGAGCAGTTGTAGTGTGTTCATCTCTCCTTGACAGACTTGCGAGAGCAAGAGTCATATCAAAATATTCATTATTGGAGGATGATGGAATGTCTGCTTGGGTTAGAGGGGTTGGTGTTTGCTGTGTAGGCATGGTAGTTGGTTCAGGTGTTTGTGTTTCGTTGAGCTGTTCCGGAGACTCTACGATTTCTGAATCAGATGATCAATATGCACGAATCGTAGTGTGTCGTCCAGGGTTGGTGTTTCAATGGTTGAGCTTGCAAGCATTTCTTTGACAACTCGTGTGATGTGCTCAATCATCATTGGGTCGTTAGTGGGTCGCTCTACGAGAATGAGTTGATTATTTGGTTCATCAGATACAGAGTTTTGAGACTCTGTAACTGGAAATTGATTGTGGGGATGTAGAATCACTTCATCAATATTTTCCAACACATTGTTATTTTCAACATCCACCATCACAGCATCAGCAGACACTACAGTTTCTTCATTGACTGGGGAGACTACGTTTTCTCTGATAACTGGTAGCTCCCCCTTAACTTCTGCATTCTCTGGCTCGTTTGGTCTTAACAGCTCCCCCTCAGCTGTAGCACTCCTTTCATTGTGAATCTCCAGAGTTTCATTCAAGGCTTCATCTTGACTTAGCTTAAGTACTTCCTGCGCTTCTTCCTCAGACTGAGCCATTTCTTCTTCTACTAGACCTTCTTCATGAGGACCAACATCCTTAGGCATTTCTTTTTCAGCATTGGTTTCCTCCTGATTGATCGTGGTCTGATCCTCTTTTTGGTTTAGGACAGATGCTTGAGATTCAGTGATCTGTTCAGTCTTCTCAATCGCCCTTCTTCTGTCCTCTTCCCTTAGAATTTTCTCATCGATAAGAATATATTTCTTAACTAAAGCCTTCTTCTTCTTGGGCTTGATTACATCTTCAGAATCTTTTTCAGCTTCAGCCCTGATTGTCTGTTCAGGCTGAGAGGCTGTTGCATCATCTTCTTCCATAGCAGTGGTCAGCCTAGACTCTACGAGTGGTGAAGACTCCACAATCCTAGTCAGTGTAGGCTTCCTTGTTTTGTGACTACGTTTCTTCTTCTTGTGAGGCTCAGAACTTTCTTCAGCTATGTTCTCACTTGTTTCCCTTTTCTTCTTCTTTTTCCTTTTCTTTCAGAGCCTCTTCTGATGCTTGAGCTGCCTCAGGAGTAATAACTCTGTCAGTCATTAGGCCACTAAATTCCATTTCAGCATCAGGGCATGCTTGAAGTGCATCAGTGGTTGGGCCTTGGGGTTCTTCAGCCACTGGCATACTTTCATTCATTTTCTTCTTTCCTTTGCTTTTTCTGACTAAAGTTGCATCATTTTCTTGATTCATTTCTTCTTCTTCTTCCTCCATGGCTTCCCTTACAGCAGATGAAGTTGCAACTTTCATCTTTACATTCTCTGCTAGGTTTCTCTTCCAGTTCTGAAACAATTGTTGGGTCATCTTTTTGTTGGGGACAATGGCGACACCTGCCTTATCTTCAATCTTGTCACCCAGTGTAGCTTCTAGTATCATGCTGATAAATCTCCCATAAGGCATCTTAGCAGTGCTCTTGGTCTTCTTGGGGCTTTCCATCCATTTCCCAAACCATTCCATCAGCAGAGCTCCATAGTTGAGTTGAACTCTGTACCTGATAGCTGTCATGAGCTTCAGTTGTTTCTCATTGACAGTATCGTGCACAGAGCCCTTGCAGCATATGCATTTTCCAACAATTTCAGCAAGAAACTCATATTCTTGGGGAAACTCTTTCTTCCTGTAGCCACTCTTTCCTTCAGTTTTGTTGTGTTTTATCTTCTTTAGGCCTTCATGGAAATTGATTCGATCCAGCGATGGAAGACCTTCATTGATGAACCTCAGGGCAAGGTTTATGCTTTCTGAGTTGAATCAAATCTGCTCGCCTTTTACTTTGGTGAGAATGAAGTTTTCTTCAACGACTCCATGGGTATAAAACTCTTTCACCAGCTTGTTGTAGATCAGGGTGCTGGTGCTCAGAGCGTCTTTAAGTCCAGCTCTCTCTAGTAGTGAAAGTACTTTGTGAATTTCTGGACCAGCATCCTCAAACCCTTCAAAACATAGCTGATATCCCGAAACAATTCTGGAAGCAGCCATTTATGTGTATTGATTCTCCTGAAATGAACGAACTTGGCTTAGCTTTCTGAAACTTAGGGTTTCGTTTGAGAGAAAGATAAAGAGAGAAAGTAAGACAGAGATAGTCTTTTGAAATTCAGAGGTAAACTGTCAGAAAGCAGTTCCAAAATGAATTTAACTTCCCTCCATATGTTTTGCATCGTGGGACACGTGTCGAATTCTGCAGAACTCTTCGATTTTAATCTGTGGAAATTTCCGTTCTGCCTTTAGCTCCCCCAGAGCTAGTGTGTCCTTGTGAGAAGACTACGAATGCCGAGAACCACTCCACGATTGTTGAGTTCGATTTGTTACTCACTCCTTGACCGTTGACTCTACGGTTTTCTGTGATGCCTTTTGAAATGGCGAACCTTCTGGATTAAGGTTACTCAGGAAGGGCCAACCTCTTAGTTTGACACTAAGGATTAGGTTTGTCCCTGAGACATTTATCAAAAGGGTTGCTTGGCTTGTTGTTGTTGCTATCACAGTGAGCCTTTCTATCTTGACTGGATCACTCCACGATCGTGGTTCCTCTTTGTCATCTCTACGATTTTGAATTAGCCTTTATATCAAGGTTAGCACCATCTAGAGCATAGAATTTATGATTGTAAATTTAACATACCTAACTCACTTATCAGTTTATTAAATCTGGATTCATCTAAGGGTTTTGTAAACACATCAGCAAGTTGATTTTCAGTAGGAATGTATTGCAAAGATATTGTTCCATTTTGAACATGATCCCTAATGAAATGATATCTTATTTCTATATACTTGGTCCTAGAATGCATGACAGGATTATTTGTTTTTGCTATGGCACTTGTGTTATCACAGTGTATGGGTATAGATTTGAAATCAAACCCATAATCTGCTAGTTGATTCTTCATCCATAGAATTTGAGCACAGTAGCTGCCTGCAACAATATATTCAGCTTCTGCTGTTGAAGTTGATACTGAGTTTTTCTTCTTGTTGAACCAAGACACTAGTCTATTTCCTAGTAGTTGACAAGTGCCACTGGTACTTTTTCTATCTATTTTGCATCCTGCAAAGTCAGCATCTGAATATCCTGTCAGTTCAAATGAGGACTCCTTGTGATACCATAGACCCAAGTAGGGTGTACCTTTAAGATATCTGAAAATCTTTTTTACAGTAGTTAAGTGTGATTCCTTAGGATTAGCTTGAAATCTAGCACATAAACATGTTGCAAATATTATGTCTGGTCTACTGGCAGTTAAGTAGAGAAGGGAGCCTATCATACCTCTGTATTGAGTAATATCAACACCTTTACCTTTCTCATCTTTGTCAAGCTTAGTTGTTGGGAGCAATTGGTGTTTTCATGGGAGAGGCTGATTCCATGCCATACTTCTTAAGTAAGTCTTTGATGTACTTGGCTTGGCTTATGAAGATACCTTCATCAGTTTTCTTCACTTGTAGTCCAAGGAAGAAGTTCAGCTCACCCATCATGCTCATTTCAAATTTGCTCTGCATAAGCTTGGCAAATCTCTTGCACAGATTTTCATCAGTAGAACCAAAGATAATATCATCCACATATATTTGAACTAATAAGACTTTATCTTTGTGCTTCCTAAGAAATAGTGTATTGTCTACTCTACCTCTAGTGAATCCTTTTTCAATAAGAAAGTTTGTTAGTGTTTTATACCATGCTCTAGGTGCTTGTTTAAGTCCATATAAGGATTTATCTAATCTATAGACATAATCAGAGAGGGTTGGATTAACAAAACCTGGGGGTTGCTCCACGTAGACTTCTTCTTGAAGTTCACCATTTAGGAATGCACTCTTGACATCCATTTGGAATACTTTGAACTTCATATGAGCAGCAAATGCAAGGAATATTCTGATTGCTTCAAGTCTGGCAACTGGTACGAAGGTCCCATCGTATTCTATGCCTTCTTCTTGAGAATAACTTTTGGCCACCAGTCTTGCTTTGTTTCTAGTGATCACCCCATCTTTATCCATCTTGTTCCTAATGACCCATTTGGTGCCAATGACTGGGTGATTCTTTGGTCTTTGAACTAATCTCCAGACTTCGCTTCTTTCAAATTGATTTAGTTCCTCTTGCATGGCTTCAATCCAACTTGCATCTAGCATAGCGTCTTCAATCTTCTTGGGTTCTGTTTGAGATAAAAACTCAAATAGAAGCATTCATTCTGAGTTGCAGATCTTGTTCTGATTCTGGCAGTTGGATCACCAATGATCAGATCTTGAGTGTGATCTCTTGCCCACCTGTTCCCTGTTGGAACATATGTTCTGGTGCCATCTTGTCTGAACTCCTCAAGATCGACTTCTGGTTCTTGTTGTTCAGAATCGTCGTTTGGTTCAGCTCTCTCTATGATTTCTTCTTCGGACACTATGATTCTTTGTTCAGGAACTACGGTCGTAGTGTTAGGCTCGACTGCTTCATTCGTAGTGTCGGTATTGTCAATCGTAGTGTCTTGTGGTGCAGACTTGTCCGAGTCTGTTTCATCAAAGATGATATGGATTGAGACTTCAACACTTAATGTCTTCTTGTTGAACACTTAGTAGGCTTTGCTGTCTGTAGCATAACCAAGGAAGATTCCTTCATCTGACTTAGGTTGGAACTTAGTCAGATATTGCTTGCCATTGTTGAGAATGTAGCATGAACAGCCGAACACATGGAAGTAACTAACGTTTGGCTTTCTTCCTTTTCACAACTCGTAGGGTGTCTTTTTCAGCGTAGAGTGTACAAGAGATCTGTTCTGTGTATAGGATGCAGTGTTGATGGCTTCTGCCCAAAAGTATTCAGGCAGATGAGCTGCTGCTAGTAGAGTTCTCCCAGCTTCTATAAGTGTTCTGTTTTTCCTTTCAGCCACTCCATTTTGCTAAGGAGTTCGTGGTGCTGAGAAATTGTGACTGATGCCATTGTCTGCACAGAACTGATCCATTTATGAGAAATCGAACTCTTTGCCATGATCACTCCTTATTGCCTTGATAGTCTCTCCTTTTTCATTCATCACCAGCTTGAACATCTTTATCAGTTGGGAGCTTGTCTCATCTTTTGAGTTAAGAAAGAACACCCATGTGTATCTGGTGTAGTCATCCACTACGACCAGTGAGTATCTCTTTCCTCCTAGGCTCACAGTTGGAATTGGCCTAAAGAGATCCATATGAAGTAACTGTAGGGGCCTGTCAATTGAGTTGACCGCTTTGCCTTTGAATGAGCTCCTTATTTGCTTTCCAAGCTGGCATGCATTGCATGGTCTTTCTTTGTTGAAGCTGAACTTGGGTAATCCTGCTACTAGATCTTTGGAGGCCTAGGAACACGTCTTGGTTCAGAAGAGCAAGGTTGTACTGGTTCATCCTTCTGTGTGGACTTTACAAATGTAATACTTCTATTAAAGTTAGAAGCACTACTCACGTTATTTTCCTTAGTCTTTTCCATGCTGGGTTCTGAGGTAGATTCCCTAAACCCTAAGCCTGTTCTATCAGAGACACTTCTCTGATTGGATATCAGGGAGTCCATGGATGAAGAAGATCTATTCTATGTAGAGATGATCTTTTCTAACTCCTCAATCTTAGAGGTTAGATTTGACTCTCTTTGTATGTTTAGTTCATTGGTCTCTCTTAAGATTTTATTCTCAGCTTCAAGCTTAGAGAGATAGTCAAAACTTAGTAGAGCTGCTTCCAGCTCTTTCTGAACTTTCTCTTTCTCTTCTTGAAGATCAGTATAATCTTTATATAGAACTCTTAGCCACCTCATATTTTGATATAGATCAGTTGACATATCACGAATGCCAGTTCTTAAATCATCAATGTCTATATCAGGAGAGTTAAAGTCAAATACCTTGTCTATGACTGCTTCAGCATCTTTCCTGCTTAGTGCATCTTTCGCCATTAGACATATATTGGCTGTTTGAGGTGCTTCATCTTCTTCAGACTCAGTATTAGTATCATTGTCTGAATCACTCCACGAACTTCCAGCTACAAGCCCTTTATCTTTCTTCTTACTCTTTTTATAGCCTTTTAGCTCCTTCTTTGGATTTGACTTTCTTTTCAGCTCTTCTCTGATAGGCTTGTTGCAATTGGCAATGAAATGCCCAGGCTTCTTGCAGTTGTAGCATAGGTCGTTGATCTTCTCCTGACTGCACAGCTTCATCATCATCAATGTCATCCTCTTCATTAGAGTCAGACTCATCTTCCATTTGTGCTCTGGAGATCTCTTCCTTTGCTTTGAGAGCAACTCCTTTGTCCTTCCTTCTTCCTTCTGATAGAGTTTCTGCTCGTTGAGACAATTCTAGCTCGTATGTAAGAAGGTTTCCGTAGAGCTGATGAACTGTCATTTAATGCAGATTCTTTGACTCTCTGATTGCAGTAGTCTTGGCATCCCATCTGCTTGGTAAAGACCTCATGAACTTGATGACTAGATCTTTGTTTGGATAGGTCTTTCCATAGGCTCTGAGAGAGTTGAGCAGTGTAGTGAATCTTTCATAAGTGGAAGTGACATTTTCTCCTGGAACATGAGCAAACATCTCATACTGTTGAGTCAGTAGAGATTGCTTGTTTTCTCTGACTTCTTCGGTTCCTTCATGCATGATGAGCAATGCTTCCCAAACTTCCTTTGCAGTTTTGCAGTTAACCACATTCTCGAACAGACTGTCTTCTAAAGACTGGAACAAGATGTTCTTAGCCTTCTTGTCAAGTTGAACACCTTTCTTCTCATTTTCAGTCCATTCAAATTTGACCTTGACCACCATGTTGTCTAGATCTTCTGGAGTTGGTGCAAGCCTTCTTGGAATATAGGGCCCATTCAGAACAGTTTCAAATAGATCATCATCTATTGAATCCATGTAAGCTTGCATCGAAACTTTCCAGTTGGCAAATTTATCTTTGTTGCACATGGGTGGTTTGCTTCCTCCACCTGTCTTGATCTCGCTTATCAGTTGTGCCATAGGATCTACTCAAGCTTGTATGCTTAGATATGAGAACCTGCTCTGATACCAATTGTTAGTTCCAAAAAGCACGTTAGTTATCTAGAAGGGGGGTTGAATAGATATTTTAAATTTTCCTTGTTTAAAATACTTAATCAGTATTAATGATACTAACTGCAGTGGAATATATGTTTTGTTCCCCTTCACGATATTGCAGTTATGGTATGATAAGCAGTTATAACAGATATAGCAGTTATAACAGTTAATGAGAGACAATGAGACACAAGGTTTTAAGTGGTTCAGAGCACACAAGGCTCCTAATCCACTCTTCTACTCCACGAGTAGGAAATCCACTAAGGATGTCTCTTTACAACTGGATCACTTAGATCCCTTCAAGGCCAGCAGCACTGGAACTTTACTTAGTTCACTTTTGAACTCTTCAAGTCCTCTGACTTGGATCTGCTCTTAGTTCACTTTTGAACTCTTCAAGTCCTCTGACTTGGATCTTCACTTAGTTCACTTTTGAACTCTTCAAGTCCTCTGACTTGGTACCTCACTTGGACTTGAAGTAGTTGTTTGAGGTGTGCTACTCAATTGCAGTTCAGCATCTGTCTCTTAAAGACTGAGTAGCGAAGCAAGCTTTCCTCTTTCAGGATCGTAGTGTTGATCGTTGAGTGTTCTTGAGCTTTTCTCTTGATAATCTTTCTTATTGTATCTTGCTTGCTTGGTCTGAATCCTTGTCTGATGTCCTTATAAAAGAGCCATTCAAAAGTATCCGTTTGAATGCTCCCGTTGCTGCATTTAATGCTTCAGACTTTTCTGTGCAGTTGATGTTGACATATTGCTTTCCTGCGGCACTGCAGACTGGCCCACTGACACAGCAGACTGTATCTTTCACCTAACACCTGAAAAGGTGCTTTTTGCAGGCAGCTTTAGTCCTTTCCTTAGCTTCTTCAATACGCTTCTTCGATTTGAACTAAGGATGAATATGGAAGTATTGGGACTATCACTTTGTCAACGGCCATAAGCCTTTCATCATTTGTTGCTCTTCCTTCCTTCATCAAAACTAAGATCTTTGATGCTGACTGGAGGAACACTACGATTATGGTCATCGTGACATAATTGTTGTGTGTTGGCTTTGCACAGCTTGATTCAGACTTGATCGTAGAGAACACTACGATTTATCTTAAGCTCTTGGTAGACTACGATTACTTGCTTGCTTGTCTTGCAGACTCCACACTTCCAATAGCACACTGCGATTTCTTAACTTGGCTCGGCAGATGCTCTTCAACTTTATTATTCTCAGTGCGGCTTCCAAGGTAGACTACGATTCTTTGATGCTTTCACTTAAGCTCAACGGATCTTGCCTTGATCTCTGCAGACTTGATTCTTTAGCAGACTACTGATCTGGACATCTTCATTTAAGTTTCACGATTCTACCTTTTCTTCTGCAGACTCGAATCTCTTGGTAGACTACGATTCTTGATATCTTCATTCAAGCTCCACGATTCTGCCTTGTCATCTGCAGACTCAAATCTCTTGGCAGACTACGATTCTGGATGTCTTCGTTTAAACTCCACGATTCTGCCTTGTCTTCTGCATGCTAATTTTTGACAGACTACGATTTTGTCAAGGCTTTAACTTTTATAGCTCAAATAGATCAACCTAACAAGTTTAATCTTTTCGTCTATACATTTATTTACATAAATGATAAACATTAAAGCTCAGATCAACCTAATAGTTTTGATCGATCATCTAAGTCCTTGTACAATGATTCTCTTAAGGACTGTACACTTAAGCATTTATATTTATTTTTAATATCAAATCTGAATATGCAATTCCCAACACACTACATTCCAAGAGTAGGGAGAGTATACAATTTCTATAGAGATAAAAACTAGGGTTTAGCCAAACACCCATCTTCTTGAATAACTCTTCTTACTTGGTGGATCACCTCTAGAGGCCAAACACATGGGTGGCTAACGGTGATCAAAGGAAGGAATGAAACCCGGAGAACTCAAGGAGAGCAAGAAGGATTTGGAGTTGAACTCGTACCTGTGGAAGCTTAGTTCTACAAGGGTATGAATCTAATCTCAATCTATTTCGTTTAATTAATAACTGTGCATAAAAGATGATCCGGATATATGGTCTATAAAATTTTAAAACTCTGATTTACCATGCTTCCACTTATTTTATGCAATTTGATTGCATTCATGAATCTTACAAACCTAACAGTGTATCAGAGTCAAACCTTTATGCGAGTTATTAATTGTTTTGATTCCATATATGTATGGGTATGTGTTTGGAACAATTTATTGGGCATAATTTGTTGTATAGAATCAAAAATTTTAGAAGAAGAAATTAAAAATCGCGAAATCAAAATTCCAGATTTTGCCGCGACGCGGGGCGCGCTGGACTAGCAGAAAATTTTGATTTTATTTTTGTGCAGTTTTTCAAAATGAAATAAAAGAGTTTATTTTATTTGATTACATACAATTTTAAATTGCTCATTAAATGATATCGATGCATATATGGAATGGTTTTATTATTCATGAGATGAATGTTATTTATTGATGCATATGATGATATGTATGATGATAAATGGAGTTGATTATGGACTATTGACCAATGTGATTGGATTTTATTTTAGTTGGATGTATAAATGTATGAGTTTTATTAAATAGAGTCTGCGTACCTCGTCTTCTCTAATTTTTCTTGATGTAAAATTTTATCTCCCTCCTATATACTTCCCCTTGACTGCTGATCAAGATTTCTATTTAAATTAAATAGTTTATATAATAGGACTAGTTAGAATTATCTTGAAGAATTGGAGACCGAGGGGCAAGGAGTAATGAACGCTTGAAGACCCGTTTGTAATGGAGCCCGGGATGTAAATGTAATAGTTATATTTAAATTTAATTCTTGCACCCCTAGGTTTGATCTTTTGGTTCACTTGGTGGCTCTAGTGAACCAAACTAGAATAAAGTCCATAATCAATCCGAGTAGAATATAGTATTCTATATGCATGTTTATTTTGTATATATATATATATATGTGTGTGTGTGTGTGTGTGTGTGTGTGTGTGTGTGCATGTGCGCTAAATAAGATGAGACAAATAATAACAAACCCATCAAAGAATTTATATTAAGTCCTAAGCGTTCAAATATATTTAGAATATCGAACGTCGTCTTCTAACATGATAAATTAATAGAGTATTAAATATTTAATATGAGTTTGTTGTGTCACCACAAGGTAAGTATTAAGAATTTAAGATATTGATTTATCACATTTGATGCTTATAAAGAAATTGAACAATACTGTTTTGTTGTGTCACCACAAGAACGGTATTTTTCTATTTGAACATATGAAAGTGCTAAGTTGGACTTAACTTGAATAATTTTGATTCGGATGTGTCACCTCTTGATCAAAATAATTTAAGAGGCATAAAAGGAGTTACATGGTGATGTAATTGACAATAGTTGTCTACCTATTTATTTATATATCGTTTGTTATGTCACCACAAGGCTATATACATTTGAAATGGGATCCTTATTCTCACTAAGCAAATCTTTAAATAGATTTGTCGAACTATATATTATAAGGGTAATATAGTTTGAAGAAAATAGTGGGAGATACCAAATTAAATAAGACCTAATTTATTTTGGTAATTAATTAAATGAATGTATGCTAAAATATTGTTTTACTTTTACATGCAGAATTTGAAAATGTCACATTCACTATCACTGCGTAGCATACTTGATGCTAACAAACTGACCGGACAAAATTATACGGACTGGTTAAAAAATCTGAGAATTGTTCACTGCTAAAAAACTTTCTTATGTCCTAAATTCGTTCGTCCCTGCAACTGTTGCAGAAATAGCCTCTGAGGAAGAGATTGCTACTTTTAAGAAGTGACAAGATGATGCATCTGTGGTTCAATGCATCATGCTCGAATCCATGAGTAATGAGCTTCAGCGTCAGCATGAAACTATGGATGCTCCTGCTATATTGCTGCACCTCCAAGAGTTGTATGATAAGCAAAGTAGGAATGCTAGATATGAGATATCTAAGGAGCTCTTCCGACCTCGAATGACCGAGGGCACTACTGTTGAGACTCATGTCCTAAAGATAATCAATTTGAATGAACGTCTTGGACATCTTGGGTTCATCATGGATGGGGGGTTAAGTCAAGATTTGATCTTGCAGTCACTCCCAGACACCTTCTCACAATTTGTTGTGAATTTTCACATGAATAAGTTGGATGTCAGCTTGCCTGAATTACTTAACATGTTGAAAACTGTTGAAGGACACTTCCCATCCAAGAAGAACCAAGTCTTACTGGTGGATGATTCTTCTAAGAAAAGGAAGAGGCCCAAGGTGTCTTCTGAAAAGAAGAAAACCAAGAATGCTAAGGGCAAGGCGAAAGTGAATGATCAAAAGAAGGCTGATCCAGCTAGCAAAGAAATGTTCTTCCATTGCAACAAGCAAGCCGGGTCACTGGAAGAGAAACTGCGAGAAGTTTCTTGCAGAGAAGAAGCTTGGAGAAACTTCGACTTCCAATCAAAGTTTGTTCATGATTGAAATTAATTTTTCTAAAAGTCAAACTTCTACTTAGGTATTGGATACCGGCTGTGGTTCTCACATATGTAATACTATGCAGAGATTGGTCAGAAGTAGAAAGCTGAACAAGGATGAAGTCGTCCTACGAGTGAAAAATGGAGCAAAGGTTGATGCATTAGCTGTAGGGACTTATTGTTTAGCACTGCCTTCGAGCAAGTACATTAGTTTAAATAATTGTTATTTTGTTCCATCACTTAATAGAAACGTTACTTCAATTTCCGTATTGGATATGGACGGCTTTGATATTATAATAAAGAACAATAGTTGTTTTATTTATAATAAGAATGTTTTATATGGTGTTGAAAAATTGCTGAATGGACTTTACGTACTTGACTTGCATGAAAATATACTTTAAATTGAACAAACTAAGAAAAGGAAAAGAGATATTAATTATACCTTTATGTGGCACTGTAGACTAGGTCATATTAATGAAACAATATTATCCAAGTTGCATAAAGATGGGCTCTTAGAGCTATCTGATTATGAATCATATCCAACTTGTGAATCTTGTCTCATGGGTAAGATGACTAAATCTCCTTTTAGTGGAAAAGGAGAAAGAGTTACAGAGTTGTTAGCGTTGGTACACACAAACGTTTGTGGACCTATGACAACGCCTGCATGAGGAGGGTATTCTTATTTTTTACATTCACTGATGATCATTTAAAAAGATTTGGATATGTGTATTTAATAAAATACAAATCTGAATCGTTTGAAAAGTTCAAAGAATTCAGAAGTGAAGTAGAGAAATAAACTGGCAAGAGTATTAAGATTCTTCGATAGGATCGAGGTGGTGAATATTTAAGCGATGAGTTTCTCAATTGTCTCAAAAAAATGGTATAATCTTACAATGAACTCTACCAAGAACACCACAGTTGAATGATGTATCTGAAAGGAGAAATTAAACTATGTTGGACATGATTCGTTTCATGATGAGTTTACCGATCTTCCAGTTTCCTTCTGGGGTTATGTTATAAAATCGGCTGCATACCTACTTAACAAGGTACCTACCAAATCCGTCCCAAAGACTCCATATGAGATATGTACAAGGAGGAAACCAAATCTTAAGCATATTAAGACTTAGGGTTGTCCAGCTTATGTCAAAAAGTTTGAGAATAATAAGCTGCATACTAGATCCGACAAATGTAGATTTGTGGGATACCCTAAAGAAACATCAGGGTATTATTTCTATCATCCAATTAATTAAAAAGTGTTGTTGCGAAACATGCTGCCTTCTTGGAAAATGAGTTTATCTTTGAAGGGGTTAGTGGGAGTAACATATATCTTGAAGAAATTCAAGAACCACAAATTACTACGGATCAAAGTCAGGTACCTGACCAAGTGGAAGAATCTACTATAACACACCCTATTCGTAAATCTGGGAGAGTACCGAAGATACCTGACAGGTATGGATTCGTCATAGAGGATAACGATGAGGTACAAATCATAGATGATGATAATCCTTTGAATTACGAACAGGTTATGAGTAGTAAAGACTCAGAGAAATGGCTAGAAGCCATGAAATCCGAGATGGACTCCATGTATGAGAACAAAGTATGGACTTTGGTTTCATCACTTGAGGCCTATTGGGTGCAAATGGGTATTTAAAAGAAAGACTAGAGCGGATGGCAAGGTAGAGAGACCTATAAGGCCCAACTGGTTGCGAAAGGTTTCAAACAAAGACAAGGTGTTGAATATGATAAAACCTTCTTGCCAGTAGCTATGCTCAAGTCCATTAAGATTTTGCTTGCCATTGCAGCTTATTATGACTACGAAATCTAGCAGATGGACGTGAAAACGGCCTTCTTCAATGGAAAACTTGAGGAGGATATGTATATGACACAGTCAGAGGGTTTTGTTTCAACGGTTGGAACAAATCAAGTCTGTAAGCTGCAACGATCCATTTATGGATTGAAGCAAGCTTCTCGTAGGTGGAACATCCATTTTGATAAGACAATCAAAGAGTTTGATTTTATCAAAATCGAGGATGAACCATGTGTGTACAAGAAGGTTAGTGGGAGCGCTGTTTCATTCATAATATTATATGTTGATGATATATTACTGATAGGGAATGATATTCCTATGCTCCAGTCTATCAAAATTTGGTTATCTAAACACTTCTCTATGAAGGACTTGGGAGAAGCTGATGAGTGAGATTTATACCTGCAAATCGAGCACTCTAAACCTTAAGAAGTTGCTTGTTTGTCTTATTTTATAATGTTCATATATAGTGTGTTATTATTTGGCTTAAAAGTGATTTGCAGGGATTATTAGGTCATTTCCAGCTTTCCAAGGGCAAAACTGTTATTTTCTCACAACCGGCGTCGCAGCGCCGGATTCCCTTTGTAAAGTGGCACCGCAGCGCCTTCCTATGCCAGCATAGCCAGTAGCCAGCGCTGCAACGCTGGTTCATAGTACAATTCTGGCGCCACAGCGCTACATGCCTGCCAGTTCACCCCCTTGGTGCGCCGCAACGCACCTAATTCTTCATAAAGCTTGCGCCGTAGCGCTACTTATTGACCAGTCTTGGTTGACTGGCGCCGCAGCGCCTGTCCAAGGCTAAAAGTCGGCGCCGCAGCGCCACCTCCGGTTCGCAGACAAAGAACAGTCTTAATGACCTAAAGCTAGGAAGTCTTAAGACTTATCATTTTATTAGCCTCCTTATCAGTTTAGCATAGAAATAGAATAGAGAGAGAGACTCCGCTTGTTCCCGTTTACTCTTCGGGACAAGACCAAGAGTTGGTTGCACTCACTTCCGTCGGGCTCCATTACGGCATGGGCTGACTTAGCCTAGAAATTCGTGGCAAAGTTCTTCTCGCCAGCGAAAACTGCTAAGCTCAGACATGACATCCTCTCCTTCACACAAATGGATTCCGAGTGCCTATATGAAGCTTGGGAGAGGTATAAGGACTTGCTTCGACGTTGTCCACATCATAGTCTACCCAACTGGCTACAAGTTCAGACCTTTTACAATGGAGTAGCAGGGTATACTAGATCTAGTATTGATGCCGCAGCAGGTGGGGCATTCGTAGACAAGAAATATGATGAAGCCTATGAGTTGCTGGAAACCATGGCAGCAAATAACTACCAGTGGCCTACTGAGAGGAAAGTACCGAAGAAGGTAGCAAGGGTATATGAGATAGATGCTGTGACAGCTTTATCTGCACAAGTCGTAGCACTAGCTAAGAAGATTGATGCCATGGGAGTGCAAACTGTGCAGAGTGTTGTCATCCAATGTGACCTATGTGTTGGGAATCACCCTACTGAGCAATGTGCAATTAGTGTTGGGTCGGTGCAGTATGTCGCCAACTACGGTAGACCTCAGAATAGTAACCTCCCCACACATTACCATCCCGGTTTGAGAAATCATCCGAATTTCTCATGGAGCAACAATAACAACAACAACAACCAAGCTCAATCTTTTCCTCCAAGACCGCAATATCCTCCTGGTTTTCAATCCCAAAACCAACCTCCTCAGGGTTCATACCAACCTCCACCTCAACAGGAGAAGTCTAACTTGGAAGAACTTCTCTCCCGCTACATTTCTCAGAATGAGACAAGAATAAATAGCCAAGAGGCTTCTATCCGGAATTTGGAAAACCAAATGGGACAATTGGCCACTGCTTTAAATAGTCGTCGTTCAGGCACCTTGCCAAGAGACACAGATGTAAACCCAAAACGGGAAGGCAAGGAGCAGTGTAAAGCAGTTACACTTCGGAGTGGTAAGGAGCTAGGTGAGATTGAAGGAGAAACTTCTATAGTGCCACCTGTGGTTATTGAGGTGGAAAGTAGTGTTGGGAATGACTGTAACAATGATGGGGGTAAGGAAGGGGGAGCAACAAAAATTACCCCACCTACTCCTAACATTACCAAGCAGAATACTTGGGCACAACCTTTGCCATTCCCTCAGCGCCAGCAAAAGCTGAAGCTAGACAAACAGTTCTCAAAATTTTTAGAAGTCTTTAAAAAGCTTCATATCAACATTTCATTCGCGGAGGCGTTGGAACAAATGCCTAGTTACGTGAAATTCATGAAGGACATTCTGTCCAAGAAGAGGATATTGAGCGATTATGAGACTGTGGCGCTTACAGGGGAATGGAGCACTATACTTCAGAAGAAATTGCAGCCTAAGCTGAAAGATTCGGGAAGCTTTACGATCCCTTGCACTATCGGGAGTCAGCTCATCGAGAAGGCCTTATGTGATTTGGGGGCAAGCATTAATTTGATGCCGCTCTCGATTTATAAGAAACTTGGTTTGAAAGAAGCTAAGCCCACTAGCATCACTTTGCAACTAGCAGATAGGTCCTTAACCTATCCGAAGGGGATAGTTGAAGATGTTCTGGTTAAAAGCTCATTTTTCTTGCAGACTTTATAGTGCTTGACTTTGAAGAAGATAGGGAGGTACCTATTAATCTTGGGCGTCCATTCCTAGCCACTGGAAGGACACTCATTGATGTCCATAAGGGGGAACTCCTTATGAGGGTGCAGGACCAAGAAGTTACCTTTAATGTCTTCACGGCGATGAAGTTCCCGAATGATACTGAGGATTGTAATCGAGTTGACGTGATTGACATGGCTGTAGAAGAAGTATTTTTGGAGAATTGTATTCTCGATCCGCTTGAAGCTGTGTTAGTCAACCCTTCTGAGTTAGAACAACCCAATCATCTTGAGTATGTTCAGTGGTTGGATGCATCCCCGCAATCCAATCAGTTCAAGCGTCAATTTGAGTCTTTGGATGAACAAGGATTGTCTACCTCCCAGTCACAGCCATCAATGATAGAACCACATGTGCTTGATCTTAAGCCATTGCCGAGTCATTTGCGGTATGTCTATCTAGGCGAGTCATCTACCTTGCCAGCTATTGTTTCTACTTCATTAGATGAGGCACAAGAAGATAAGCTCCTGCAAGTTCTCAAGAAGTACAAGACAACTTTGAGGTGGTCTATCTCAGATATCAAGGGCACCAGTCCCTCTATTTGCATGCATAAAATCCTCCTTGAGAATGGTTCTAAGCCTTCTATTGCGCATCAAAGGCGGTTGAACCCTATCATGAAGGAGGTAGTCAGAAAAGAAATCATCAAGTGGCTTGATGCGGGGTATCATCTACCCGATCTCTGACAGTCCTTGGGTTAGTCCAATCTAATGTGTGCCAAAGAAGGGCGGCATGACAGTGGTGTCTAACGAGAGTAATGAGCTAATTCCTACACAGATTGTAACTAGATGGAGGGTATGTATGGACTATCGGAAATTGAACAAGTCCACTAGCAAGGATCAATTCCCTCTGCCCTTCATTGACCAAATGCTCGATAGGCTCGCCGGGCATGAATTCTATTGTCTCCTGGATGGGTACTCGGGCTACAATCAAATTGTTATAGCACCCGAAGACCAAGAGAAAACAACCTTTACATGTCCATATGGGACCTTTGCCTTCAGGAAGATGTCTTTCGGATTATGTAATGCTCCTGTAGCATTCCAGAGATGCATGATGTCCATCTTTTCTGACATGGTGGAACAAACGCTTGAAGTCTTTATGGATGATTTCTCTGTTTTCGGGAGTTCTTTTGAGGCATGTTGATATACACATTAATTATACATTTTAGTAATTCCATATTTATTATTTTGTGTGTTTATTTTATTTAACTAATACATTTTATTTGATTTTATAGGATTTATCTTGTTTTTTTTGGGAAGCAAATAAAAGATTACATGGGACTCTTGGAGGATTGCCATGTAGATATTGGAGTCGAGAAGGAAAGAAGAGGGAAAAAAAGGAACAAAAGTGTCCAAGTTCAAGGAACCTAAATTAGGGCACAAATTTATTTTTCCTATAAATAGACCTTTTGTTTTAGAGAGAAGGGAGACCACTTGTTATTTTCTTTTCTTTAGTTTTTCACTGGTGTAGAAGGGAGTAAGATATTTAGAGTTTGTCTTTTCATTTATTCCAATCACGTGTGGTACTACTGTCAGGGAGTATTTGTAACTTTCTTTTATTAATCTAATAAAAATTCTCTTTTAATTGTTGTTCTTATTTCATACAAATAGTAGTACTAATATTATTTATTTTTGTTTTTAATTCCATGGCTGGCTAAATTTCTAATACCTAGGATGATGATGAAACTAGGTATTTCATACTAATTAATTTCTTTCCGTTCCGAAATTAGTGCCTAATTGTTTTTGCCTTCATATTTTCCTTCGCACAAATTGCATGTGATTTTTATATTGATTGCGAGGTTTTGATAAGTTATAGTTAATCTGTGAACTTTTCATAACTTATGTTTGCCCATATTAATTATATGAATCATTATTTTAAAAGGGAAGGGAAAGTAATTTGGGAACTAATTTGAAAAATAAGAAATTGTTTATTATGTTAGTATTTAGTGGATTCGGATTCCTAGGCATCTTTTCTCATTAATAATTTTCATAATTTAGTTAGTTAATCATCACCACTATATTTATTTCTAATTTGCCTAAAATATTAATTAAGGATATATTAAAGAATTGATCTAGTCTCTGTGGTTCGACCTGCACTTGCCAAATCTACAATAGACACTGCACTTGCAGTACATAATTTTAACTCATCAAGTTTTTGGCGCCGTTGCCGGGGACTAGAATTAATTTTTTATTATTATTCCTTAATTTTATTTATTCGAATTAGTTTTTACCTATAATATTTTTTATTTTATTTTTTTCAAAATTATTGAAGCGGATCGAAGGAGCGAGAAGATAAAGATTTTGTTGCTGCGCTTTCTTTGGTACTTCGTATCTCCATATATATTTTTTAAAAAATAAAATAAAATAATATAGTAGTTTTGTTTTAGTTTTAGTTTTATTTTTATTTGCCGCATTCATGCATTCACTCACATAGAGCACATCCTTTTAGGTTTTTATTTTTATTTTTATTTTATTTTATTTTTTGTCAAATATAAACTGTGGTAATTGCTGGAGGAACGAAGTACGTCAAAATTTCTCCTTCTTTCGTACTTCACAGACTTTTAGGACATTTTATTTGTTTACAGTTTTTTTTATTTGTGCATTTTCATCTTTAATCCAACATTAAGGGCACAACCTGTAACAAGATAAGGTGAAAATTTCATCACCCTTCCTTGGCCCACAAACAACCTCATTTGCATTTTGTATAACCTTGACCTAATAAAATCAAGTAGACGTTGGCCCCTAGGACTTTCGAGCTCAATTAGGACAAGAAACTCCAAGAGGAGGCTGAATTTTAAATTAATTAAACTACTGGTGTCTAGGCAAGTGGTTCAAAAGGTAAACGCCTAAAGATTGTGTGGTTATTCAATTAGTCACCGTATCTACGGAGAGACTCCCACCTTTCTTAAACTTACCTGGCTAGTGGTGTGATTAATTTCGAATTTGGTGGACCTTGCGGTGTAACTTAGAACAGTTAGAAGTTGTCTAGATTTTATTTAGGTTGACCTTAGAAGTAATTTATTTTTTTATTTTTTTTCTCTTATTTGTTTTTTTTTGTGTGCTTACTTGCTTATTTGCTAAGTAGTGTATGCAAAAAGTGTGGATTAGGGACGAAACATCGCGATTAATGAGAAAACTTGATTTTTCGGATTGCACTTTAAAAGATCTCACTTTAATAAAAATGGAGGGCACAAATTGTTTTTTTAAGGGATCGATGTTATCCTTTCCGCTCTGCCCAACCTTCATGTATCAATCTACCACTGGTAACTGGTAACAATTTTGAACTTAAACCACATTATATAAATCTATTACCTAGGTTCACTGGTATAGAAGATGCATATTTATTTATTCAGGAATTTGAGGAAGTTTGTGCCTTAATGAAAATTCAACAATTGTCTGATGACTCAATTAGGCTAAGATTTATCACATTTGCTTTAAAGGATAATTCTAAAAAGTGGTTATATAGCCTACAAAATAATTCCATCAACCTGGGAGGGATTTGTTGTTACATTTTAAAAAAAATATTTTCCAAATCATAAAACTGCTAAAATTAAGACTGCAATTCATCAATTTTGCCAACTTGAAAAAGAGTCCTTTTGGAAATATTTTGATAGATTTAAAAATTTGTTATCCCAGTGCCTACACCATGGAATTGAGAAATGGAGATTGTGTCAAATTACTTACGAAGGTTTAGACTATTCCACTAAAACAATGTTAGAATCAATGTGTCAAGGGGATTTTCTAAATAATGATGATGAAAAGGCGTGGGAATTTTTAGAAGACTTAGCAGAAAAAGCCATGCAATGGGAAACCACCCGAGAGACCGATAAACCAAACTCATCTAGGGGTGTTCATATAATTGACAATTCAATTGCCACCGAAGCTAAGTTGGTTGGTGTAATTAAAAGACTAGAAGCTTTAGAAACTTGTGGACCATCACTTGTGAACCAAATCTCAACACCAACACCTTTGTGTCTAAGGTGTAATTCACAAAGTCATATGATACAGGAATGTCCTAGAGTCATGGCTCAACCGAAAGAATATGAACAAGTTAATGCAATGTTTCAAAGACCTAGGAATGATCCATTTGCACCCACTTATAATCCAGGTTAGAGAAATCATCCTAATTTTGCATGGAACTAGGGACCCTACCCAAATAACTCTTCAAATCAGGTCAATTAGTCTCTAAATCAATCTTTTCAACCTTACCAAAAGTCAAATCCTGGTCCGTACCAAAATTCAAATTCAGCACCTCAATATCCACCAGGTTTTTCTAATGAAAGTGAGTAGAGACTTAACACGTTAGAAAAGAACATGGGAATGTTCATGAAAAAAACTAACCAAGCATTATCTTGTCTAGAGATCCAAATGAGTCAATTGGCCACTACTGTGACGTCCCCAAATCCACGTTCCTTCGAAACCTCGAATTCGGTGCAGTCACGATACTATTATCGTCAAACTATTACATCTTTTATTTATTACTAAAAGAATACAACTTGCTTTATTACAATTTAGAATATAAATTCTATTCATATCCAAGATCTCGTCTTTACATCATATTCGATGTTACTAAAATACGGAATAATTTAAACTTTTTCAATCCTCCTTGAATAAAATCTTTTATTGATTTCATAACTTGAATCAATTACAACCCTTGAATCAATTATAAAATATGATTCCTTCTTATCTGAGTTATCGTATAAGTATTAACAACTCAACTCGATATCCTCTATGTATTAATTAATACATCTTTACAGTACGACAAGTATTAAACAGTGTAAGCAACTATCGAGTACATCATCTAGAATCTAAACATAGTCCAGACAATAATCTAAGTAATATTCTTCAATGCGATACTATCTATCTTTATCAATCAAGAAGCACAAAGTCTTTATCGTAAGTCCTTAACCTGCAAAAGTGGTTATTTGCAAGAGTGAGCTCGACAGCTCAGCAATTCTAACAGTTTTCATGCATCACATAGCATACAACATTATACTCAGTTCATGCATTTATAAACAATTTATGTTTACTACGCATGTTATTTTTCACATAACAAGTATATCATCAAAGATCAACTTTCAATCTCATTTATATCTCATATACAGTTCATATATAAGTTCACATTATCACAGCATAATATAATTCAACTAACAGTTATTGAATTCATATATCAAATAGGAACTGAAAGACTTGCCTGATTCGTAGTTTAACAACTACGACTTAACTGCTTAAAGCTATCTGCACTTCGTGTATTCCTACACAGTTATATAATCATGGATTTACATCCATCAGTCATACATTTCATATGCTCTTAATAGAATAACAATTCGTATATCGTTTTCTAATCTTGGTTTCGTTTCACTCTATCTTAGGATAACCGCGATGTTACAACATCATACCTTCATACTTATTCTATAGAAACCATTCTATTTCGGTCCTTAGGGTCCTTAAGGAAAATAACTTCGGACCAGACAGTTAACAAACTGTTCTTGGCAGCTCTGCAACACGGCGCGGCCGCGCGGCAATTAGGCTTGGGAGTGGCGCGGCCGCGCGACTCCCTTCCAGAACCAGAACTTTGATTTCATAAACTTAGTTTGGTCCTAACATATCATGCATTCTGATATATATTATACACACACATTAAGTAGGCATGCTCGTGCTTATACTACACATGTATACTTAATCACATAGTCTATGCTTTTGAAATTCATTTTCTCGAATATGCGTGCATAGGTGAAATCCATGTTTCATCACATGATGCTTATGTCAACATGTCTATAGGCATAATGAATCCTAATATACATGCTCGTATGATCATAATATAACTCACTCCGTGTTTGATGCTATCATCTTACACATTCTAAACATTTCATAAAAATTGCTTTAAGTCAACAAAGGTAACTAAGTATATGCAAAGTACCTTGTAGTCATGATTCTCATGTATTAGAACACATATATAAGTCATCTATACATGCTCAATGATCAGAACGTGGACATCCTATATATACGTCCAAAAACTCTAAGTTTGTCTTTTGAAATCATTTTTAATTTAAACAATGTGTTCTAGTGTATGCTCAATACCTTCAACTCACATATCATGCATATCTAAACCATATAATTATGCTTAAAAAGTCAGAATATAAACATGACTTATATACGCCAAAATTCATTTATAAAACCTTAAGTTTTCATTAAAAACTCCACTACAACAAGGTATAATTGTTTACTATTAGCCAAGGTAATTAATCAACAACTACCTTCATACCCATTGATACACATAACCAAGACACTTACACATGTCTCAAAAGTCCGGCTCAAAGAACACAAAATTCGTCAAGTCTCATTTTCAAAACTTTACGTTTTCTTTTCGGAAATCATGTTAAACCAACTAATACAACTTACTACGTGCATGACAACCTTAGTACACATGTCAGACCCCTTTATGAAATTATTAGAGTCTAACTAGTATGCTTAGCCAACCAGAAAACACAAAATCACCAAGAGTTTCTGCAGAGGGCGCGGCCGCGCCCCATTTGTACTAGGGAGACGCGCGGCCGCGCGTCCCCGTTTCCAAACCAGAAGCTTTACTGATAAAACAGAGCTTCAGCTAATCCGTTTCTTACTTCATGTAACAAGCTTGAAAGCCATCATATTGTATCTATAACATATATTTAGACTCTACTTGACATGTTAACATCATCTTACATATCAATTCTCCACTAATTCATGAAATCTCTTATGAATTTATAAACTCACAACTAAGAATTTAAAGTAAGAGTTATACCTCTTGGAGCTTTGAATTACTAAGCTTGCTTCCCAAATCAGTTTTCTCACATAACTCTCATCACCATATTCTCTATATCAACTTAGCAATTATTTAGCAACTTCAATTTGTGAATATGAAGCTTCAATTTATAGAGAATTTATGGACCAAATTTGGTTCTTGCACATTGAATCAAACCAATGGGTTGATCAAAGACATGGAGGTTAACAAGAGGTTAGTAAGGAGTTGGTGAAATCCATCATCAATCCCACACCCCTCACAATCATCACACTCATTGCTAGCTAGGAAGTTGAGAGATGAAGGAGATAGGCTAGCCTTAGCCATTCACGTGAAAGAGAAAAGGAAGAGAAAGTGGGCACTTAATATGGGACAATGCCACTAAATCTCAGCAACTTGCTTACAATTACCTCATACTAATGTTATATAGTCCACCACTTACCAAGGCTATATCACATTTCATTTTATAAACACATAGGTTATAATATATACATATATACACATTCATACATATAGCTTAGGTTATGAATGAATTGTAAATAAAATCTCTAATTACAATGTATCATATATCATCCATATATATCTCATCTTACCGGATATAATTCTATCGGGTATTATCACAAATATACTCAAATATTATAATGATAATTAATATCAACCATTCATTTTCTTCTAATACTTCCAATTAAATCCCCTTGATTTAACTTCATTATTTATGTCACACAAGGCATAATTATGTGAACTTAGTACTTAATAGTCCACAAGCTTATAATAATATAATCTCCTAAAATAATATTATACTCAATGTTACATCTTATAATATGTTCATAATGTAATACCATTGCATTACATGTTCTCTATTATAAATAATCTATTACCCTCCTATGGGTAATACCCAATGGTCAAAGAGGAGTTGGTGGCTAACTCCACCAACTACTACTATTCATGGTCCTTCCTCATCATTACACCTTATAACATGCTCATGGTGTAATTACATTTCTTATTATATGCTTTCTTAGCACAATGTAGTAATTGAATTAACAAACTCTACACACCAATGTATTGCATCTATTCATTATCAAGCTATTATTCTCCTATGGTTATTACCCAAAGGGCAAAAGGAAAGTTGGTGGCTAACTCCCACCAACTACCACTATTCATGTACCCTAACCACTTAATTGACCATTATTGCTCTCACATGGACTAACTTGCAAGCTTATATCTAATAACTTAATGTTATTACCATATGATATGATAGGGTCACACATACACCCAATCATATAATCCATGTACATTTGACAATACCGAATATATTTTAATTGAGTAGTGTCACACCCCATTATTGTAACTTTATTATTACACTTAATCATATAGTTTCCTATATTATATAGTTTTCTTTGAAGTGTCACACTTCATTCCATATTATATAGATGTAGCTACTTTATAACTTATAATTACACATCATTGCACATAGGAATTTATTCACATAATAATAATAATTAATTCCATTAATTATTCATTCATTAATTTATTTAATGAATGTTTATTCCACCACTTTGCCACACTAGGCATATCTCACAAGCTTACCTTAAGCTTATTATCACTCCCATCACACTTTAATATTCTTTTAATATAAGGTTTGTGTGACACATGCACTTTAATGCTAAATTATTTAGCTACCTTGAACAATTATATGTATAACCTTTACACTAGAATAATTAATATTTACTCTATTAATTATTATAAAATCTACGATAAAATAATAACTTAAGTTATTTAATATATTGAAATAACTTAGTTTTCTTTCATTAATAAACTTTCTTGAAAATACATTAGGAATTATGTATTTTGCCATAACATAAAATATTATGTTTTCTCCAAATAAAGATATTCATTGTTAGGAAATAATTTACTTATTGTCTCAAGATATTATTCTTAATATAATATCTACTAAAATAATTACATGTATGGCACATGTACATACATTATATATAGAAAATAGGTAATAAGTTTATTTTCTATTATAATAATTTATTTCCATCAATTTATTTATATATAGCAAATATGTTTTAATGTATTTACCATATTAATCAATCACACCTCATACAAAAACATATAAGGTAATATTATTATTCAAAAATAATATTTCCTCCTTTATTAAAATAATTCAATATTAGAATTTATTTTAATATCCTTTATAATAATTATTTCTCTTTCTTTTCTATAAATTGTTCCCAAAACAATTTCTTCAATTATTCATTTAATCATATAATGATTTCCATCTCCCTTTAATAACGTATATATATATTTAACGTTATTCGCACATTAGACTTTCTCACATATTACCACTCTAAGTAATATATATAAAAAGTATCAACTATAATTACATATTCAACACACATATTAATTCACTCATTTACTTAAGTAAATTAAACATTGCACTATATCATCATAGTTAATTAAGGTTCAATATTCACATTATATTATTCCATAATATAACTCTCAACTTAAATTAACTAATATTTATTCTTATTAGTTAATTCCTTAACTAACTCATGCTTCACTATCCAAACCTATTCACGGATAGCTTAAGTGCTATTAATAACCTATATTATAAACATACTAGTTATTAATACACATACTCAAGAATATGGTGATTATACATTAAGGATATTTAATGTCACCAACTTACTATGATAAAATAATTCTATAAATTATTTAATATCGATAGGAATTTATCCACTTCCTTTACCTCAATTGAATCGTCTCTACAATAAATAACAAATATATATTAATAATATATTCATTAATCACAAAAACACATATTACATAGTTCATATTACCCTATGTAATATAATACCACATACCTCATATCACATATATATCTTTTTATTCGAGCCTCTCACGGTTTAAGAATTTTATTTATTAAATCCTTATTTAATAATATCTGAAAATTCGGGTTCTTACATCCTCTCCCCCTTACAAGGATTCCGTCCTCGGAATCATCGAAACTTCCTCTACTCGGTGCTATTCCGAATATTATATATTCTCTTGAATAATTTTTTATCCATTCTCTTTTCAGAAGTTTTATTACTATAACTTTCTCAATTGCATTCTATCACTTTCTCCTTTCTAAGGAACATTCTACTTACTACATTCATCCTTTAGAAGAATAAGAATCTTCCACGATTTTTCAATAATCGGGAAGTAGTATGAATAACTCAGATTCCAATTTATGCTGAGGGGTCACAAGACCGTGAACTTTTCTTCAGGTTTACTAATGCTTCAACACAATTCTTCACACTGTAAACCAGAGTGTTTATCGATCACAAAGACTGAAAACACCCTCCACGCGTACTCTAGGTGGCCAGCCTATTGTACCACTACGTTGGGCCGCAACGTAGTGTTTTGTAACGACTATATGCGTTACTCTCGGAACCATTGTCCCGGAAAACATGTCCCCTTTATAGGGTTGTTCACCTCAGCTTTTCAACGTCAAAATCCGCACCAGAGCAATCTGGTTTGGCATACATACACAAGAATACTTGAATTCTATAATCCCTTTCCAACAGTCGCCTAGCCGAATCAAATAGCTTAGACTCTCATCAACAATTCGGACATCAATCGAAATAATTTAGCCAACTTAATTGACCTTCTTTATAATTTACAAGAAAACCAAAAATTCTTTTATGACGTCATGATACCATACTAGATTAGTAGTACGTTGAGGATTCCGCCATTTTATGACTTTGTCATATTACAACATACCATAGTGGGCTGACGATCTTTCGATCACAACCAACACTAGGTTTGATTGCATTGATGACTCCATCGTTTACCATTCTACATCATATCAAATGATGCACAAGGTTAAAATATATTTTGAAAGATTTTCAAATCATTTTTGTCTTAGCCGAAACAAATAGCGTAGACATACGAATAACGGTGTTGTTTTTAAAACTCATTAGTTCAGTTACCTGACCCAATGTTTTCTCAAGAAAACCGAAGTGCAAACACTAGCACGAAGTCAATAAATTTTGAAAATCTAGCGTAGCTAGAGGATTTAGGAAAATCCAGTTTCTCCATCGCTTCAATCTCTTACTCCATCAATGCTCACTATTCCAAAACTCTTATATAATATATCTATTCTTCGTACAGTTCACCAACTTACCACACCATGGAAGCTCAGGAACTTACCACAATCATATGGGTTGAGGAACTTATCCTAGTCAGACCAAAATCGTCCATTCGCTGAGGGGTCCCATCATACGATTATGAGTCACGAACTCGTCATAGGCATAAGTCTTAAGAACTCGCACCTAATCTTAGTATTATCTAATTATATCTTAGAAATCTCTATCTATCAAAATAAATATGAGAAAAGAATCACCTTTCCGCCATATGTATAATGATACCGCGACACTAACATTCCAACGATTATCAATGTGACGTACTCAGTGTAAGCACAAAACTTCTGCCCATACAAAAGTTTGTACAACTAAGCCGTTACATGAGTCCTCAATGGAATTCCAACACTTAACTATATCTTACTCTATCACTTGCTCATTACGAGCTTTCTACGTTTCACCACATACAACTCCTCATGAGTTCATCTCGTACTTCATCATAGTACATTCTCTTATAGCATCAAGCTATACATACATAATCATTACAGACTATCTATCATTTCACAGTTCAATCTGATCATGTCGTGATCATCACTATACCTTAGGGTTCTTTCCCTATTATCAACCAAACTCCATCTGAGTTTATTCTCACTATCCCTGTCATATTCATATTATAGACATCATCTTAACATTTTCATTACCGGAGTTAGGAAACTCCTGATTCTCATTCTCTAGATATTTCGAGATTCTTCTTTGAATCTTCATTTAGATATATTTTAATCTTATCTTTCACTCTCTCAGGTTATAGTCTAAGGTACACTTACCTAAGGTTTATAACCTACAGCTTTGATACCAACCTGTGACGTCCCCAAATCCACGTTCCTTCGAAACCTCGAATTCGGTGCAGTCACGATACTATTATCGTCAAACTATTACATCTTTTATTTATTACTAAAAGAATACAACTTGCTTTATTACAATTTAGAATATAAATTCTATTCATATCCAAGATCTCGTCTTTACATCATATTCGATGTTACTAAAATACGGAATAATTTAAACTTTTTCAATCCTCCTTGAATAAAATCTTTTATTGATTTCATAACTTGAATCAATTACAACCCTTGAATCAATTATAAAATATGATTCCTTCTTATCTGAGTTATCGTATAAGTATTAACAACTCAACTCGA
Organism: Panax stipuleanatus; assembly: GCA_020205555.1. Classification (NCBI taxonomy): domain Eukaryota; kingdom Viridiplantae; phylum Streptophyta; class Magnoliopsida; order Apiales; family Araliaceae; genus Panax; species Panax stipuleanatus. The sequence goes on from CM035126.1 coordinate 65,522,402, forward strand.
TATCCTCTATGTATTAATTAATACATCTTTACAGTACGACAAGTATTAAACAGTGTAAGCAACTATCGAGTACATCATCTAGAATCTAAACATAGTCCAGACAATAATCTAAGTAATATTCTTCAATGCGATACTATCTATCTTTATCAATCAAGAAGCACAAAGTCTTTATCGTAAGTCCTTAACCTGCAAAAGTGGTTATTTGCAAGAGTGAGCTCGACAGCTCAGCAATTCTAACAGTTTTCATGCATCACATAGCATACAACATTATACTCAGTTCATGCATTTATAAACAATTTATGTTTACTACGCATGTTATTTTTCACATAACAAGTATATCATCAAAGATCAACTTTCAATCTCATTTATATCTCATATACAGTTCATATATAAGTTCACATTATCACAGCATAATATAATTCAACTAACAGTTATTGAATTCATATATCAAATAGGAACTGAAAGACTTGCCTGATTCGTAGTTTAACAACTACGACTTAACTGCTTAAAGCTATCTGCACTTCGTGTATTCCTACACAGTTATATAATCATGGATTTACATCCATCAGTCATACATTTCATATGCTCTTAATAGAATAACAATTCGTATATCGTTTTCTAATCTTGGTTTCGTTTCACTCTATCTTAGGATAACCGCGATGTTACAACATCATACCTTCATACTTATTCTATAGAAACCATTCTATTTCGGTCCTTAGGGTCCTTAAGGAAAATAACTTCGGACCAGACAGTTAACAAACTGTTCTTGGCAGCTCTGCAACACGGCGCGGCCGCGCGGCAATTAGGCTTGGGAGTGGCGCGGCCGCGCGACTCCCTGCCAGAACCAGAACTTTGATTTCATAAACTTAGTTTGGTCCTAACATATCATGCATTCTGATATATATTATACACACACATTAAGTAGGCATGCTCGTGCTTATACTACACATGTATACTTAATCACATAGTCTATGCTTTTGAAATTCATTTTCTCGAATATGCGTGCATAGGTGAAATCCATGTTTCATCACATGATGCTTATGTCAACATGTCTATAGGCATAATGAATCCTAATATACATGCTCGTATGATCATAATATAACTCACTCCGTGTTTGATGCTATCATCTTACACATTCTAAACATTTCATAAAAATTGCTTTAAGTCAACAAAGGTAACTAAGTATATGCAAAGTACCTTGTAGTCATGATTCTCATGTATTAGAACACATATATAAGTCATCTATACATGCTCAATGATCAGAACGTGGACATCCTATATATACGTCCAAAAACTCTAAGTTTGTCTTTTGAAATCATTTTTAATTTAAACAATGTGTTCTAGTGTATGCTCAATACCTTCAACTCACATATCATGCATATCTAAACCATATAATTATGCTTAAAAAGTCAGAATATAAACATGACTTATATACGCCAAAATTCATTTATAAAACCTTAAGTTTTCATTAAAAACTCCACTACAACAAGGTATAATTGTTTACTATTAGCCAAGGTAATTAATCAACAACTACCTTCATACCCATTGATACACATAACCAAGACACTTACACATGTCTCAAAAGTCCGGCTCAAAGAACACAAAATTCGTCAAGTCTCATTTTCAAAACTTTACGTTTTCTTTTCGGAAATCATGTTAAACCAACTAATACAACTTACTACGTGCATGACAACCTTAGTACACATGTCAGACCCCTTTATGAAATTATTAGAGTCTAACTAGTATGCTTAGCCAACCAGAAAACACAAAATCACCAAGAGTTTCTGCAGAGGGCGCGGCCGCGCCCCATTTGTACTAGGGAGACGCGCGGCCGCGCGTCCCCGTTTCCAAACCAGAAGCTTTACTGATAAAACAGAGCTTCAGCTAATCCGTTTCTTACTTCATGTAACAAGCTTGAAAGCCATCATATTGTATCTATAACATATATTTAGACTCTACTTAACATGTTAACATCATCTTACATATCAATTCTCCACTAATTCATGAAATCTCTTATGAATTTATAAACTCACAACTAAGAATTTAAAGTAAGAGTTATACCTCTTGGAGCTTTGAATTACTAAGCTTGCTTCCCAAATCAGTTTTCTCACATAACTCTCATCACCATATTCTCTATATCAACTTAGCAATTATTTAGCAACTTCAATTTGTGAATATGAAGCTTCAATTTATAGAGAATTTATGGACCAAATTTGGTTCTTGCACATTGAATCAAACCAATGGGTTGATCAAAGACATGGAGGTTAACAAGAGGTTAGTAAGGAGTTGGTGAAATCCATCATCAATCCCACACCCCTCACAATCATCACACTCATTGCTAGCTAGGAAGTTGAGAGATGAAGGAGATAGGCTAGCCTTAGCCATTCACGTGAAAGAGAAAAGGAAGAGAAAGTGGGCACTTAATATGGGACAATGCCACTAAATCTCAGCAACTTGCTTACAATTACCTCATACTAATGTTATATAGTCCACCACTTACCAAGGCTATATCACATTTCATTTTATAAACACATAGGTTATAATATATACATATATACACATTCATACATATAGCTTAGGTTATGAATGAATTGTAAATAAAATCTCTAATTACAATGTATCATATATCATCCATATATATCTCATCTTACCGGATATAATTCTATCGGGTATTATCACAAATATACTCAAATATTATAATGATAATTAATATCAACCATTCATTTTCTTCTAATACTTCCAATTAAATCCCCTTGATTTAACTTCATTATTTATGTCACACAAGGCATAATTATGTGAACTTAGTACTTAATAGTCCACAAGCTTATAATAATATAATCTCCTAAAATAATATTATACTCAATGTTACATCTTATAATATGTTCATAATGTAATACCATTGCATTACATGTTCTCTATTATAAACAATCTATTACCCTCCTATGGGTAATACCCAATGGTCAAAGAGGAGTTGGTGGCTAACTCCACCAACTACTACTATTCATGGTCCTTCCTCATCATTACACCTTATAACATGCTCATGGTGTAATTACATTTCTTATTATATGCTTTCTTAGCACAATGTAGTAATTGAATTAACAAACTCTACACACCAATGTATTGCATCTATTCATTATCAAGCTATTATTCTCCTATGGTTATTACCCAAAGGGCAAAAGGAAAGTTGGTGGCTAACTCCCACCAACTACCACTATTCATGTACCCTAACCACTTAATTGACCATTATTGCTCTCACATGGACTAACTTGCAAGCTTATATCTAATAACTTAATGTTATTACCATATGATATGATAGGGTCACACATACACCCAATCATATAATCCATGTACATTTGACAATACCGAATATATTTTAATTGAGTAGTGTCACACCCCATTATTGTAACTTTATTATTACACTTAATCATATAGTTTCCTATATTATATAGTTTTCTTTGAAGTGTCACACTTCATTCCATATTATATAGATGTAGCTACTTTATAACTTATAATTACACATCATTGCACATAGGAATTTATTCACATAATAATAATAATTAATTCCATTAATTATTCATTCATTAATTTATTTAATGAATGTTTATTCCACCACTTTGCCACACTAGGCATATCTCACAAGCTTACCTTAAGCTTATTATCACTCCCATCACACTTTAATATTCTTTTAATATAAGGTTTGTGTGACACATGCACTTTAATGCTAAATTATTTAGCTACCTTGAACAATTATATGTATAACCTTTACACTAGAATAATTAATATTTACTCTATTAATTATTATAAAATCTACGATAAAATAATAACTTAAGTTATTTAATATATTGAAATAACTTAGTTTTCTTTCATTAATAAACTTTCTTGAAAATACATTAGGAATTATGTATTTTGCCATAACATAAAATATTATGTTTTCTCCAAATAAAGATATTCATTGTTAGGAAATAATTTACTTATTGTCTCAAGATATTATTCTTAATATAATATCTACTAAAATAATTACATGTATGGCACATGTACATACATTATATATAGAAAATAGGTAATAAGTTTATTTTCTATTATAATAATTTATTTCCATCAATTTATTTATATATAGCAAATATGTTTTAATGTATTTACCATATTAATCAATCACACCTCATACAAAAACATATAAGGTAATATTATTATTCAAAAATAATATTTCCTCCTTTATTAAAATAATTCAATATTAGAATTTATTTTAATATCCTTTATAATAATTATTTCTCTTTCTTTTCTATAAATTGTTCCCAAAACAATTTCTTCAATTATTCATTTAATCATATAATGATTTCCATCTCCCTTTAATAACGTATATATATATTTAACGTTATTCGCACATTAGACTTTCTCACATATTACCACTCTAAGTAATATATATAAAAAGTATCAACTATAATTACATATTCAACACACATATTAATTCACTCATTTACTTAAGTAAATTAAACATTGCACTATATCATCATAGTTAATTAAGGTTCAATATTCACATTATATTATTCCATAATATAACTCTCAACTTAAATTAACTAATATTTATTCTTATTAGTTAATTCCTTAACTAACTCATGCTTCACTATCCAAACCTATTCACGGATAGCTTAAGTGCTATTAATAACCTATATTATAAACATACTAGTTATTAATACACATACTCAAGAATATGGTGATTATACATTAAGGATATTTAATGTCACCAACTTACTATGATAAAATAATTCTATAAATTATTTAATATCGATAGGAATTTATCCACTTCCTTTACCTCAATTGAATCGTCTCTACAATAAATAACAAATATATATTAATAATATATTCATTAATCACAAAAACACATATTACATAGTTCATATTACCCTATGTAATATAATACCACATACCTCATATCACATATATATCTTTTTATTCGAGCCTCTCACGGTTTAAGAATTTTATTTATTAAATCCTTATTTAATAATATCTGAAAATTCGGGTTCTTACAACTACAGTTAGTGAAAGAGAGAACGGTAAGCTTCCCAGTCAACCTGAGACCAATCCAAAATTTTCAGTCCCGAATCAAAAACCTTATCATGCTAATTCACTTGAAAACAACCAAGTCAATCATGTGAATTCTGTAATCTCTTTAAGGTCTGAAAATTACTTTAACAATCATGCTGGCATTGATAATGAAGAAGAGAAAAATTTAAATATTGAATCTAACAATCCACCTTCAAAGTCAGCCCAGCCTGAAAAACCCACAAACTCTGAGTCAGTAGGCCCATCCATTAAGCATGTGTCAAAAAATGATCAATCCACATCTTTGGAGTCAACTGGAAAAGTCTTTAAACCAAAAGCCCCATTCCCTCAAAGACTTATTTCAAACAAGCAATCAACCCAATTAGATAAAATTCTAGAAGTGTTCAAACAAGTGAAAATTAACATTCCTATTCTAGATGCCATTCAACAATTTCCCTCATATGCTAAATGTCTAAAAGATTTGTGCACACACAAAAGAACCACTCGTGTTCCTAAAAAAGCTTTTCTAACAGCCCATGTTAGTTCCATTTTATCATGCCAAGTTCCTGTGAAGTATAAGGACCCCGGTTGTCCTACTATTTCATGCATCATAGGTGACACCTTAATTGAAAAAGCTTTACTTAATTTAGGAGCTAGTGTGAACTTGTTACCATTTTCTGTGTACCAAACCTTGGGCTTAAGGAGAGTTGAAAAAGACAAGTGTCACACTCCAACTAGCTAACAGTTCTGTTAAAGTGCCAAAGGGAATAATTGAGGATGTTCTCATTAAGGTTAGCGATTTTGTCTTCCCTGTTGACTTTGTCGTCCTTGAAACCCAGCTTGTTGCCAATCCCAAGGGTCAAATTCCTGTCATTTTAGGTAGACCATTTCTAGCAACCTCTAATGCGTTAATCAATTATAGAAATGGACTAATGAAATTAACTTTTGGGAACATGACAATTGATTTAAATGTGTTTAATATGGGAAAGCAACCTATTGAACTTTCTGACCAACCCGTTGAAGTGAAAATGATTCAGGAAATGTCTGAAAATGAACTTACGGGAGAAGATGAAAATTTTAATTTTTGTTTAAATCATTTTGGTCAAAATTGGGTTGAGACAGAATATATAAATGAGGTGAATGAAATGTTAGAGTCATCCACACCAATGTCTTACTCTAAATGGGAACCCATGACTGAGGCAATCTTGAAATCCTCAGAACCTCTTAAAAAGAATCCATCAGAGTTAGAACTTAAACCTCTTCCTGATAATCTTAAATATGCCTATCTAGGTCCTTTCAAAACTTTTCCTATGATCATTACTTCTGACTTAACAAACATGCAGGAGGAAGAGTTATTGACCATTCTTAGAGAAAATAAGGAAGCCATAGGATGGAGCATAGCTGATATTAAGGGGATCAGTCCAACCATTGTCCAACATAGGATCCACTTAGTAGATGATGTTAAACTAGTGAGAGACCCACAGAGGCGGTTAAACCCGGTTCTAAAAGAGGTTGTTCAAAAGGAGATTCTTAAGTGTCTAGATAATGGGATCATCTATCCCATTTCTGATAGCTCTTGGGTAAGTCCTGTGCAGGTGGTACCTAAAAAGTCTGGCGTAACTGTGGTTCAAAATGAAGCTAATGAGTTAGTTCCCACTCGTGTCCAATCTGGTTGGAGGGTTTGCATAGACTATAGAAAACTCAATGCCGCCACAAGAAAGGATCATTTTCCTTTACCCTTCATAGACCAAATTCTAGAAAGGTTAGCTGGTCATGCTTACTATTGTTTCCTTGATGGTTACTCGGGCTACTTCTAGATTCCCAAAGCCCCAGAAGACCAAGAAAAGACGACATTCACTTGTCCTTATGGAACCTTTGCATATCGCCGTATACCCTTTGGGCTATGTAGTGCCCCTGCCACCTTTCAAAGATGCATGATGAGCATTTTTTCTGACATGGTAGAGAAATTCCTAGAAATTTTCATAGATGATTTTTCCATATTCGGGTCTACATTTCATGAGTGCCTTCACCACCTTGACTTAGTTCTAAGGAGATGTAAGGAAACAAACTTAATTCTAAATTGGGAAAAATGCCATTTCATGGTACAAAAGGGAATTGTTCTTGGTCATATCATCTCTGAAAAGGGAATTGAAGTAGACAAAGCCAAAATCGACCTCATTGCCATTCTTCCACCAGCTAGGATAATCAAAGAAATTCGTTCGTTCCTAGGACATGCAGGCTTTTATAGGCGATTCATTAAAGATTTCAGTAAGAAAGCAAGACCCTTGACCAATCTTCTAGGAAAAGATGCAAAATTTGAATTTAATGAAAAATGTCTTCAATCCTTTGAACAACTCAAAAGGGAGTTGACTTCAGCTCCTATCATCAAATCACCTGATTGGAGTCAACCATTTGAGTTAATGTGTGACGCATCTGACTATGCAGTTGGTGCTGTTCTAGGGCAAAGAATTAACAAGATTTCCCACGTCATATACTATGCTAGTAGGACTTTGAATGATGCTCAATTGAACTATTCAACTACTGAAAAAGAACTTCTAACTGTAGTTTTTGCCCTCGAAAAGTTTCGATCTTATCTTATTGGGTCTAAAATAAATTATTTACACTGACCATGCTGCCCTCAGACATCTTCTTTCCAAAAAATATTCAAAAGCCCGTTTAATTCGTTGGGTTTTATTGCTCCAAGAATTTGACCTAGAGATAAGGGCAAAAAAGGATCCGAAAATGTGGTAGCTGATCATTTGTCCCCTTTAGTTGTGGAGTCCAACTCTGAATTGCCCTTAAATGAATCTTTCCCATATGAGCAACTTTTCTCCATATCTGCTACACCTTGGTTTGCTGATATTGTGAACTACCTAGTGACTAGTGAGATTCCTTCCCATTGGTCCAAACAAGACCGATCCAAGTTTCTTTCACAAGTCAGACACTTTAATTGGGACGACCCCTGTTGGTTTAAATATTGCCCTGATCAAATCATTAGGAGGTGTGTACCCGACCATGAGTTTAGTAGTGTTTTGTCATTTTGTCATGACCAAGCTTGTGGAGGACATTTTGAAGGCAAAAAGACGGCCGCCAAAGTCCTCCAGTGTGGTTTCTATTGGCCTAGTCTATTCAAAGATGCCACATCATTTTGTGCCAATTACAATAGGTGTCAACAATTAGGGAGAATCACTAGGAGGAATATGATGCCAATGTAACCTATTCTAGTCATTGAATTATTTGATATGTAGGGAATAGATTTCATAGGCCCATTTCCAAATTCTTTTGGAAATCTGTATGTTTTACTTGCGGTGGATTACGTGTCTAAGTGGGTAGAAGCTATACCAACCAAGACCAATGACAATAAGGTTGTTGTCAAATTTCTGCAAAGAGAACATTTTCTCTCGCTTTGGTACCCCTAGGGCAATAATCAGTGATCAAGGAAAATATTTTCGCAATCAGCCTTTTGCATCCTTGCTGAAAAAGTATTCCATCACCCACAAGCTTGCAACACCATATCACCCTCAAACAAGTGGTCCGGTAGAAGTCTCGAATAGGCAAATAAAATAAATCTTGGAAAAAATGGTAAGTTCTAATAGAAAAGACTGGTCTCTAAAATTGCTAGATGCCTTGTGGGCTTACCGTAGTGCCTTTAAGACTGTGGGTAAGGAAACGTACCTTACTAGGGTTAGGGTTTCGAGTTGGCTGAGGAGGAGAGAAATCCACAAAGAGTATCTTCTTGATTGATTGATTGAAGAGGGGAGAAGAACAGGTAAGCGATTGCTCGAGTAACACGTGGCAGAACTCCTAGGATCCAAGAGCCCTACTAAAGTATTAAGGATCCAGAGAGCCTTCTTGAGTGTCTTCAGTTCAGAGAGAATCAAAAGTCCTTTCTATTGAAGTGGAAGGGGGTATTTATAGAGTTTTATGGAAAATAGTCACGTGCCTGGCACATGTGTGGGTCTTGTGCCTGACACATGTCTGGGTCTTATGCCTGGCATGTGACTTCAGAAGAAATTTCAGAGATACCCTTAATTACTTGAGTAATGCCCAAATGGCCCTGTCCTTCTAGCCACCAATCCAATCCCTCAATCAATTCCCAAAATGAGCAACCTCCACGAGCCTTCTGCCTCGGGACACGTGGAGGCTTCTTGTTTTTTTTAGATCACATGTAAACCCTAATTTATACTTAGGCTCACATTTTCCCCCTACACGTGAGTCACGCCTTCGAAGTGACGATCGTGCAAAAATACTTGTTATCTTTGAATCCTGTTCCAAATTTCTGAATAATACGCCGAGCTCGATGTTGCAAATCTCAAAAACCAAAATCTTATGAGAGGAAAACCCTAAGGGAGCTCTCCCAAGATATACTGGAAATCATTTATCAAATTTGTTTCCAAATCCTGCTAAATTAAATCTGAAAACTTGGCAAGCAGGGGATTAGTTGCAACAGTTAATAATATATATCGATTATTCAGAAATATGAAAATAAAGATGCATTATAAATATATTTAATACAGATTAAATAAACCTACTAATATAACGTAGCATGTTATCTGGAAATAAAATATATATATAAATAAATAAATAAAGATGCATGGTCAGTATTTATTTATTATTATTATTATATTCATATATATATATATATATATATATATATTTCAATCATGATCCATAGGTTTTTCAGTACTACATTACTCATAATTAAATAATAAGTATATGCATCATTTATTATTAATAAATTTTTTTCCAAGAGCAAATAATTATATATATATATATATATATATATATAAATATTTAACAATCCGAATGAGATAAGAAGTTTGGGAAAACAAACTTCCTGACCAAAAATTAGAGTTCTAAAACAAAACAATTTTTTGCACAGATGGATTCATATAGAGTCACAAGTTTATTAGGATACATGCTTTGTGTTTGTGTATATATAGAAAAGAAAGGCTGAGTTTCTTCTTCATAATTGATAAAGTAATACAATAGCAGTAGTATTGTATTGGAGAGCAGCTTCAAGAAACTAATTCAGAAAGGGAAGTGATTGACGCAAGCCGAGGTAAGCGTAAGGAAGAAGTTACCGTCGGCACATGATTTCCATTGTCAATCTCTCATAATTGATCCACCATGTTAATCAATTAAATCACAATAATGATCATGATGATGAACAAAAAGTAAGTATATATAAAGTAGCAATTAACCTACATAGGCATACCTTATGTTCTGTTCAGATATGACCACACAATTGAATTTTATTTATTATTTATATTTTTTTTTGTGATGGATAAGATACTGTGCATATCTAAGGATACTAGTACACTGTGACACAACAAGATGCATGAAAAAGGTTGGCATCCAGTAAATGCTCCAGCACTATCACAATTACTTTGCGTTGCAGATTATCATTGCAGGTTCATGCGAATATATATATATATATATATAATATATATATATATATTTTATTTACTATGATCTTGGCTAAAGTCAAAAGTGACTGCACCGATTTTTATTTTTTTTATAATTATTATATATATATAATATTTTATTATCTATGTATATATAATATATATATATATATATACAATCACTGTCACGTTTTACGTTTTTTTTCATTTTTTTTGTTCTATTATCTATATATATATATATATATAATAAAACTATGAAAAAGGCAATCAAAATATGAAAAAAGCAATCACAGCCACGCTTTTTTTTTGTGCGGAATTGATGAATTTTTTTTTTTTTTAAATTTCTATCACTTATTTTTTTCTTTCAGGTAATTGCAGGATTTTTCTTTCTTTTTTTTCCGGATATTAAAGAAAGACTTACTTTTAAAGAATTCCAAGCGGCGCTTCGCTCCAATCAATCAAACAACGAACCAAGAACGGAAGCAAGGTACCATAGTTGGACCGTCATGGATGGGTGTACCCTAGTAGGGTGCCGAATCCCAAGGTGGCATAACGAATCTCCATGTGGTCGAATCTCGAGGTGACCGAACCCTAGAGGATTTTCCGTCCTTTGTTAATTATTTTGTTTCCTCTTCTTTTCAGGTGTTCTTAATATCTCCTTTTTCGGGATAAGTCTTCTTATTCGAGCTAAACTTTTTTTCTCGTCGGACATTGTCAAGGGGAGATTGTTTTCCAAAGCGACCTCATTTGTTCGGGATTCACCATTTCTCTTTTACCATGGTAAGCATTTAATTTCGAATGCCAACCTTTTTCTTGTTTCATAGAATTCTCATATCAAATCCCCCTCGTTGTAGGCTAATTCTGACGAACGTTCTGCGGACCCGATAACCACTAAGGAAATCCCCTTCATAAGTGAATGGGAAAAAGCTCCCTTTTTTGGGTCTTTTAACGTTTTCTGGGAACAAATGAAGAAATATGATCGTGCAGCTTTTCCTTCACCTGACAAAGGGGGTTTATTTCTATATGCAGCTGCTGGTGAAAGTGCAGACAGCTTTCCCTGCTCTACTCAGATTCTCTGCATGTGCATTGAAAAATAGGAATACCCTTTCAGCCCTGTTCGTTTCCTGTCCGACTCATCTAGTCGCCTTCCGGGATGGCAACATTGGACCGATGATATCCTTGGGAATTCCGATTATGTGAAGATACTGGACAAAGCTGGGATTTTGCGTTGTATTCAGCTATGTAGGGATCTTCGTATCCAACAGGACTATGACGCCCTTACCTTACTGATTTCACGCTGGTGTTCTTCTACATGTACATTTGTCACCGCTTGGGGGGAGTTCACTCCTACTTTAGAGGATGTCTATGCCATTTACCAGTAATTATTTCTTCTATTTTGTACATTCATCCTTATTTTTCGTGGATTATGTAATCATTCTGAATTATATCTTGTAGCCTTCGTGCTGATGCTTCAGCCTCTTGCGGTCCATCCAGCCTATCTCCTAGGGATGTCGAATGTGTTGCGTACTTGACAGAAGCCTTCAAGCAGGCTTCCAATTACACCACAAGGTTTCAAGGCGATATAATCCTTTCAGACTTCGAGACCCCTAACCATCCGGAGACTTCCTGGCTGTCTTGGGTGCCCTATTTCTTTCGGGATTACAAGCCGGGCCATTGGAATAGTTCTGTTTACAGGGAGTCCGTCCTCACTTTTCATGAGGAACATTGTCTTTTTCCTTTGGCTGCTTATCTGGTTATGTGGTTATCTCACTTTATCTTCCCCGGATCACCCATAGACGGTCCTTCGACCCGTATGTTTAGCTTAGCGGCTTTGTTATCTCGGGGTTTGGAGATCCCTCTTGCTCCCCTCTTCTTGGGGACCTTGTATCGTCGTTTGGATGAAACTGTCCTTGCCATGAGAGAATCTGTTGAAAGGTACCCTTTCTCAGTTTCCCTCTTTCTTTCTTTCTTTCTTTTTTCGTGTCATTAATGTTTCTTTCATTTATTCAGGTACGACGTGAGTTGCTTTGTTCCATGTTCCTTTCTTCAAATCTTCCTCTTTGAGCATTTTTGGAGCCATTCAACTTCTGGGCACTTTTCTCAGAAGAAAAGGAAATTTTCGCACCCTTTCTCATCGCCCAACATTGTTCCCCGCAACGCTCGCTGGATTGATCATAGAATTACTTCGGATTTGCGGCTTTATATTGATGATTTTTCCTGTTTCACTGCTCGCCCTTACACCATTGTTCCAGAGGATGGTTTTCGGCCTCACTTCTATAGAAGGGAATTTCGTTCTTTTTCGAATGTTCGGGAATTGACTGCGTCTTCACTTTCTTGGTTCATATTCCTCCGAGCTACAGAACTTCCATATTTTGTTGAGGATGATGGGTTTGGCACCGTACTTTACTCTTCTCATAGAGTCACGAGGCAATTTGGATTTGACCAAAATCGACCTTTCGGCAACTCTTGCCAGAGGGATTACGAGGGTGCTCTCCTCAATTTTGTCCCCGCATCTTCCTCATTTGCATGGGAGTTTCCAAAACCTTCTAATGCTTCACGTGACCCTCTTCATTTCGTCATACCAGATGATTCTCGGCAAGGGCGATATACTACTTATGAACGCAAATACTGGCTCATTAACCTTAAAAAGTGGCAGGATAATACTATGATTTGTTCGCTGCCAGCTTCTCCTCCCGAACATCTTCAATGGACCAGAATGTTATGTTCTCCTAGATCTAATACTCGTTCAGAGCGTTGGCCAACTAGTAGTCGGCTTTTTGAGCGTAAGGCTTTAATCTCCGAGTCTCTTCTTCCTCCGTTCGCAGACCCAGATGTTCCTCCTGCACAGGTCCCTACTACTTTAAATCTTCCACCACGGGCTTTATCTTGGATACCTCCTTCGGCTCCTCCCCAGAGATCTTCTGCTGCCGAGGAAATGAGAGTTACTCGCTCTAAAACGAGAGCATCAGCAATTACCAATTCTGAGGTGATGCCCCCTACAGATTCTACTGTGGTCCCTGCTAGTCATTCTGTTATTAAGCTTAGCTTAAAGCCATTAGCAAAGCGCCCTCTTGATGATGCTAGTCCTAGTGTGTCGGCAACCGAGGATCCGGTCAAAAGACAACACAAACTTTTGGTAAACTTTGTAGCATTTTCATTTATGTCTCTCAACCATTCATATAGCTATTTTCGTGTTTCCCCATGTCATTATTTCCTCAATTTTTTTTTTAGATTGCCGAGGCTAATGAAGAGGATGACGATGCTCTTGTTTTATTTCCTACGGGTGCTATAAGTAAGACGACTGCGGCTTCCACTACTTGTGAGCCTCCTCGACCTATCACTGTTGCTATTGAGTCTTCTTCACCGCATGATGATCGTGTTAGTCTTAATGCTGAGGACTCTTTATCTGATGTGAGCTCAGGTAATGTTGTGGGTGGTACAGCTCTCTCTTCACGTGCTCTTATAGACTCTCCTCATGATAGTCTCAAGGATACCGGTGAGGCTCCTATTTTCTCGAGGGGGAATCCTTCTAAGACTATTGCTGATGTTCATCCTCCCCAGAAGGATTCTGCCGAGTTGGTGATTTCTCGGGAGGCTATTGTTGATAGCACTTTGGGTGGGTTGATTGACATTCCACCTTCTGTGGCATCTCCCAACTATTTGAACATTGACTATCTTGTGAGTATCTATCTTTGGGTCAATATATCATCTTCTTCTTGAATTTTCTTTCTTTCTCCCAAATATATTATGCTTTATTATCTTATTTTCAGAGCGAGAAGATGAAAGATCTGCCTTTGCCTGCTGATGCGCTTGCTTTATTTGATACTCTCCATCCAGATGTTGACTCCTTGCCATATAGTGATCTCGGTTATCCTCCGAGTTATCTTTCGGATGACCAAGGCTTCAAGAATTCATCGGCAGCACAGCAACCCCTTGCTCCTCCAACCTTTGTTTTGACTGATTCTATGATGGCCTCTAAAGTAGCTTCTGCCAGAGCTTCCTTCAATCCAAGTGGAGACCTTGTTTCTTGGAGGGGTTTTCAGATATCTTCTTCCAGCCAGGAAGTTCTCGATCGTCTCATAGCTCGGTTTCCTCAAATACTTGATCGTCTGACTATCCGCATGGCCCCCGTCCAGACTTTCTTTTTGGATCGACTTGCGAGCCTTATCCTTGAGTTGCACAGTCTTTCTTTCTATTGTTTGCGAGCTGAAGACTTGGATAGATTTAGCAGAGCTTAATGACTTCTCCACCGTTGGCTTTGACATGTCTCCCTTTCGTGATCGACTGAATCTTCTTAGTTCCACTTTTCAGATTGTTGCACTACAGTCAGAGGTTACTTTGTATCAGCTCGTGAATAACTCTTTTTCGGAACAAATCTCGGATCTTGAGAACACCGCAAACAAACTGGAGACCCGACTTCAGAGTTTAAAGTCAAATATCCAAGCTTTACGGAAATTGAAAACTGCCAATGTGAAAGCTCGAGATGCTGCCATTGCTAAATTAGAGGCCCTAGCTTTGCCCCCCCCCCCCCCTTCAGTTTAATATGGCATGGCCTTTAGATCAAGGTTTTCTGTAGTTTTTTTTCCATTCCTGTAAAAAAAACTCATTTACATATATTTCCTTTATCAGAATATAGTTTCTTTGGCCTTATTAATTGCCTTCAATTTGAATTTATTTTTTTTCGCAAACCAACACTTGAATCCATACTTAAAAAAAAATCAAAAAATAATAATTATTCAAGTACAAGTGAAAGTTTGACATTTTATTGATAATCATGTTGCTTTTAATGAAAAGCATAACGTTTCAGAAAATAAATCTTGCTTTTGTCGGAGAAAGCATAACGTTCGCCACTTTTAGAGATAAAGTGTAACTTTCTTGGGTGTGAGGACTTAAACTCAGGTGCCTCAATTACTTTTAAAGTTAAAAGTATAACTTTTCTGTGATGACTATCTCATGTATAATATTTCTTTACCCATTTCAGGTTCAATGAGCCCGAGATAGCATCCGATACCACACGAGATATTTTGCAATATCCGCTTTTGGAGATCTCTCGTACCCTATACGGGCCTTCCCATTTGGGAAAAAATTTGGTGGTTGGTGTTCCCCTCATGACTTGATTCGCTGTCTTGAGCACCAAGTCCCCCACCAGAATTTGTCGGGGTACCACTACAGTATTGTATTGTTGTCGCAGTTTTTCATGGAACCGTTCTAATTTTTCTTTAGCCTTGTCTCGAAAGTCAGTTAAGGCTTCTAGAGCGGCTGGTCGGTTCTCTTCCTCGACTAAGCTTCGGAGTCTCATCCTTGCCGAAGGGATTTCTATTTCTGCGGGTAAGATAGCTTCTTCACCATATACTAAAGCGTATGGGGTTTCACCCGTAGGCTTTCTTTTTGAAGTTCGATAAGCCCATAACGCTATTGGTAACTGTTCTGCCCATGTCTTCGGATGATCGTCCAGGGTTTTCGAGAGAATATTGATCAGAGTTTTGTTTATGGCCTCTGCTTGTCCGTTGCCTTTCGGGTAGTAAGGTGATGATTTGTAATGCTTCACTCTGTATCTATCTATCAGACTCTTGACGTCCCTATTGATGAAAGGAGTTCCATTATCTGATAAAAAGACATTCGGGATCCCGAAACGACAAATAATATGCTCCTTAATGAAATTTGCCACTGCTGGTCCCGTAGCCCTCTTTAAATGTATTGCTTCTACCCACTTTGTGTACATCTCAGTAGCGGTCAAGATCCAGATGTTACCCTTTGAATTGGGATGAATAGGACCTATAAGATCCATTCCCCATGTATGAAAGGGCCATGGTGTTGCTAAGGTCCGTAAATCCACGGCGGGAGCATGAATCAAGTTCCCATGAATTTGGCAAACGTGACATTTCTTGGAAAACTCTAAGCAATCCCCTTCCATTCTAGGCCAGTAGTAACCATGATCAATCAACTGTTTATACAACTTGGTTCCTCCTTGGTGTTCATCTTTGTGCATTTGGTAGACCAAATCTTTGGCCTCTCCTAATTCCAAACACCGCAAGGGCTTGCCGTTGAACCCTCTTCTAAACAACTCTCTATTTTGCAAGAAGAAACGTTGTGCTTTCTTCTTTATTGTGACTGCATCCTTCTTTTCAGCAGGAAGACTACCACTTTGTAGAAATTTCATATATGGGATTCGCCAATCCGCTATGTCATCGATGAAGGCGCATTCCTCCTCCCCATGGTATTCTTGGCATGAAAGACATTGCCGTTGAAGTGCATCTGCTTCTTTCTTCATTTCGGGCCAATAATACCCTTGTCGCTGCAACCTTCGATACAAGCCGATATCTGCCAATCCGCAGTTTTCTTCATGTACCTGATATAAAACCTTATTTGCTTCATCCCTTCCCAAGCATCTTGTCAATATACCATCTGCTTCTTTATGGTATAATACTCCTTTAATGATGCGGTATTTCTGAAGCTGTACCGGTGATATATTCCCTTCCTTTGTTTGTAATTGATGAGAGATGACATGTCTCCAATCATCCGTCAGATCTGTGGGGAATAATTCCAGCACCGTGGTTGGGAGAGTTCTTTTGATTACCTTGACATCCAAGTCTTCTCCTTTGACATGTACTCTAGATGCTACTGTGGCTAATGCATCAGGTTGTCTATTTTGTATTCTTGGCACATACTCAATCACCACTTTCCTGAAAGCTTCCATCACTTTTTGTGCCATAGTTCGGTATGGTGCCAAGGTAGGTTCCTTCATTGCAAATTGACCTCTTACTTGCTGCACTATCAGATTTGAGTCCCCTTTTACTTTGAGACACTTGGCTCCCAATTCTCTAGCTTCCAGTAATCCTAATATGAACGCCTCATATTCTGCTTCATTGTTCGCGCAAGGAAAATTCAGCTTGTATGACAGGGCCACTTCCTTTCCTTCCTTGGTAGTTAACACCACACCTGCTCCTCCTTTCCCTTCTGCGGACGACCCATCGAAGGCCAAGTTCCACCACTCTGAGTCTTCATCCACCACGTCAATTATTTCTACTTCTCCCCCTGGAAGATCCTCAGAGGGGGGTTCGTATTCTCCATTAGGAAACTGAGCGAGCAGGTCTGCCAATGCCTGACATCTGATTGCCTTCGGTGTTACGCGCTTGATATCATATTCTGAAAGGATCATCATCCATCTTGCAGGTCTTCCTATCAACGCTGGCTTGGTCAGCAAGTATTTGATTGGGTCAGTTCTTTTTACAAGCTTCACTTCGTGTGCCAAAAAATAATGGCGCATTTTCTGTGCGACGAACACCAGTGCCAGGCAATGTCTCTCTAACTGTGAGTACCTGGTTTTGAGTCCCCTAATCATTCGGCTAATGTAGTATACATGCTTTTCTTCCCCATCTACCTCTTGTGTGATTAATCCTCCTACAGACTTTGCAGTAGAAGTGATATACAACTGCAATGGTATCCTTCTCTGTGGTACTACCATCCTTTTCGCCAAGGCTTAAATTTCCTTTACTTTCTTGAAGGCTTGTTGCTGGTCCTGCCCCCAGTCCCATTCTGTCTTTCCCTTTAGTAACTTTCCAAAAGGTTCCGTGACTTCTGCCAATGCTGGCATGAATCTCCTCATGTAAGAAATTTTCCCTAGAAAGCTTTTCAATTGTTTTTGCATTTTTGGTGGGGGCATATCTGTGATAGCCTTTGACTTGTTTGGGTCTACCTCCAGACCTCTGTTGTGCACCAAGAAGCCCAAAAATTTTCCAGCTGTCATCCCAAAGGCGCACTTTTTTGGATTCATCTTTAACTTGTACCTGCGACAACGTTCAAACACCTTTTTTAAAACCTCTATGTGAGTTGTCTCCTTTTTAGACTTCACCACTATGTCATCCACATAGTCCTCCACAGTGTCATGAATCATGTCGTGAAAGATGGCGTGCATTGCCCTTTGGTAAGTTGCTCCCGCATTCTTCAACCCAAATGGAATTACTACATAGTAAAAGTTTCCAAACGGGGTACGGAAGGCATTACTACATCTTCTATGGACATTTTTATCTGATTGTAGCCTACGAACCCATCCATGAATGACATCATCTCATGATTGGCTGTTACATCCACCAAAGTGTCTATATTGGGTAGCGGATACATGTCCTTTGGGCATGCCTTGTCCAAGTCTCTAAAATCTACGCATATTCGCAACTGCCCATTGGATTTCTTTACTGGTACAATGCTGGATCGCCATATTGGATGTTGAATTGGCTTGATGAATCCTACTTCCAACAACTTCTTGATCTCTTCCTTTATTTGTGTTTCCACCTCTGGTGCATAGGTGCGTGGTGCTTGCTTCACTGGTTTAGCTCCTGGGCTTAGGTTCAAATTATGCTCTACCAACTCCTTGTCGATCCCGAGCATCTCATTATAGTTCCAAGCAAATACATCCACATACTCTCACAGTAGCTTTACCAGCTCCTCCTTCTGGTTGGGGTCCAGCTCCTTGTCAATGTAAGTCGGCTTTGGCGTTCTTTCTCCCGTTGCCAGATCGACTTCCTCCATTTCATTCTGCTGAGGTTTTGGTCGGTCCTCAAAGCATTCCGGAGCTGGTTCCACCTTCTGCTGCACGATTTCTTCCTTTTCATTGCTACAGGAGTGGGGGACACCTCCTGAGCCCTCAGGTTTGGGTGTACCTTCGAGCTCCTTCCCCTTGCACCGTCACCGGCGGAACACTATCTTTCCATCAGGTTTGACAATTTTTTCCTACTTTGTCTTCTGTTCTTCTTTTCTTTTATTTACTTTGTCAGTTTCCGATTGGGCTGCCCGTTTGGCGTTGATTATATTTCGGGCATCCTCCGAGTCTGCTGCCCGCTTCCTTTGGTCTTTTTCTTCTTTCTCTACATCTACTACTACATGCTTCTTATTTTTGGGACATTCACCTTGTTCTAAGGTTGGCTTCTTTTCCTTTTTCGCAAGCACAAACTTGTCCTCCTTCATCTCCTCCCAGGTTGCTAGCTTTAGAGAATCAGGCTTGGCAATCTGGTTTTCTCCTTCTTCAGCGACATCGTCGAAGAAAGCTGCTTCGGTGATGTGTGCTTCCTCTGGCCCAAAAGGGCTCCTTGTCGCTGGTACCTTAACCTCATTGCCTTTCCAAATTGCCTTCATGCACTGGTGAAAAACTGATGGCACCACCCCATAGTCATTTTGCCAAGCTCTTCCTAGCAACACATGATATGCTGCGTCAACCTCTGCTACATGGAACATCACGGGTCCCCGGATCTTCCCCACTTGCATATCCACCTTGATGTATCCGAGGGTTCTCGTGCTTTGATTGGCGAACCCCGTGATGTTTGTCTTTTCCTTAATAATCTTCTTTTCTGGCAGACCCAACCGTTTAAAGATGGAGTATGGCATGATATTTACAGACGCTCCATTATCAATGAACGCCCTCCGACTTCTATGCCATTAATTGTTGCTGTCACATATAACGGTCTATTATGTGGGTATCTCACCCCTTTATCAGCCTTAGAGAAAGTGATCTTGTTCTCTTCCTCCTCCACTGTCTTCACAAACCCTTTGCTAATTGCCATGCAAGTCTCCTGTGTTTTGGAAGCTTTAATGATTGCCTTGGTCGCTTCTATCCTTGCTTCCTTAATCAATCTGATCTGATCGAAAAACTTCCTGAACTTAGTTGCGTTCATCAACGCGGTGACTTGCACACCAGGATTAGAATCGTCCTCCATCACTTCTGTGCCCTCCATCATCTCCACTTCTCTTTCTTCTGGTGATTTACTATGAGTAATGGTATTGCACGTTTCTTTCCCCTTGTGGTTAGGCAGTGGCTTGTCCAGATCGTTGTTTCCTCCTTCCAGTTCGATTTCTCCTGCCGCTAACTTCTCATGGTAAATCCTCCGCAGACTGTAACAATCAATAGTGGAATGTCCGGCGTATTGGTGGTATACACAAAAGTCCGGTCTCCTCTTCACTTCTTCTGTTACAACAAATCTGGGCCTTGGAGGTTTAACAACTCCATGTTCTACCCATTGCTCATACAAATCTCTGAATGCCTTCTCACTGCACGTAATAGCTCCTGGGATTGGTAACCTCGAAAACTTGTCTCCTGGCTTTCCTCGATTCCTTTCATTATTTTCACTCTTTTCCCTCTTAATCCCTTGTGGCTTTTGCTGAGAGTCTGCTAAAGCCACAGTAGCAGTCCTTTTGCCCTTCCACGTAACAGTCGCATGGCTTGCGGGCAAAGTCATAATTCCTCCCAAGTCTTGTGCAAATGATGAGAGCGTTGCAAAGGAATCACATGCTTTAGTGACCAAGTGGGGTTTAAAGGCAGCTAGGGCACCATTGTTGCATATGCTTACTAGATTCTTCTCCTCAATCGGCTCCACACATTTTTGCGCCTGAGCCCTGAATCTGTCTACGTAATCTGACAACTCTTTATTTGGCTTTTGTTTGAATTGCATTAATTCCACGATGGTCACCTGTTTCTACACATAGAAAAATTTCTTTAAAAATTGTAACTTCAAATCGTCCCAATCTTGGACTGACCCTTTCTCTAGATTGTAGTACCAACTGAAGGCACTATCTGTCAACGTTTTATTGAACTCACGGAGCAAGAGGTTGTGGTTGATCACTTCATCATAACCCATCCACGGAGACATCGACCCTATAAACCTGGCTATATGTTCTCTTTCATTCCCTTTCTCGCCATTGTACTTCGAAAACTGTGGAGGGTGCTCAATATACCCTGCTGGGTAAGGCAGTCTCCGTATATACGTCGGGTATGGTGGAGTGAAGTCCAATTCTGAGGGTCTGGTTGTCTGTCTTCGGAGTTGGTTGATTATGTCAAGCATATCATCCTTCGTCACATACTAGTTTATTGTATGGACTCTTTGAGGGGTTGTGATGTATTGCTGCATTGGCGGTGTATATGGTATTAAGATCGGTCGGTGGACACTTGCATCATTTAAAACATGCATTGGTTGTGTTTGTTGGCTTGTTTGTTGGGCATGGCCCGGGATAGTTGGTATCTGCACTTGTGAAAACACTGGGAGTGTAGTGGGAATGATGATTGGTCGAGGCTGGTTTGCTTCCACTCTGGGTTGTGGTACATCACCACTGTTTTGGGGATCCAAAGGTATGATTGGAATCTGATGACTCTCTGTTGCTAGTGGCGCCTTTGGATTCTCCTTATTATTGTCCACTCCTATTCGTTCTTCCTGCGAACTTCCTAGAAACATAGCTTTGAAGGTTGGAATCTGCATCAACTGCTGGCAGAAATTCCCCATCTCTTCTTGTTGCCTCTGCATTTTATCATCCATTGTCCTTCTCGTGCCTCCTTTAACGCCTTGAGCATCTCCAACTGCACAGCATTCGTGGCTGCTTGTTCTCCACTTGTTTCCTCACCTTGTCTTCCTACGCCAATCTGTCTGACATTGGTTTGTTGTGGATCAGCCATATGTGGTGATGTTGAACTTCCTTCAGAAGCGTCTTCTAAGATGGGCTGATCGAAATCCAGATTCGTGCCTCGAAAAGCTTGATTTGCTTGATTCAGAACCGGATCCGGCGAAGTAATGCTAGTTGTTGGTGAAACTTTTCCTGTAGTTCTCCCGCTTCGCGTTGTGGGCATACCCTTCACGAATTCTGCACCTCCCCAGCAGAGTCGCCAAAGAAATGTGTGTAAGGAAACGTACCTTACTAGGGTTAGGGTTTCGAGTTGGCTGAGGAGGAGAGAAATCCATAAAGAGTACCGTCTTGATTGATTGATTGAAGAGGGGAGAAGAACAGGTAAGCGATTGCTCGAGTAACACGTGGCAGAACTCCTATGATCCAAGAGCCCTACTAGAGTATCAAGGATCCAGAGAGCCTTCTTGAGTGTCTTCAGTTCAGAGAGAATCAAAAGTCCTTTCTATTAAAGTGGAAGGGGGTATTTATAGAGTTTTCTGGAAAATAGTCACGTGCCTGGCACATGTGTGGGTCTTGTGCCTGACACATGTCTGGGTCTTGTGCCTGGCATGTGACTTCAGAAGAAATTCCAGAGATTCCCTTAATTACTTGAGTAATGCCCAAATGGCCCTGTCCTTCTAGTCACCAATCCAATCCCTCAATCAATTCCCAAAATGAGCAACCTCCACGAGCCTTCTGCCTCGGGACACGTGGAGGCTTCTCCTCGTTTTTTTAGATCACATGTAAACCCTAATTTATACTTAGGCTCACAAAGACCAATTTAGGAATGTCACCGTATAGGCTTGTATTTGGGAAAGCATGTCACTTACTTGTTGAACTTGAACATCGTGCTTTGTGGGCTATAAAACAGTTGAATTTTGATATATCCACTGGTGGGAGTCATAGACAATTGCAATTAGCTGAGTTAGATGAGATTAGGAATGATGCTTATGAAAATGCTAAAATTTACAAGGAAAGAACAAAAGTGTTTCATGATAAATTAATTTTGAGAAAATCATTTTCACCTGGTCAAAAAGTTCTCTTGTATAATTCTAGGCTACATCTATTTCCTGGCAAATTGAGTTATAGATGGGATGGACCTTTTGTAGTGAAAGTAGTTTACTCTCATGGGGCAGTCGATATTGAAAATTCAAATAGTGGGGAAAATTTCAAAGTGAATGGCCAACGACTCAAACCCTTTTTAGAAATACCAAACGAACCAGAGGAGGTGGTGTACCTTGTTGACCCACCTGATTCAGAATGACTGGCACAACACTTGTATTTGTAAGTTTGTACGTATATTTTTCTTTTGTACAATATTGTCATCCGGTTCTTGCCGCATCCTACGAGGTACAATTCTTTCGTATCTTTGTTCTATTTATTTATTTGCATACATTGAGGACAATGCATGAATTAGGTATGGGGAGAGTTCTACATTTTTATTATTAGATTTTTTTTCTCTTCTTTTTAGGAAATTAAGTCTTTTTGTAAAATAAAAAAAAGTAAAAAAAAATTATGAAAAAATTTTGTTTGACTTTTTATGGATTGAATTTATTCTAATAAGTGTCCGTGAAAGTGTGATTTTGAATTTAATCTTGCTTATGTATAATGCCCATGGATATTTAGAAGTTTTTAATTCAATTTCATGACTTGTTGAACCCAAAAATATTTTTGAATTTTGTGGGTATATTCACTGCAAACTCTCACGAGATACAACACGTCCACTTGGGGTAACCTTGGGGTTTAAAGGCTTGTTGCACATGCTAAGTGTAATCGTGTTTCCTACAAAAATGGGGTAGTATAGTTTTTTATTTTTATTTTATTTTTATTTTACTCGAGTACGAGCAAAAGATAGGTATGGGGGTATTTGATATACACATTAATTATACATTTTAGTATTCCCATATTTATTATTTTATGTGTTTATTTTATTTAACTAATACATTTTATTTGATTTTATAGGATTTATCTTGTTTTCTTGGGGAGCAAATAAAAGATTACATGGGACTCTAAGAGGATTGCCATATAGAGATTGGAGTCAAGAAGGAAAGAAGAGGGAAAAAAATAACAAAAGTGTCCAAGTTCAAGGAACCTAAATTAGGGCACAAATTTATTTTTTCTATAAATAGACCTCTTGTTTTAGAGAGAAGGGAGACCACTTGTTATTTTCTTTTCTTTAGTTTTTCACTGGTGTAGAAGGGAGTAAGATATTTAGAGTTTGTCTTTTGTCTTATTCCAATCACGTGTGGTACTACTGTCAAGGAGTATTTGTAACTTTCTTTTATTAATCTAATAAAAATTCTCTTTTAATTGTTGTTCTTATTTCATGCAAATAGTAGTACTAATACTATTTATTTTTGTTTTTAAGTCCATGGCTAGCTAAATTTCTAATACCTAGGATGATGATGAAACTAGATATTTCATACTAATTAATTTCTTTCCGTTTCGAAATTAGTGCCTAATTGTTTTCGCCTTCATATTTTCCTTCGCACAAATTGCATGTGATTTTTATATTGATTGCGAGGTTTTGATAAGTTATAGTTAATCTGTGAATTTTTCATAACTTATGCTTGCTCATATTAAATATATGAATCATTATTTTAAAAGGGAAGGGAAAGTAATTTGGGAACTAATTTGGAAAATAAGAAATTGTTTATTATGTTAGTATTTAGTGGATTCGGATTCCTAAGTATCTTTTCTCTTTAATAGTTTTCATAATTTAGTTAGTTAATCATCACCACTATATTTATTTTTAATTTGCCTAAAATATTAATTAAGGATTTATTAAAGAATTGATCTAGTCTCTGTGGTTCGACCTGCACTTACCAAATCTACAATAGACACTGTGCACTTGCAGTACATAATTTTAACTCATCACATGTCTACAAAACTTGACTTCAGTATTGGAAAGATGTGTGGAGACTAACCTGGTATTGAATTGGGAGAAATGCCACTTCATAGTTAGAGAGGGGATTATTTTGGGGAATAGAGTGTCTGCTAGTGGAATTGAAGTGGACAGAGCCAAAATTGATGTAATTGATAATCTTCCACCGTCATCATCAGTGAAAGGAGTAAGAAGTTTTCTGGGGCATGCAGGGTTTTACAGGCGATTTATAAAGGACTTCTCTAAAATTACAAAACCGCTCTGCAGCCTGTTGGAAAAAGACATGCCTTTCAAGGTTGACAAGGTCTGCCTAAAGACATTTGAACTGCTAAAAGAGAAAATTGTCTCTGCTCCCATTGTAGTGGCCTCTAACTGGAAATTGACGTTCGAACTTATGTGCGATGCCAGTGATTTTGCTATTGGGGCGGTGTTGGGTCAACGGACAGACAAGGTATTTCACACTATATACTATACTAGTAAAACCCTGATAGATGCTCAGCTCAATTATACCACTACTGAGAAAGAGCTATTGGCAGTAGTATATGCATTTGATAAATTTCGCTCGTATCTCATCGGTATAAAAGTCATTGTGTACACCGACCACTCGGCTATCAAATATCTGATCTCAAAGAAAGATGCCAAGCCGCGGTTGATTAGATGGGTCCTTCTCCTTTAGGAATTCGATTTAGAGATTCGTGATAGAAAGGGAACGAAAACCAAGTGGCGGATCACCTCTCGAGATTAGAGAACCCAGGCCACTCGAGAGAAACTGACACGGCAATCAATGACTTCTTCCCGGAGAGCAGTGGTTTGTTGTTCACAGTGTAGCACCTTGGTATGCCGATTTTGCAAATTATATCGCATGCAATGTGCTACCGCCTAATATGAGCTATCAGCAGAGGAAGAAATTCCTAAATGATGTGACACACTGTGTGGGACGAGCCATTCCTGTTTAAACAATGTGCAGACCAAATCTTGAGAAGATGTTTGCCTGAGGAAGAAATTGAGAACGTGCTTCATCACTGCCATTCGTCTAATTATGGAGGACATTTTGGTGGGCAAAGAACGACATCAAAAGTTTTCCAATCAGGTTTCTATCGGCCAACTCTATTTAAGAATGCTCATCTATATGTATCGCGTTGCGATAATTGCCAAAGAGTGGGAAATATCTCAAAAAGGCACGAAATGCCTCTGCAAAATATTCTCGAAGTGGAGTTTTTTTATGTTTGATCGTCATCCTACAACAATCTTTACATACTAGTCGCAGGGGACTATATATCCAAGTGGGTGGAAGTCGTAGCATTGCCCACCAACGATGCCAAATTTTTGCTTAATTTCCTTAGGAAGAACATTTTTACGCGATTTAGCACACCTAGGGCAATTATTAGTGATGAGGGCTCACATTTCTGCAATAAGTATTCTGAGGCTCTTCTTGCTAAATATGGGGTTTCCCATAAGATTGCCACCGCCTACCATCCGCAAACCAGTGGGCAAGCGGAGGTGTCGAACAGGGAGGTAAAACGGATTTTGGAAAAGATTGTTAATCCGAACCGTAAGGATTGGTCAAAGAAGCTCGATGACAACTTGTGGGCCTATCGCACCGCTTACAAAACACCTATTGGAATGTCTCCATATAGGCTTGTTTATGGAAAGGTGTGCCATCTACCAGTCGAATTGGAGCATAGGGCGTATTGGGCAATTCAGAAGCTCAACTTCGACTTGAATGCGGCGGGCGAAAAGCGGTTATTACAATTGAATGAGTCGGACGAGTTCAGGCTGCAAGCATATGAAAACGCTAAATTGTATAAGGAGAAGACGAAACGGTGGCACGACAAGAAGATAGTTGAACGAGTTTTTGAACCGGGTCAGAATGTGCTTCTTTACAACTCCAGACTGAAGCTTTTCCCCGGCTGAAATCCAGATGGTCGGGGCCCTTCAAAATTGCAAAAGTTTATCCGCATGGTGCTATTGAGGTTGAAGACCCACATTCTACCAGAACTTTCAAAGTGAATGGACAACATCTTAAGCACTACTGGGGTGGCGACGTCGACCGTCAAAAGACGTCTAGTACCCTTGGGGACCCAGTTTGAGCCGGGAGGAAATAGTCAAGCTAACGACTTTAAAACAAGAGCTAAATGGGGAGACAACCCCATTTCAGTATCACTCTTATACCCTTTTAGCTTTCTGTTATGTTAATAAGTTTGTTTTCATCTATTTTTAGTAGTTTAGTAATATGTATGTATAATGCCATACTTTTGTTGGTTTCATGATAGTAATATGTACATATGATATATATAACATATTTTCTTTAGTAAGTATGTTAGTCTATTTTTGCAAGATTTTGGTAGCCATTAGTATTGTTTTAGTCTTGGTAGCCTTTTGAGTAAGCATGATTTATAAAATCCTAGTGGTTGAGTTGTTAGCATGTATATACATTTTGGAGACAATTTTGTGGGCTAAGTTTTGGCCAAGTGTTTTGGTATGGTCTGCAGAAAATAGCTCTAAAATATTTTTGCCTAGTGCAGGGTAAGCCCCGCGGCGCCTATAATTTGCCTTTCAAGAAGAGCCGCAGTGCCTCCTTTAATGCCCAAATTCCATAACCCGCGTCGCAGCGCCTATAAAGGCCTAGCAGCACGCGCCGTAGCGCCTCAATTGAACCCAACCTACTGCAAAGATACGCCGCGGCACACCAATTTGTTCTTGGACTCACGCCGCAGCGCCTCGGCAGAATTTGAGCTTAAATAACTGGCGCCGCAGCGCCTATTAACGAAGAAATGAGGGCGCCACAGCGCCATTAGCGAAAATTTGTTGCTTAAGTGGGCATTTCTCGACAGCCAACACACACACCAAGCTCTATTCCCTTGCAGCCACAAACACCCAAGTTCGCTTAAATTATAAGGACCAAATAAATTACAGATTTTCATCCCTCAATTCTTCAAGCGGCAATTCCAGTGAACCAAATCATCATCAAATTCATCAGTTGATCTTGGAATTCATCAAGGGTTGGCTAAGTCTTCGATTTTTCCAAAGTTTTTCCAACCAAAGGTATAACTTCCAAAACTCCATAACCAATTGCTTGGGACTGTCTTTGGGTTGAGTTTCACTGCAGGAATATCTCATTATTCCCATTGCAAGGCTTTGTGGAGGGTTGAACTAGAACCAAGCTCTATATTTCACTCGGGTTTTGAGAGGTGCACACCAGGTGTTCGATAGTTTGCCTCAGTGAGATTTGGCATTCATTTTGGCTATCTTAGGCACATTTTGGCTTGGATTTTGTTGGGCATAGTAGTTGGCATTCATTTTGGATTTCTTTGGCCCTCTTTGGCATTCATTTTGGAATTAGCTTGGCATTAGTTGGGATTGCTCTTTGGCTTTCTTTGGCATTGCTTTGACATTGGCTTAGCATTAGGTTGGTGTTGGCTCAATTTGACATTGCATCAGTTATTCTAGCCTGCAACACACTACCACTCTGACATGGCATCAAAACGCCCACGCACCACCGCTAGCTCCTCTCAATCGACACCAAAATGGGATAGAACTAGATTTATCAGCCAAGAAGCCTGGGGGAAGTATAACTCGACCATTCTCAACAAAATCATGTTGCCTGAAAGAGGCTTAAGGCCGGACCCAAAGAAGGACAACAAAATGTGGGCCATGATCGTGGAGAAGAAATGGGCTCATTTCACACAGCAGCCAGATAATGCCGTAATAGCGTTGGTCCGCGAGTTCTACTCCAATGCTAGTGTTGAGGGTGCCGATGTGGTTCTAGTTCGAGGTCAGCCAGTGGCCTATGATAGTGCGACAATCAATGCCTATTTCCAAGTGTCGAGCCACAGCAAGGACTACTTAGAGAATGGGATTTCAGGCTACAATCTGGACGACATCATTAGACGCCTGTACAAGCCTGGGACTGTATGAAAATCAAACCAGTACACGGGGGAGAAGACAAGCATCCCACATACGGCGCTCAGTCGCTATGGCAAGGCTTGGTACAACTTCATCTGTGCCAGTATCATGCCCACCCGCCATCTTAGAGATGTCACAAAGGAGCGGGTCGTACTGCTTTTTGCTATCGTCACTAGTTTGAAGGTAGATATTGGCGTGGCAAATCAAGAGTCCATTCTAAAGGCTATTAAGGGTAGTTTGTCTGGAGGGCTCCCACATCCCTCATTGATCACCAAACTGTGCCAACGGGCGAACGTTTAGTGGCGTCCAGAGGAGATTATCGACACGCCCATGTCGATAATTGATCACGCGCGCGGTGAAGGGTACTTGCCTGCCACCCAGCCTCCACCTTCGTCAGAGGCTGTGTTGGGTTTGTATGTAACGCAATCATGCAATCAAATCACATAAATAGGGCGGAAGCGTAAAAACTAGGTTTTCAAAAATTTATACAAACCCATAACCATGATCATGCTTTGTGCTTGTTATCAATAACAGAAAAGAGAGAACATGGAATTATACCTTTGAAGATCTAAGCTCCCTCAGTTACAAGTTCTACTCCTTTGATTCCTCTGATAGTGGCTCCTTCCCTTGAATAATGTCAGCCACCCAAATGTTTGGCCTCTAACGGTGATCCACCAAGGAAGATGAAGAACTCAAGAAGATGGGTTATTGGCTTAACCCTTGTTTCTATCTCTATAGAATATGTGTACTCCCAACTCTTGGAAAATTTCACACACCTTATTTCTAATATAAGACTCTCTTATATAGATATTAGGTTAACCCTCCTAATCCAATTAGAATAGGGTTTTATTTAATTAATTTATATCCTAATCTTTATTAGGATTGAGAGAGAGTACTGATATTATATTAATTCCTAAACTCCTTTAGAATTAAAATAATAATAATAATAATAATATTAATAAGACTCCTCTTATTAATTTATATTTAATATTTCTAAAATATTAAATAATAAACATTAAGCTATTTAATTTATTCTATCATCATAGATTAAATTAATTATACTTAATGCATTATTACTATCATGCCATTTTCTTCTTAAATAATTCTTCTTCCTTTTATGGTGTGACCCTTTAGGTTCTCCATATTAAACCGGTTGTGAATAAATCAATTAGAGCAATTCTAATCTTATTTAAATAAACAAATTAAACTAATAATCTATTTAAATAAATAACATTTATTCTACAATAGGGATAAGCCTCCCTAGCGATCAACGACTTTCCATATAATATAGATTTCAACATTAATCATAAAAGAACCTGTGAGTTAATAGTTACCGTACAATTCAATCCTTCCACCATACAATGTCCCAATTAAATATAAGACATGGATTTACTGTCAAGCCTTAGTTTATTTAATCATATGTATTTCGATTAGAAAATGCACAACTCCAAATAATGCAAATTAGAAACCTCTTTCTAATTTCATTCTACCTTGGCCAAGGATTCCTGGGTTGTCATTTAACGAATCACATAGGACATATCTCCTCTTTTACTAGAGGTGGTAGATTCTTTATTGATCATTCATTATCTCCATATGTAACTCATTACACCCAAGCATACCCTATATATGCCTTAAAAGGCCTTAAGGAATTAGTCAAAGTATAATTTGTTACATACAAGATACTATGATGATCTCAAGTCCAAGGATCACATGTACTACTATCACATTAGGAATTCCTATTGACAGGCGAGTAAAACTCCATTAGGTATTCCATAGCGAGTCACGTTCAGTGAACTTATTCTCCAATAAGCACCTACATACTTGCTTTAGTGTCTCCAAACAAATGACCATGAGATCAGTCATCCTCATCCAATGAGCAAGCAACATATGTACCAATCTATCCGGATTTACTAATCCCCTTTTTAGTAATCCCACGATTGGGAACTATTTTAGTTTTAAAGCTTTCTAAGAATTTAGATCTCATTAGCATGATCAACATCATGATTCTAAAAGCATTGCTTAAAACTATGGGTTATTTACATATTATAAAAACAGCACCATGTAGATAATTAAATGCCTTTAATAAATAAATATTTTATTAATAAATAAATAAGATTGTTTACAAAGTATGTGCTTTATCATCATACATGATTGGCTTGTATGCACACTACTATCAATCTCACACTTGCACTAAAGCCAATCGCCATGGTATCTCATACCCATCTTCTCTAAGTGACGATCAAACTGCTGTTGTGTTAAAGCTTTAGTAAATGGATCTGCAATGTTGTCTTGAGAGTCACACGCTCCAAGGTGACGTCTCCTCTTTCAATGATCTCCCTGATCAAGTGAAATCGCCGCAACACGTGTTTAGATTTCTGATGAGACCTGGGTTCCTTAGCCTGTGCAACCGCTCCGGTGTTGTCACAGTATACGGGAACTGCTTCTCCAATGCTAGGAACCACACCAAGTTCAGTTATGAACTTCTTCATCCAAACAGCTTCCTTTGCAGCTTCACTTGCAGCTATATACTCTGCCTCTGTCACTGAATCAGCAACCGTTTGCTGCTTGGAACTCTTCCAACTCACTGCACCTCCGTTCAAGGTAAACACATACCCTGAAATAGATTTACTTTCATCTTGGTCTGTTTGAAAACTTGAGTCCGTGAATCCCTCGAGTTTTAATTCAAACCCACCGTAGACAAGAAAAATATCTTTAGTCCTTCTCAAGTACTTTAGGATATTTTTCACTACCTTCCAGTGCTCTTCTCCTGGATTCGACTGGTATCTGCTTGTTACACTAAGTGCGTGAGCAACATCCGGTCTAGTACATATCATACCGTACATGATAGATCCTATTGCAGAAGCATAAGGGATCTTACTCAGACGGTCTCTCTCCTCAGGTGTCTTTGGGGCCTGTTTCTTGGAGAGATGTATTCCATGGCTCATCGGCATGAGACCTCTTTTGGAATCTTCCATGCTAAACCTCTTTAGCATCGTATCAATGTACGTTCCTTGGGATAAGCCGAGCATCCTTTTAGATCTATCTCTATAGATCTTTATCCCCAAAATATAGGATGCTTCACCCAAGTCCTTCATGGAGAAGTTTTTAGATAACCAGATTTTAATGGATTGTAACATAGGAATGTCATTCCCTATCAGTAATATATCATCAACATATAATACAAGGAATGATACTGCGCTCCCACTAACCTTTTTGTATACACATGGTTCATCCTCGTTTTTGATAAAATCAAACTCTTTGATTGTCTCATCAAAACGAATGTTCCATCTACGAGAAGTTTGCTTCAACCCATAAATGGATCGTTGTAGCTTACAGACTTGATTTGTTCCAACTTTTGAAATAAATCCCTCTGGCTGTGTCATATACACATCCTCCTCAAGTTTCCCATTGAGGAAGGCCGTTTTCACGTCCATCTGCCAGATCTCATAGTCGTTGTAAGCTGCAATCGCAAGCAAAATCCGAATGGACTTGAGCATGGCTACTGGTGAGAAGGTTTCATCATAGTCAACTCCTTGTCTTTGTTTGAAACCTTTTGCAACCAGTCGGGCCTTATAGGTCTCTACCTTTCCGTCTGCTCCAGTCTTTTTCTTAAAAACCCATTTACACCCAATAGGTTTAATACCTTCAGGTGGTGAAACCAAAGACCATACTTTGTTTTCATACATGGAGTCCATTTCAGATTTCATGGCTTCAAGCCATTTCCCTGAGTCTTTATTACTCATAGCCTGTTCGTAATTCAATGGATCATCATCATTCATGATGTGTACCTCATCGTCATCCTCTATAACTAATCCATACCTCTCAGGTATCTTCGGTACTCTTCCAGATTTACGAACATGGTGTGGTACAGTAGGTTCTTCTACTTGGTTAGGTACCTGACTTTGGTCCGTGGTAACTTGTGGTTCTTGAACTTCTTCAAGATATATCTTACTCCCACTGACCCCTTCATGGATAAACTCTTTCTCCAAGAAGGTAGCATGTTTCGCAACAAACACCTTTTGATCAGTTGGATGATAGAAATAATACCCTACGGTTTCTTTAGGGTATCCCACAAATCTACACTTATCGGATTTAGTCTGTAACTTATCATTTTCAAACTTTTTGACATAAGCTGGACAACCCCAAGTCTTAACATGCTTAAGATTTGGTTTCCTCCCTTTCCACATCTCATATGGAGTCTTTGGGGCGGATTTGGTAGGTACCTTGTTAAGTAGGTATGCAGCCGTTTCTAGGGCATATCCCCAGAAGGAAATTGGAAGGTCGGTAAAACTCATCAAGGATCGAACCATGTCCAACAGTGTTCGATTTCTCCTTTCAGATACTCCATTTAACTGTGGTGTACCTGGAGGAGTCCATTGTGAAATTATACTATTTTCTCTAAGACAATTGAGAAACTCACTGCTTAAGTATTCTCCACCTCGATCTAATCGAAGTATCTTAATACTCTTGCCCGTTTGTTTCTCTACTTCACTTCTGAACTCTTTGAACTTTTCAAATGATTCTGATTTGTATTTCATTAAATACACATATCCAAATCTTGAGTGATCATCAGTGAAAGTAATAAAATAAGAATACCCACCCCGTGCACTTGTTGTCATAGGTCCACAAACGTCTGTGTGAATCAATGCCAACAACTCTGTAACTCTCTCCCCTTTTCCACTAAAAGGAGATTTAGTCATTTTACCCATGAGACAAGATTCACAAGTTGGATATGATTCATAATCAGATAGCTCGAGGAGCCCATCTTTATGCAACTTGGATAATCTTGTTTCATTGATATGACCGAGTCTACAGTGCCACATATAGGTATAATTAATATCATCTCTTTTCCTTTTCTTAATTTGTTCAATTTGAAATATATTTTCTTGCAAGTCAAGTGTATAAAGTCCATTTCGCAAATTTCCAATACCATATAAAACATCGTCTTTATAAATAGAACAACCATTGTTCTTTATAATAACGTCAAAACCTTCCATATCCAATACAGAAATTGAAATAATGTTTTTAATAATATTCGGAACATAATAACAATTATTAAGATAAATGGATTTGCCCGAAGGCATTGCTAAACAATAAGTTCCTACAGCTAATGCAGCAACTTTTGCTCCATTTCCCACTCGTAGGATCACCTCATCTTTGTTCAGCTTTCTACTTCTAACCAGTCCCTGCACAATATTACATATGTGAGAACCACAGCCGGTATCCAATACCCAAGTAGAATTATGACTTTCAGAAAAATTAATTTCAATCATAAACAAACCTTGATTGGAAGTCGAAGCTTCTCCAAGCTTCTTCTCTGCTAGAAACTTCTTGCAGTTCCTCTTCCAATGTCCCGGCTCATTGCAATGAAAGCACATTCCTTTAGCTGGTTCAGGTTTCTTTTGCTCCTTTTCTTTCCCTTTTCCCTTAGCCTTCTTAGATTTCTTCTTTTCAGAAGACACCTTGGGCCTCTTCCTTTTATTGGAAGAATCCACCATCAAGACATGGTTCTTCTTGGATGAGAAGTGACCTTCTGCAGTTTTCAGCATGTTAAGCAGCTCAGGTAAGCTGACATCTAGCTTATTCATGTGAAAATTAACCACAAACTGCGAGAAGGTCTCAGGGAGTGACTGCAAGACCAAGTCTTGACTCAACTCCCCATCCATGACGAACTCAAGCTGTCCAAGGCGTTCAATCAAATTGATTACCTTCAGAACATGAGTCTCGACGGTAGTGCCCTCGGTCATCCGAGATCGGAAGAGCTCCTTAGATATCTCATATCTAGCAGTCCTACTCTGTTCACCATACAACTCCTTGAGGTGAAGCAGCATAGCAGGAGCATCCATTTTTTCGTGCTGACGCTGAAGCTCGTTATTCATGGATGCGAGCATGATGCATTGAGCCACAGATGCATCATCTTGCCACTTATTGAAAGTGGCAATCTCTTCCTCAGAGGCTGTTTCTGAAACAGATTCAGGGATAGTGGAATTTAGGACATAAGAAATCTTTTCAGCAGTGAGAACAATTCTCAGATTTCTTAGCCAGTCCTCATAATTCGGGCCGGTAAGCTTATTTGCATCAAGTATGCTTCGTAGTGAGATTAGTGATTTTGACATTTTTAAAATTCTGCATGTGAAAAGACAACATTTTAGCAAACATTCATTTTATTAACTTTGCATACCAAAATAAATTTAGGTCTTTATTTTAAATTGGTATCTCCCACTATTTTCATCAAACTATATTACCCTCACTCATATAGTTCGGCAACATCTAATTAAAGATTTGCTAGTGAGATTAAGGATCCCATTTCAAATGTATACAACCTTGTGGATAGCACAACAAGCGATATACAAATAAATAGGTAGACAACTCTTGTCAATTACATCACCATGTAACTCCTTTTATTTTGCCTCTTAAATCATAATGGTCATGTGTGTGTGATAGTAGTGTGCATACAAGCCAATCATGTATGATGATAAAGCACGTACTTTGTAAACAATCTTATTTATTTATTAATAAAATATTCATTTATTAAAGGCATTTAATTATCTACATGGTGCTGTTTTTATAATATGTAAATAACCCATAGTTTTAAGCAATGCTTTTAGAATCATGATGATGATCATGCTAATGAGATCTAAATTCTTAGAAAGCTCTAAAACTAAAATAGTTCGCAATCGTGGGATTACTAAAAAGGGGATTAGTAAATCCGGATAGATTGGTACATATGTTGCTTGCTCATTGGATGAGGATGATTGATCTCATGATCATTTGTGTGGAGACACTAAAGCAAGTATGTAGGTACTTATTGGAGAATAAGTTCACTGAACGTGATTCGCTATGGAATACCTAATGGAGTTTTACTCGCATGTCAATAGGAATTCCTAATGTGATAGTAGTACAAGTGATCCTTGGGCTTGAGATCATCATAGTATCTTGTATGTAACAAATTATACTTTGACTTATTCCTTAAGACCTTTTAAGGCATATATAGGGTATGCTTGGGTATAATGAGTTACATATGGAGATAATGAATGATCAATAAAGAATCTACCACCTCTAGTAAAAGAGGAGATATGTCCCATGTGATTCGTTAAATGACAACCCAGGAATCCTTGGCCAAGGTGAAATGAAATTAGAAAGGAGTTTTTAATTTGCATTATTTGGAGTTGTGCATTTTCTAATCGAAATACATATAATTAAATAAAATAAGACTTGACAGTAAATCCATGTCTTATATTTAATTGGGACATTGTATGGTGGAAGGATTGAATTGTATGGTAACTATTAACTCACAGGTTCTTTTATGATTAATGTTGAAATCTATATTATCTGGAAAGTCGTTGATCGCTAGGGAGGCTTATCCCTATTGTAGAATAAATATTATTTATTTAAATAGATTATTAGTTTAATTTATTTATTTAAATAAGATTAAAATTGTTTTAATTGATTTATTCACAACCGGTTTAATATGGAGAACCTAAAGGGTCACACCATAAAAGGAAGAATAATTATTTAAAAAGGTAATGGCATAATCGTAATAATGCATTAAGTATAATTAATTTAATCTATGGTGATAGAATAAATTAAATAGCTTAATGTTTATTATTTAATATTTTGGAAATATTAAATATAAATTAATAAGAGGAGTCTTATTAATATTATTACAATTATTATTATTTTAATTTCTAAAGGAGTTTAGTAATTAATTTAATATTTAGTACTCTCATTTATTCCTAATAAGATTAGGAGACAAATTAATTAAATGAATTTAATTAATTATTCCCATGTGGTGGGAAGCCTAAATTAATTAAAGGAGTTTAATTAATTAAAAGAAATCTCATGTCTAATAGGATTAGAAGGGTTGACTAATATCTATATAAGAGGAGTCTTATAATAGATATTAGATTGATGCAATTCCAATTGTTGGAGAGTACTCCTTTTCTATAGAGGATAGAAAACTAAGGTTAAGCCAAACACCCTCCTTCTTGATAATTTCTCTTCCTTGGTGGATCACCTCTAGAGGCCAAACACTTGGGTGGCTAACGTTGATCAAAAAAAGGAATCTAACCCGGAAATTCAAGGAGATCACGAAGAACAAGGAGTTGAACTAGTACCTGTGGAAGCTTCGTTCTACAAGGGTATGATTCCATAACTTCTTATTTATCGTTTTAAATTAATAATTTGCATAAAGGATGATCCGGGTAATGGTTTTGTAGAAATTTTTTAAACTCTGATATACCATGCTTCCGCTAATTTTTGCAATTTGATTGCGTCGTGATTTCGTACAAACCCAACAGTGGCATCAAAGCCAAATCTTTATGCAATTATTAATTTTTTTTTTTTGATTTCATATACATATGGGTATGTATTTAAAATAATTTATTGGGCATAATTTTATTGTATAAAATTATATTTTTTAAGAAAAAAAAAAGACTTTTTTTGGGACGAATCACAATTTTTTTTTTTTTGGTGCTAATCTTGAATTCTGCAAAGAAAAGGTGTTTTCTCTTTCTTACTCCAAAAAGAAGGTGACCCATCAGGAAAGGACTTTTTTAATAAACCTGCAGGACTCTTTTAATAAAAGAAGGTGACTTCTTTTTAAAAAATAAATATGATATATTTATATATTATATTCTAAATAATTTTATAATTAAAATAAAGAGTTTATTTTAATCTTGAAATTGGATTTCATGCAATTTAAAATTGCCCATTAAATGATACTCATATATATATGGAATGTTTTAATTCATGAGATGAATATTTATTTATTGATATATATGGTGATATGTATGAAAATAAATGGGGATTGATTATGGACTATTTGACCAATGTGATTGGATTTTATTTTAGTTGAATGCTTGAATGAATGGGTTTTATTAAATGGGGTCTGCGTACCTCGTCTTCTCTAAATTTTTTTCTTGATGTAAAATTCTATCTCCCTCCTATGTACTTCCCCTTGACTGTTGATCAAGGTTTCTATTTAAATTAAATAGTTTAATGTAATAAGAATAGTTAGAATTATCTTGAAGAAATTGGAGACCGAGGAGCAAGGAGCGCGTGAAGACCCGTTTGTATGGAGCCCGGATTTAAATGTAATAGTTATATTTAAATTTAAATTCTTGCACTCTTAGGTTTGACCTTTTGGTTCACTTGGTGGCTCTAGTGAACCAAACTAGAATAAAAGTCCATAATCAATCCGGGTAGAATATAGTATTCTATATTGCATGCTAAATATTATATATATTATATTTTATGCAAACATGCTTCGCATGTTTAATAAAATGACGCGTATTTTATATATATATGTGCATGCGCGCTAAACAAGATGAGACAAATAATAACAAACCCCTCAAAGAAATAATATTAAGTCCGAAGCGTTCAAATGATATTTGGAATATCGAACGTCGCCTTCTAGCATGATAAATTAATAGAGTATTAAATATTTAATATGAGCTTGTTGTGCTATCCACAAGGCGAGTATTGCGTATTTAAGATGTTAATTAATCACATTTGATGCTTATCAAGAAAATTGAACGATCTAGTCTTGTTGTGCTATCCACAAGGACGAACATTTTTCTTTTTTGAATTTATGGAAGTGCTAGGCTGGACTTAACTTAAATCATTTTAGTTCGGATGTGCACACACTTGACCATTATGATTTAAGAGGCAAAATAAAAGAAGTTATATAGTGTTGTAATTGACAAGAGTTGTCTACCTATTTATTTGTATATCGCTTGTTGTGCTATCCACAAGGTTATATACATTTGAAATGGGATCCTTATTCTCACTAGCAAATCTTTAATTAGATGTTGCCGAACTATATAAGTGAGGGTAATATAGTTTGATGAAAATAGTGGGAGATACCAATTTAAAATAAAGACCTAAATTTATTTTGGTATGCAAAATTAATAAAATGAATGTTTGCTAAAATGTTATTTTTCACATGCAGAATTTTAAAAATGTCTAAATCACTAATCTCACTACGAAGCATACTTGATGCAAACAAGCTTACCGGGCCGAATTATGAGGACTGACTAAGAAATCTGAGAATTGTTCTCACTGCTGAAAAGATTTCTTATGTCCTAAATTCAACTGTCCCTGAATCTGTTTCAGAAACAGCCTCTGAGGAAGAGATTGTCACTTTCAATAAGTGGCAAGATGATGCATCTGTGGCTCAATGCATCATGCTCGCATCCATGAATAACGAGCTTCAGCGTCAGCACGAAAAAATGGATGCTCCTGCTATGCTGCTTCACCTCAAGGAGTTGTATGGTGAACAGAGTAGGACTGCTAGATATGAGATATCTAAGGAGCTCTTCCGATCTCGGATGACCGAGGGTACTGCCATCGAGACTCATGTCCTGAAAGTGATCAATTTGATTGAACGCCTTGGACAGCTTGGGTTCGTCATGGATGGGGAGTTGAGTCAAGACTTGGTCTTGCAGTCACTCCCTGAGACCTTCTCGCAGTTTGTGGTTAATTTTCACATGAATAAGCTAGATGTCAGCTTGCCTGAGCTGCTTAACATGCTGAAAACTGCAGAAGGTCACTTCCCATCCAAGAAGAACCATATCTTGATGGTGGATTCTTCCAATAAAAGGAAGAGACCTAAGGTATCTTCTGAAAAGAAGAAATCCAAGAAGGCTAAGGGAAAGGGGAAAGAAAAGGAACAAAAGAAACCTGAACCAGCTAAAGGAATGTGCTTTCATTGCAACGAGCCGGGTCATTGGAAGAAAAACTGCAAGAAGTTTCTGGCAGACAAGAAGCTTGGAGAAGCTTCGACTTCCAATCAAGGTTTGTTCATGATTGAAATTAATTTTTCAGAAAGTCAAAATTCTACTTGGGTATTGGATACCGGCTGTGGTTCTCACATATGTAATAATGTGAAGGGACTGGTCAGAAGTAGAAAGCTGAACAATGATGAGGTGATCCTACGAGTAGGGAATGGAGCAAAGGTTGCTGCATTAGCTGTAGGAACTTATTATTTAGCAATGCCTTTGGGCAAGTCCATTTATCTTAATAATTGTTATTATGTTCCGAATATTATTAAAAACATTATTTCAATTTCTGTATTGGATATGGAAGGATTTAACGTTGTTATAAAGAACAATAGTTGTTCTATTTATAAAGACGATGTTTTATATGGTATTGGAAATTTGCGAAATG
This sequence comes from Panax stipuleanatus, assembly GCA_020205555.1. NCBI lineage: Eukaryota > Viridiplantae > Streptophyta > Magnoliopsida > Apiales > Araliaceae > Panax > Panax stipuleanatus. Next base: position 65,562,230 of record CM035126.1, read on the forward strand.
GACTTTATACACTTGACTTACAAGAAAATATATTTCAAATTGAACAAACTAAGAAAAGGAAAAGAGATGATATTAATTATACCTACATGTGGCACTGTAGACTCGGTCATATCAATGAAACAAGATTATCCAAGTTGCATAAAGATGGGCTCCTCGAGCTATCCGATTATGAATCATATCCAACTTGTGAATCTTGTCTCATGGGTAAAATGACTAAATCTCCTTTTAGTGGAAGAGGAGAAAGAGTTACAGAGTTGTTGACATTGATTCACACAGACGTTTGTGGGCCTATGACAACAAGTGCACGGGGTGGGTATTCTTATTTTATTACTTTCACTGATGATCACTCAATATTTGGATATGTGTATTTAATGAAATACAAGTCAGAATCATTTGAAAAGTTCAAAGAGTTCAGAAGTGAAGTAGAGAAACAAACGGGCAAGAGTATAAAGATACTTCGATCAGATCGAGGCGGAGAATACTTAAGCGGTGAGTTTCTCAATTGTCTCAAAGAAAATGGTATAATCTCACAATGAACTCCTCCAGGTACACCACAGTTAAATGGAGTATCTGAAAGGAGAAATCGAACACTGTTAGACATGGTTCGATCCATGATGAGTTTTACCGACCTTCCAATTTCCTTCTGGGGATATGCCCTAGAAACGGCTGCATACCTACTTAACAAGGTACCTACCAAATCCGCCCCAAAGACTCCATATGAGATGTGGAAGGGGAGGAAACCAAATCTTAAGCATGTTAAGACTTGGGGTTGTCCAGCTTATGTCAAAAAGTTTGAACATGATAAGCTACAAACTAAATCCGAAAAGTGTAGATTTGTGGGATACCCTAAAGAAACTGTAGGGTATTATTTCTATCATCCAACTGATCAAAAGGTGTTTGTTGCGAAACATGCTGCCTTCTTGGAAAAGGAGTTTATCCATGAAGGAGTCAGTGGGAGTAAGATATATCTTGAAGAAGCTCAAGAACCACAAATTACCACGGATCAAAGTCAGGTACCTGACCAAGTAGAAGAACCTACTATACCACACCCTGTTCGTAAATCTGGAAGAGTACCGAAGATACCTGAGAGGTATGGATTCGTTGTAGAGGATGACGATGAGGTACACATCATGAATGATGATGATCCATTGAATTACGAACAGGCCATGAGTAATAAAGACTCAGGGAAATGGCTTAAAGCCATGAAATCCGAAATGGACTCCATGTATGAAAACAAAGTATGGACTTTGGTTTCACCACCTGAAGGCATTAAGCCTATTGGGTGTAAATGGGTCTTTAAAAGAAAGACTGGAGCGGACGGCAAGGTGGAGACCTATAAGGCCCGACTGGTTGCAAAAGGTTTCAAACAAAGACAAGGAGTTGATTATGATGAAACCTTTTCACCAGTAGCTATGCTCAAGTCCATTTGGATTTTGCTTGCGATTGCAGCTTATAACGACTATGAGATCTAGCAGATGGAAGTGAAAACAGCCTTCCTCAATGGGAAACTTGAGGAGGATGTGTATATGACACAGCCAGAGGAATTTGTTTCAAAGGTTGGAATAAATCAAGTCTGTAAGCTGCAACGATCCATTTATGGATTGAAGCAAGCTTCTCGTAGATGGAACATTCGTTTTGATGAGACAATCAAAGAGTTTGATTTTATCAAAAATGACGATGAACCATGTGTGTACAAGAAGGTTAGTGGGAGCGTAATTTCATTCCTTGTATTATATGTTGATGATATATTACTGATAGGGAATGACATTCCTATGCTACAATCAATTAAAATCTGGTTATCTAAACACTTCTCCATGAAGGACTTGGGAGAAGCATCCTATATTTTGGGGATAAAGATCTATAGAGATAGATCTAAAAGGATGCTTGGTTTATCCCAAGGAACGTACATTGATGCAATGCTAAAGAGATTTAGCATGGAAGATTCCAAAAGAGGTCTCATGCTGATGAGCCATGGAATACATCTCTCCAAGAAACAGGCCCCAAAGACACCTGAGGAGGGAGACCGTATGAGTAAGATCCCTTATGCTTCTGCAATAGGATCTATCATGTACGGTATGATATGTACTAGACCGGATGTTGCTCATGCACTTAGTGTAACGAGCAGATACCAGTCGAATCCTGGAGAAGAGCACTGGAAGGCAGTGAAGAATATCCTAAAGTACTTGAGAAGGACTAAAGATATTTTTCTTGTCTACGGTGGGTCTGAATTAAAACTCGAGGGCTTCACAGACTCAAGTTTTCAAATGGACCAAGATGACAGTAAATCTGTTTCGGGGTATGTTTTTTACCTTGAACGGAGGCGTAGTGAGTTGGAAAAGTTCCAAGCAGCAAACAGTTGCTGATTCAGTGACAGAAGCAGAGTATATAACTGTAAGTGAAGCTGCAAGTTGATGTTTAAGATGAAAAGTTCATTACAGAACTAGGAATAGTTCCTAAGTCTCATCTTGAATCTAAACATGTGTTGCGGCACTTTGATTAAACAAATCATTGAAAGAGGAGAGTGTAGACTCTCAAGACAACATTGCAGATCCATTAACTAAAGCTTTAACACAACAGCAGTTTGATCGTCACTTAGAGAAGATGGGTATGAGATACCATGGCGATTGGCTTTAGTGCAAGTGGGAGATTGATAGTAGTGTGCATACAAGCCAATCATGTATGATGATAAAGCACGTACTTTGTAAACAATCTTATTTATTTATTAATAAAATATTCATTTATTAAAGGCATTTAATTATCTAAATGGTGCTGTTTTTATAATATGTAAATAACCCATAGTTTTAAGCAATGCTTTTAGAATCATGATGATGATCATGCTAATGAGATCTAAATTCTTAGAAAGCTCTAAAACTAAAATAGTTCGCAATCGTGGGATTACTAAAAAGGGGATTAGTAAATCCGGATAGATTGGTACATATGTTGCTTGCTCATTGGATGAGGATGATTGATCTCATGATCATTTGTGTGGAGACACTAAAGCAAGTATGTAGGTACTTATTGGAGAATAAGTTCACTGAACGTGATTCACTATGGAATACCTAATGGAGTTTTACTCGCATGTCAATAGGAATTCCTAATGTGATAGTAGTACAAGTGATCCTTGGGCTTGAGATCATCATAGTATCTTGTATGTAACAAATTATACTTTGACTTATTCCTTAAGACCTTTTAAGGCATATATAGGGTATGCTTGGGTATAATGAGTTACATATGGAGATAATGAATGATCAATAAAGAATCTACCACCTCTAGTAAAAGAGGAGATATGTCCCATGTGATTCGTTAAATGACAACCCAGGAATCCTTGGCCAAGGTGAAATGAAATTAGAAAGGAGTTTTTAATTTGCATTATTTGGAGTTGTGCATTTTCTAATCGAAATACATATAATTAAATAAAATAAGACTTGACAGTAAATCCATGTCTTATATTTAATTGGGACATTGTATGGTGGAAGGATTGAATTGTATGGTAACTATTAACTCACAGGTTCTTTTATGATTAATGTTGAAATCTATATTATCTGGAAAGTCGTTGATCGCTAGGGAGGCTTATCCCTATTGTAGAATAAATATTATTTATTTAAATAGATTATTAGTTTAATTTATTTATTTAAATAAGATTAAAATTGTTTTAATTGATTTATTCACAACCGGTTTAATATGGAGAACCTAAAGGGTCACACCATAAAAGGAAGAATAATTATTTAAAAAGGTAATGGCATAATCGTAATAATGCATTAAGTATAATTAATTTAATCTATGGTGATAGAATAAATTAAATAGCTTAATGTTTATTATTTAATATTTTGGAAATATTAAATATAAATTAATAAGAGGAGTCTTATTAATATTATTACAATTATTATTATTTTAATTTCTAAAGGAGTTTAGTAATTAATTTAATATTTAGTACTCTCATTTATTCCTAATAAGATTAGGAGACAAATTAATTAAATGAATTTAATTAATTATTCCCATGTGGTGGGAAGCCTAAATTAATTAAAGGAGTTTAATTAATTAAAAGAAATCCCATGTCTAATAGGATTAGAAGGGTTGACTAATATCTATATAAGAGGAGTCTTATAATAGATATTAGATTGATGCAATTCCAATTGTTGGAGAGTACTCCTTTTCTATAGAGGATAGAAAACTAAGGTTAAGCCAAACACCCTCCTTCTTGATAATTTCTCTTCCTTGGTGGATCACCTCTAGAGGCCAAACACTTGGGTGGCTAACGTTGATCAAAGAAAGGAATCTAACCCGGAAATTCAAGGAGATCACGAAGAACAAGGAGTTGAACTAGTACCTGTGGAAGCTTCGTTCTACAAGGGTATGATTCCATAACTTCTTATTTATCGTTTTAAATTAATAATTTGCATAAAGGATGATCCGGGTAATGGTTTTGTAGAAATTTTTTAAACTCTGATATACCATGCTTCCGCTAATTTTTGCAATTTGATTGCGTCGTGATTTCGTACAAACCCAACAGTGTGCACATCCGAACTAAAATGATTTAAGTTAAGTCCAGCCTAGCACTTCCATAAATTCAAAAAAGAAAAATTTTCGTCCTTGTGGATAGCACAACAAGACTAGATCGTTCAATTTTCTTGATAAGCATCAAATGTGATTGATTAACATCTTAAATATTCAATACTCGCCTTGTGGATAGCACAACAAACTCATATTAAATATTTAATACTCTATTAACTAATCATGCTAGAAGGCGACGTTCGATATTCCAAATATCATTTGAACGCTTCAGACTTAATATTATTTCTTTGAGGGGTTTGTTATTATTTGTCTCATCTTTTTAAGCGCGCATGCACATATATATATAAAATACGCGTCATTTTATTAAACATGCGAAGCATGTTTGTATAAAATATAATATATATAATATTTAGCATGCAATATAGAATACTATATTCTACCCGGATTGATTATGGACTTTTATTCTAGTTTGGTTCACTAGAGCCACCAAGTGAACCAAAAGGTCAAACCTAGGAGTGCAAGATTTTAAATTTTAAATGTAACTATTACATTTAAACCCGGGCTCCATACAAACGGGTCTTCACGCGCTCCTCGCTCCTTGGTCTCCAATTTCTTCAAAATAATTCTAACTATCTCTATTACATTAACTATTTTAAAATTAAATAGAAACCTTGATCAGAAGTCAAGGGGAAGTACATAGAAAGGAGATAGAATTTACATCGAGAATAAAACTAGAGAAGACGAGGTACGCAGACCCCATTTTATAAAACTCATACATTCAAGCATTCATCCAAAATAAAATCCAATCACATTGGTCATTGTCCATAATCAATCCCATTTATTATCATACACATCAACATATGCATCAATAAATATCCATTCATCTCATGAATAACAATGCTATTCCATATATGGATCGATGTTATTTAATGGACAAAATTTTGCTAAATTTTATTTTTGAAACAAAATAAACTCTTTTATTTTAATCAAAAATAAATCCAAATTAAACTCCTTTAATTTTAGCATTCTGAAATCATATTTCAGATAAAATAAACTTCTTTATTTTAAAACTTTATCAATTAAATAAACAGTTTACTTAATTAATTAAAATTAATTTTCAGGGTCTGTCCAGGTACCGGCGCAGCTGCGCCAGTAATGAACTGGGTAGCTGCGCAGCTGCGCAGGTAGACGGAAGCAGCAGTTTTTGCAGACCGGCGCAGCTGCGCCAGTAATGAACTGGGCAGCTGCGCAGCTGCGCCGTTCGCCGCAGAAACTTGCAGAAAACGATTTTTGTCCAGAAAAACGATCCAATTCTCACATCAATTCATACATGGAATTATAAAATTGATAATTAGCACAAAGTTAGGCTCTGATACCACTGTTGGGTTTGTATGTAACGCAATCATGCAATCAAATCACATAAATAGGGCGGAAGCGTAAAAACTAGGTTTTCAAAATTTATACAAACCCATAACCATGATCATGCTTTGTGCTTGTTATCAATAACAGAAAAGAGAGAACATGGAATTATACCTTTGAAGATCTAAGCTTCCTCAGGTACAAGTTCTACTCCTTTGATTCCTTTGAATCCTCTGATAGTGGCTCCTTCCCTTGAATAATGTCAGCCACCCAAATGTTTGGCCTCTAACGGTGATCCACCAAGGAAGATGAAGAACTCAAGAAGATGGGTTATTGGCTTAACCCTTGTTTCTATCTCTATAGAATATGTGTACTCCCAACTCTTGGAAAATTTCACATCATCTACCTTATTTCTGATATAAGACTCTCTTATATAGATATTAGGTTAACCCTCCTAATCCAATTAGAACAGGGTTTTATTTAATTAATTAATTAAATACTTTTAATTAATTTATATCCTAATCTTTATTAGGATTGAGAGAGATTACTGATATTATATTAATTCCTAAACTCCTTTAGAATTAAAATAATAATTATAATAATAATATTAATAAGACTCCTCTTATTAATTTATATTTAATATTTCTAAAATATTAAATAATAAACATTAAGCTATTTAATTTATTCTATCATCATAGATTAAATTAATTATACTTAATGCATTATTACTATCATGCCATTTTCTTCTTAAATAATTCTTCTTCCTTTTATGGTGTGACCATTTAGGTTCTCCATAATAAACCGGTTGTGAATAAATCAATTAGAACAATTCTAATCTTATTTAAATAAACAAATTAAACTAATAATCTATTTAAATAAATAACATTTATTCTACAATAGGAATAAGTCTCCCTAGCGATCAACGACTTTCCAGATAATATAGATTTCAACATTAATCATAAAAGAACCTGTGAGTTAATAGTTACCGTACAATTCAATCCTTCCACCATACAATGTCCCAATTAAATATAAGACATGGATTTACTGTCAAGTCTTAGTTTATTTAATCATATGTATTTCGATTAGAAAATGCACAACTCCAAATAATGCAAATTAGAAACCTCTTTCTAATTTCATTCTACCTTGGTCAAGGATTCCTGGGTTGTCATTTAACGAATCACATAGGACATATCTCCTCTTTTACTAGAGGTGGTAGATTCTTTATTGATCATTCATTATCTCCATATGTAACTCATTACACCCAAGCATACCCTATATATGCCTTAAAAGGCCTTAAGGAATTAGTCAAAGTATAATTTGTTACATACAAGATACTATGATGATCTCAAGTCCAAGGATCACATGTACTACTATCACATTAGGAATTCCTATTGACAGGCGAGTAAAACTCCATTAGGTATTCCATAGCGAGTCACGTTCAGTGAACTTATTCTCCAATAAGCACCTACATACTTGCTTTAGTGTCTCCACACAAATGACCATGAGATCAGTCATCCTCATCCAATGAGCAAGCAACATATGTACCAATCTATCCGGATTTACTAATCCCCTTTTTAGTAATCCCACGATTGGGAACTATTTTAGTTTTAAAGCTTTCTAAGAATTTAGATCTCATTAGCATGATCAACATCATGATTCTAAAAGCATTGCTTAAAACTATGAGTTATTTACATATTATAAAAACAGCACCATGTAGATAATTAAATGCCTTTAATAAATAAATATTTTATTAATAAATAAATAAGATTGTTTACAAAGTATGTGCTTTATCATCATACATGATTGGCTTGTATGCACACTACTATCACATGCTTGAGGATGTGTTAGTTAAAATATAACGAATAAAATTCTAGTTTGGCTTAAGTTTGGTTACGTGGCTAGTGTTACTTGAGTTAATAGATCCTTAGGGATGTTTTACGCCTAGTGCCCTAAAGACATGTAGCTTGGGAGTCATTGATCAAAAGCTCGTTACATGGTTAACTCAGCCTAAGATAGCCGAACTGTGCACTAGTCAAATTTAGTCGTTCTCATGCTAATGCCTGGTGGTCTGTTCTTGCATTTGTTGTCTTGTTCCGAATACTTGATGTAGCCTGAGCGTATAGAGTTGGCATTTTCCTTATTGCAATTGTTTATGTGTATGAATTATGATTGGTTAGAATAGTTGGTAGTTACACACAGATTTGGATCAGTAACAGTTTAAACTAGAAATTTGATCGAAGTCTTATTTATGACTTTGCTTCTTCTTTGAAATGGTTATTCTTAGCCTTGAGGCCACAATGCGGGTATATAGTAGTTCAGCGCATGATGCGTAGTTATATTTGCCTTTTGATATTTTTGTTCAGATATTTTTGCTTAGGGATAAGCAAAAGCTTAAGTTTGGGGGTGTTTGATTAGTGAGATTTATACCCGGAAATCGAGCACTCTAAACCTTAAGAAGTTGCTTGTTTATCTTATTTTATATTGTTTTTATATAGTGTGTTATTATTTGGTTTAAAAGTAATTTGCAGGGATTATTAGGTCATTTTCAGCTTTTAAAGGGCAAAACTATCATTTTCTCACAACCGGCGCCGCAGCGCCGGATTCCCTTTGTAAAGTGCCGCCGCAGCGCCTTTCTATGCCAGCACAACCAATAGCCAGCCCTGCAGCCCTGGTTCATAGTACAATTCTGGCGCCGCAGCGACACATGCCTTCCAGCTCACCCCTTTGGTGCGCTGCAGTGCACCTGATCCTTCACAAAGCTGGCGCCGCAGCGCTACTTATTGACCAGTCTTGGTTGATTGGCGCCGCAGCGCTACCTCCGGTTCCCATACAGAGAACAGAGTCTTAATGACCTAAAGTTGGGAAGTCTTAAGACTTATCATTTTATCAGCGTCCTTATCAGTTTAGCATAGAAATAGAAGAGAGAGATAATTTAGAAGAGAAAGAAGTTGGTTATTCAAAGATACCAAGATCATTGCTTCCTTCATAGCTTGGATTCTACACGGTGAAGAGAAGAGTTAGAGCTTGAATGTAATAACCCAATATTTTCGATACAATTAAATAAGAAATTTTGCGTATAATTTTTTTTTAATATTTCTATCAAAATAAGGGTGAAAATAAGTGCAAGGTAAAGAATATGTATTTATGTGACAAATGTATATTTCTTTGTTGTACGAATAATTTTAAATAAATTTTTCGATAAAGGAATTGTAGATTTCTATAAATTATATTATTATAATAAACTAATTTTGATAGTCAAAATATTTTATAATTTAATTTTCATGAAAATATGACTAATATATTATTTCAATAATATAAGAAATGATTTATAGAATTATTATAATAATTATTTTATTATATGAATTAATCAAGAATAATTAAGTTAATTATTTTAACTTAATTAAAAATGGGATATATTAGGTAAAGTGTCATTATAGATCAAAACCCTAATTTTGATCTATGTTATAAAATTTCAGAATTAATACAATTATTATATAATTGAATTTAAAATGAAAGTATATTTATGTGGTGAATAATAAGAAATTATTTTCTTAAGGAATTTGGATATTAAATATAATTATTAATTATATTTGTCTCCAAATATATGTAAGTACGTTAATACAAAATATGATTATGAATTATATATATAATTATGATAATTAACATAATTATATGAATATATGTTATGAATTTATTTATTTATTTTGTTTAAATATTAAACATAGTATTTAATGTGTTTATATTTAAATACAATGGTGGATATTATGTGATTAAGGGTAATAATTAGGGAACCCTAATTTATAATTTTAGAAAAAATCCTAATTTTCTATTAAAAATCCTAATTTTAATTAGTGTGTTTTAATTAAAATTTTATTAAGCTTTAAATTTAATTTTTCCAAATCCTAAGAATTTTTTTGGAAACCCTAAGGGTTAAACCCTAGATTCATGTGCCATGGTCAAGAATACCCTTAAGGGGATTTATTATTTACAAATTAAGTAATTTTGATTTTTTTTATGTTGCTTGCAAATCTTGCTATATCTTGGTAGTTCACCAATCCTAGATATCGCATGTGCACAATATCTCAGCCATATCATATCTAAAGTGACACCTTGCATCATACAAATGCAATGCATCAAATATAAGGATTAAAGAGAGAAAAGTCTAATGTTGGCCTCATTTGTTCACACACACTTAGCCAAACTCTCTCAACCTCAAAGCCACGAAAATCTTTAGTGATTCAGTCCATAATCAGACCCTTATCATCCCATAATCAGACCCTTATGATAGCAAGCCTACAGTTGAGCAACAAAGAAGGCTAAACCCCATCATGAAAGAGGTGGTAAAGAAAGAGATTCTGAAATGGTTAGACGCTGGTATCGTTTACCCCATCTCAGATAGCTCATGGGAGATCCCGGTGCAGTGTGTGCCCAAGAAAGGAGGGATGACAGTGGTGAAAAATGATAACGAGTTGATTCCAACACGGATAGTGACGGTTTGGAGAGTGTGTATGGACTACAGGAAGCTCAATAAAGCGACTAGGAAGGATCATTTTCCATTACCATTCATTGACCAGATGTTGGACAGACTTGCTGGGCACGAGTATTATTGCTTGTTAGATGGATATTCTGGGCATAACCAAATTGTCATAGCTCCAGAGGACCACCAAGAGAAGACAACAGTTACTTGTCCTTACGGTACCTTCGCATTTAGACGGATGTCCTTTGGGTTTTGCAATGCTCCTTCTACATTTCAAAGATGCATGATGGCTATTTTCTCAGACATAGTGAAGAAGAACGTTGAAGTTTTCATGGATGACTTCTCTGTGTTCGGAGACTCATTTGATAGATGTCTTGAGAATCTGATCATGGTGCTAAGGCGTTGTGTGGAAACCAACCTTGTACTAAACTGGGAAAAGTGCCATTTCATGGTACAAGAGGGGATTATACTCGGGCATAAGGTGTCAGCAAAGGGATTGGAGGTTGATAAAGATAAGTTGGAGACAATTGAGAATCCACCACCGCCGACATCGATCAAGGGGATTCGTAGTTTTTTGTGACATGCTGGGTTCTATCGTAGATTCATTAAAGACTTTTCCAAAATTACAAAACCATTGTGCAGTTTACTGGAGAAGGATGTCCCATTTAGATTTGATGAGGATTGCTTGGCTGCATTTGACTTGTTAAAGAAGAAGCTAACATCGGCACCAGTGATTGTGGCACCGGATTGGTCTTTGCCATTTGAGTTGATGTGTGATGTTAGCGACTATGCAATGGGGGTAGTATTAGGTCAGCGCAGAGAGATCTTTCATGTCATATATTACGCCAACAAGACTCTATCAGATGCTCAGTTAAACTACACCACCACTGAAAAGGAGCTGTTAGCAGTCGTCTATGCATTTGACAAGTTCAGGTCATACCTTGTTGGGACGAGAGTAGTGGTTTACACTGATCATGCGGCCATTAGATATTTGATATCCAAGAAAGATGCAAAGCCCAGATTAATCAAATGGATTCTTCTTCTCTAGGAGTTTGACTTGGAAATTCGGGACAAGAAGGGTACAGAGAATCAAGTGGCTAACCATCTTTCCAGATTACTAAGTCCAGAGCAGGATAGGAAGGACAAGGCAGTGATCAATGAGTACTTTCCCGACGAACAACTATTTGAAGTGACCGCAGAAATTCCATGGTTTGCTGATTTCGTCAACTATCTAGTGAGCAACGTACTTCCACCAGACTTGACTCGTCAACAGAGAGAAATTTTTACATGAAGTGAAGAGATACATGTGGGATGAGCCATTCTTGTTTCGGCAGTGTGCAGATCGTATGATTCGCAGCTGTATTCCATTTAGTGAGACAGATAGTATTTTGTATGCATGCCACTCTTCACTATATGGAGGTCATTATGGGACTGAGAGGACTGCAGCAAAAGTGCTTCAAGCAGGGTTCTATTGGCCTACATTATTCAAAGATGCCCATCAGTTTGTTAAAAAACTGTGATAGATGCCAAAGGGCGGGCAACATTTCCAAACGCAATGAAATGCCACTAAACTCAATTTTGGAAGTGGAAGTCTTTGATGTGTGGGGAATAGACTTTATGGGGCCATTTCCATCTTCTTTTAGCAACATGTACATTCTGTTGGCAGTTGACTACGTCTCGAAATGGGTGGAAACTTGTGCTCTACCAACCAATGATGCCAAGGTCGTCCTGAAATTCCTTCAGCACCCCTAGAGCGATAATTAGTGATGAAGGAAGCCACTTTTGCAACAAATATTTCACAGCTTTACTTGCTAAGTATGGGGTAAATCACAGCATTGCTACAACTTATCACCCCCAGACGAGTGGCCAGGCAGAAGTATCCAATCGGGAAGTGAAGAGAATTTTAGAAAAGATTGTAAATCCATCTAGGAAGGACTGGTCTATGAAGCTTGATGACGCACTTTGGGCATACAGGACTGCATATAAGACACCCATTGGCATGCCACCCTATCAACTGGTATATGGCAAGGCTTGTCACCTTCCTGTGGAGTTAGAGCATAAAGCATACTGGGCTATCAGGAAGTTGAATTTCGATCTCTCAGCCGCAAGCGAAAAGAGGCTTTTGCAACTTAATGAACTTGATGAATTTCGCTTGCAGGCATATGAGAATTCGAAATTGTACAAGGAAAAGGTAAAAAAATGGCACGACCAGAAAATTATTGAAAGGAAGTTTGAGCCAGGACAAGCAGTGCTTCTATTCAATTCCAGGCTTAGACTATTCCCGGGAAAGCTCACGTCCCGTTGGTCGGACCCTTTCACGATAAAGACTGTATTTCCACACGGGGCCGTTGAGATAGTAGGACAAGATAAAGATCAACCTTTCAAGGTCAATGGTCAGCGTTTGAAGCATTATTGGGGAGGCGAAATTGATTGCCAACAGTCCTCAATTGTCCTCTCCACTCCATGATCAACTCAGAGACAGTCGAGCTAGACGACTATAAACAAGCGCTCGATGGGAGGCACCCCATTCACACACACTCTCTCCCTTGTTTAATTCTCATTACATATCCAATGCATTCTCTCTATTCCTCATGTTTAATTCTAGCTCGATTTGCTTGCTTTGGAACCGGATCAGTGAAGTAATGCTAGTTGTCGGTGAAACTTTTCCTGTAGTTCTCCCGCTTCGTGTTGTGGGCATATCCTTCACGAATTCTGCACCTCCCCAGCAGAGTCGCCAAAGAAATGTGGGTAAGAAAATCGTACCTTACTAGGGTTAGGGTTTCGAGTAAGCTGAGGTGGAGAGAAATCCACAAAGAGTACGGTCTTGATTGATTAATTGATTGAAGAGGGGAGAATAACAGGTAAGCAATTGCTCGAGTAACACGTGGCAGAACTCCTAGGATCCAAGAGCCCTACTAGAGTATCAAGGATCCAGAGAGCCTTCTTGAGTGTCTTCAGTTCAGAGAGAGTCAAAAAGTCCCTTCTATTGAAGTGAAAGGGGGTATGTATAGAGTTTTTTGGAAAATGGTCACGTGCTTGGCATGTGATTTCAGAAGAAATTCTAGAAATACACTTAATTACTTGAGTAATGCCCAAATCATCCTTTCCTTCTAGCCACCAATCCAATCCCTCAATCAATTCCCAAAATGAGCAACCTCCATGAGCCTTCTACCTCGGGACACGTGGAGATTTCTCCTAGTTTATTTTATTTTTTAGATCACATGTGAATCCTAATTTGTTCTTGGCCTCGCACATAATAGGTAAATGAGAACTTATTTATACTCTCTTCTTCTTTTCCCTTTTTTTAATTCGTATGAAGAGTGAAAGACATTTTTGCTGGTACAACGCAAATACTCCTCCCTCCCGCAAAAAGCGTTGAGGTATTTTCTAATAATTGCAGTTGCAATTTTATGATCAAAATAAAACAAATGTATAATAATTCAAGAGTAGATATGACAGACAAATTTATGCGACCGTGCATAAATGGGATATAACATAATTAAGAATGGACCGCTTAGAGTTCACATCAGTAACAATCTAACTTTGTCATGATATATAAAGCATTTCCCATAATTCGATTTTAAACATCAGTCACTATCCAATTTCATCATAAATTTGTTGACATATAAATCATTTCCCATATTCAATTTTAAGAACTCCCAAATTTACTCAGAAATCAAAATGATTTAATAGGCACAAAATGTGTTTGTTTATAAGAAAATACCAGGCTCCCTCTTCAAAGTGGCTTGATTGAGATTAGAAAAGAGCCTCTCCAATTCGAATTTTTCGTCTCTAGTGGAATCCTTTTGAGAGAAGCACTTTATCAACAATGTTGATGGATAAAGACGGCCATGGAAAGATAGACGACGTAGTTTGATTCGACATTGGTTGCGGCTATGAAGAATTGGACCAGTGTGTTGCGTATGTGAAAATGTTCTGTAGTAATCACGAGACGAGATAATGGGAATGCTTCCTATATGTAACGAAGAAAATAAAGTCATTTTCTTCTTCTTGGTTTCTGCTCTATCGGAGTTGAGAGATCGAAAATGGAAAAGACGAGGGTCCACGTTTTCAATTTAGAAACAAGATAAGGGGTGAGGCAACTTTAACCCTCTCTTTTTTTCGTTTTTATTTTTAAAAAAATTATATTATTACAATTTTTCAATTCTAGTAAACATTTTATCTTTGGTCTTCTTTAGAGATGCAAACCGAACCGAACTGAACTTTATCAAACTCGAACACTTTTAGTCGAACTCGAACATGTTCGAATAACTTAATCGAACAACATTTATGTACGAGTTTGGATCGTTTGGTGTTCGCGAACATGATCGAGTTCGCAAACAATTCGAGAACAAGTCGAACACAAGCTTGTTCGCAAACATAAACAGTACGCGAACATTCACGAACACAAACTTGTTCAAAAACACCAAACTTGTTTACAAACACCAAACTTGTTCAAAAACACCAAACTTGTTCACAAACACCAAACTTGTTCACGAACATAAACTTGTTTACGAACACAAACTTGTTTACGAACACAAACTTGTTCACGAACACAAACTTGTTCACAAACACAAACTTGTTCACGAACACAAACTTGTTCACGAACATAAACTTGTTCATGAATACAAACTTGTTCACGAACACAAATTTGTTCGCGAACATAAACTTAGAATTCCGAAGCAAAAATCAGTTAAATAAATACCAAAAATATTTTCTCTAAGAGTCTAAGTAATTCAATCAAAAATTGGGATAAATACTTTTTTGGTCAATGTATTTTATGTCAACTTACAAGTGAGTCAATCAATCGTTTTTTCTTACATCAACTCACTATACTTTACTTTACTAAAAAAAAATTAAATTATATCTTGCCTGTTAAATTTTAACAGAATTTTGACGTGGCGCTTACTAGGCTTAATTTTTTCAATATAAATAGATGACTAGACCTAAACATGCTTATGTGTAATTTAAAAAAATATTTCAAATATTTTTTCACAATTATTAATCATTTGAGGGTAAATATGTCAAACCACATTTATCTAACATTAAAATTAACTCAATATAATTATTTCTTACAGCCAACATTTAGTTCTGAAATTAATAGAGTTTTTATCATCTTCCTCCTTGTCGACATCGGGAAAAATCTTTGGCGATCCCCATTTCCCTATGTGTTTCTACCCTTGTTTGTTTTCTATTTGTTTGATCTAAATAGTGAATTTTTAAGAAAAGACCGACATATAATGTTGACGATTTGAAAAGTTTGATTTTACAGAGTCGCCAGTTGGTATGTTTGGAAATGGTTGTACCAACTCAACCGAGTTTTATTTGAAAAGTTTTGCAAGTAGAACCAATTACTGGACTTTGTTTAACTTGGTCTTGGAAACCGAGATTCATAGAGTTCGGGGCTTGATTAAGCGGGGGAAAGGTGTTAGGCACCCCCTGACTTCCGTGAAGCATGGTTACCGCGTCTTTTTAATTTCCCTATTTTATTTACACGGTGTGTGTGTGCTTGTAGTAATTGGGCCTAAGTGCTTTTTTTGGAAGTAGTGCCGTGCTTCGTTGGACCTATATACGAAGGGTTTGATTTATTTGAAAAGTTCATTTTTAGACAGGATATGAAAGTGGTGTTTTGGAAGATGATTTTCAAACCCTTTCGCTCGCATAGTAATTGAAGCCTTTTGGTACTTCCATTTTATGCTGCCTTCGGCTGATTTTGATTTTATTGTCGGAATGCGAAGCATCCTCAACCAAATAATATATACAAGTGTCGGGCTACTTATGGGCATGAAAGCCATCGAAGTAACTCGAGCACCCCAAACCACAATTTACTATGCTGAGACCTTAAATTCGGATAACTGTTTTAAGGTCCCTCTGTTTTACATTTACAAAAAGACAGGCAAGCTGTATTACCAGTGCAAAGTTATCCATCGTGGGAATCGGATCTAGATCCATGTGGTTAATCGTAAATCCCGTGATTCCTAGGCTCACAGAATATTATCAAAAAGCCTGCACAATAGATATATTGACATAAAATACAAATTAAAATCTAGACGTCGCAAGACAAAGGATTCATCAGCTAAATCCTTTCATGCGTGTAGCCAAAGTTTCTCGTTCCCTCTAGACACGGATATAGGGTTGCGTAGTTGCTTTAATATTTACAAAACTAGAAAGAAAACTAGATTTAAATAAATCTTAGCCATTCTAGCTCAACGGTTCCAGTTTGGCAACTTTTGAACTGGTTAAAAGTGAGATATGACTAGATTTAGATAAATCTAATCAATAAACTCTACATTAGAACAGATTTACATCACATGAACAGTTAAAACAGATATTTAATCACATTGAATAAATTATATATATATTAAAGCTGGAAAGAGCGGATTCACAATCCAGGAGTGACTGATTAATGTAAATATATATATGCTTATATATATATATATTGAAGTTGAAAAGGCCACGTATTAGCAATTCAGGCCAAACGAGTTAGTATATATATATATATATATATATATATATATATATATATATATTAAAGCGAGAAAAAAATCACGGATTAGCAATCAGGCTAACGGAGTTAGTATATATATAGAGTTTTATATATTAAAACAGAAAAAAGCCACAAATTTATAATTCAGGCATGACTAAATTAATGTAAATATATATATAGTTATATATATTAAAGCCGAAAATGCCACATATTAACAATTCAGGCAAAAGAATACTTATAACTATATATATATATATATTAAAGCGATAAAAGTCACATATTTGAAATCTAGGTTGAAATAACACTTAAAAGTGTATATATATATATATACTTATATATACATAGATTGAAACTAGAAAGGCCACGGATTTGAAATACAGGCGAAACTAGAAGCTATAAATATATATACGCTCATATATATATATGTTAAAGCGGTAAAAAGCTTCAGATCACAAGAAATCTTATAGTGTATAGCGCTAGAGGCTTTAAACCACTTGGTAGGCTTGAAAACTCCGTTTCCATCGGTTAAAATTTGATTTGTTAGTATATATATGTATACAAGTGTATTGGAAGAGTAAAATTAAAATTTGGAGCACTGTAGGTAGGGTTAAGTGCTGAAATGGGTAGAATTTCCTCTCTTTTCTCATTTTTTCTTTTCTTTTTGGCTGGTGGGGGTCTCTATTTATAGACCAAAATAGTCGCGGGTCTACCTGCGGCTCCCCGGGTGGGCCCTGGTCCAGTGGGTCTTGTTGTCTCGAAGTACGTGCACTTCGACCAACGCGCTATCTGCTTCGAACCTTCATAACTTTCAATCCGGGAGTCCGATGGAGGCGTGCTATATCTTTTCGAAAAGCCCTTTTCGAGAGCTACACAATGACATGTGATTTGACTTTTTTTGAATCCGAAAAGATGGGTCCATGACCAGATCTTTGAGTCTTCATAGTTCGTCCGTTGAGCTATCATGTGTTATTTTCTCTCAGGATTGATATTATGGTTCTTCATAACCTTCATGGCATTGATTTGGCTTGATTTTGACTTGATTTGATTTTAAGTTGGTAAAATGACCATTTTTCCCTTCCAGGGGTTGTCGCTAGGATTGACAGGGTTTTCGACTGTTTCTCGGGGTTGTCTCCGAGGTTTGATCCCAGCCCACTCTGTTCTTCCTCAGGGTCTTCTTTGAGGTTGACTTGATATCTCAGGGTTGTCTCTGGGGATGATTTGATGCTTCGGGGCTGTCTCCGAAGGTTACTTTGATCTCCCGGGGTTGTCGACGGGGTTTGATTTGGTGATTTAGACTTCCAGGGTTGTCTCTGGAAGTTAAAAGACGGTTTTGCCCTCCTGTAGGGTTAGTAACAGGAATTCAAAATTTTGAGTGCCTACACTCCTCTCTCTCTCTCTTCGCCCTCTTCTCCAACCGCCTCATCACCAACTGGGTTTTTGCACTCCAGGTCTTCTTCTTCTTGTGCCATTTCTTCATCTGGGTTTTCTGATTTTGGGATTTCTCTAACTGGGTTTTCTTCATCCGGGTCTTCTTCTTCTTGTGCCATTTCTTCATCTGGTATTCTGGTTTTGAGATTTCTCCAACTGGGTTTTCTTCATCCAGGACTTTAGCTCTCTTTTTTCTCGTAATTTTTGTCTGCTTAAATTTTTTCCCGTTTGCTTTTTTGTTTCTCAAACTTATACGTATCGTGTTTTTGGGAAAAGTTTTGAAAAGGAAACCGCAAAACATAATCAGAGAGGGTAGAGCTTGGGAACACATCTCCTCTGATTGCAATACCTACAGAAGTTAGAAATTAGCACCCAAATTATATTATTCTGTTCAAAGTTTGCATTAAGGCATCCAAGGAAAGAACACTGTACAAAATGCCCATCATGAACGATCTAGAACATTCATTTGCTCTGTGCACTTCAACAATTTCAAAATGAAATTTCTTAGTTTATAAAATTCTTAAACACTTTCGTTTGATGTACTTAATTTCTTAAATTGATTAACTCTGAAACTTTTTTTTTACTTAATTTTCAAATTTGTTAAGAAGAACTTTGAGTTATAAGAAAAAGTCTGTAATTCTTTTTAATTTGTAATTTTAAATTAATAAATTAGAATTTATGTGAGGACTTGTATAATATAATCCTACAATGTGAAAAGTTGCACATTTGTAAAAAATAATAATTTTGAGTTCTTAAAAATTGCACTCGAGTAAGGCAATAATAATTTATTTACTTTTTTATTATCAATTCAATAACAATATTAAAGAAAACATACAAGTTTCTTATTTTTTTTAATTATAAATTAAGTTTCTTATTCATAAGAATTGTAAAAACAAATTTATAAATATGTATGTATATAATGTAATGAACGAGATTTTTGAATTTGATTTTAAATATTTATTGAATTAAATAAATATTTTGTTGATTTATTTTTTGAGTTAAATAAATATTTGATGGAATTGTTGTATATTAATTTAATTAAATGCAATATATTAATTAAACTAATGTTAGATAATTTTATAGTTCAAAGTATGAATTTAATTGGGATTATTAATTAAATGAGTTGTTAAATAATTATAATGTTGTTCTAATTAATTTAATAATTAATTAGAGATTTAATAATTATTAAATAAAATTCTAATTAATAAATAAGAATTTTAATTATGTGATAATTTGATTTAATGAGTGATATTGGCTTTAATTTAATTGAATTTAAATAATGTAATTTGATTAATTAAAGTGTGACATTTTGTACCATATAATAAGAAGAAAATAAAAATAAATTGAAAGGAGCTTTTTATGAAATAGCCAAACATGGCCTTGAGAATATGGGATCAGTTGATCCATGATGCGCTTAACTGATACCCGCGTATAAGCCAGTTGTATTATATACGTATATGTTAGTTTATTTGAAAAACATAAGTCTGAAAAACTAAACAGAGAAAAGAGAGAGAGCTTGAGAGAAATTGATAGTGAAGAAGAAGATTTGGAGAATTAAAGAGGAGTTTCTATCATCTTGTTTAATCTAAACAAGGAATCAAGGGTAAATTCTTAATCTCAAAGCTTTTATTTGTGTTCTTCATGGATTAACTAAAAAGTCATTTTAAGTTTTCTGTAATGGAGTTTTCATGGTTGATTTGTTAAGAAATTGATTATAGATGTTTATGGGTATGCATAATCTATTTTTATATGATTTGTATATGATTTAGAGTAATCAAAATTCATGAAAACATGTTTTACAAAAGAAATTTGAGTTTTGTTATAATATGTACAAAAAGGCTTATTTTGGAATCCAAATTAGTGTTCAATTCATGTTGTAATCTGTAAATTGGTTGTAGATTGTATTAATACGTAAAGAAACAAAAAGAATGCAAGTTATATGGACTGATTTGGTTAAGAAACGAATCCGTGGTGAG
The DNA here is from genome assembly GCA_020205555.1 of Panax stipuleanatus. Classification (NCBI taxonomy): domain Eukaryota; kingdom Viridiplantae; phylum Streptophyta; class Magnoliopsida; order Apiales; family Araliaceae; genus Panax; species Panax stipuleanatus. The sequence continues at coordinate 65,582,469 of CM035126.1, forward strand.
ATGATTCGCTAAACATGTTGAAATATGAGTTTTAAGCAAGAACATGGAAATTAAATGGTTTAAATTTGATGATTATTGTTGTTATGTTGATATAATCAGTATATATATGCTTGGTATTGTTTTGTGAAGTCTATATCATTTGGGCATACTTAATTTGGAGTTTTATGTGTTAAAAGTTGAGTCTTTGGCTTGAAAGCATGCTGATTCGCTAACTGCAGAGTTCAGGTCTAGGGACCTTCACCTCGACGAGGTTCTCAGTGTTAAATTCTTCGCCCCGGCGAGCCTGCGCCCCGATGAACTTTATCTAATGTAAAATCTCGCCTCGACGAGAAATACAGAAATTGAGCTGTTTTGTTTTGGGTTGATTTTAGACAATAACATGATGAGTTAACCTAACCTAATAAACCAAATAACGTTATAGACATGTAACGAGATACTATACACGTCGTTAACACGTACATGATGAATTCAAGTTTTATATGAACAATTGTAAAGAACTTAAACTTGTTGTTCGTGAAATTTGACATTGTTGTGTAAAGACGTATTGTTAGTCAAGTAGGTACCTTAGATTTATGTTACGTGGTTGATGTTAATGATCAGAACTTAAACTACGTTAATAAGTCGAAATGGAAGTGATACTTAAACCTATAAGATTAACATTAATATAACTAATGAATGTTGTGATCCTAATGGTATATGTAGGATAATTGGAGAACGTGAATTGTAATTTCGTAGCTTAAGCACGAGGCAAGTTTCTTACCCTATTTTGATTACAATTACGCAAGTTCCATAACTCTAAACTTTCATTGAGCAAGTTCTTAAACCGTATTTTCATTGAGCAAGTTTCATACTCATGTTTCTAGCTATTCAAAGCTTAATTTATTCAAGTTCATGATTCCAAATGAGATATTCTAATTCTTTTGAAGAAATACTTTGGCTATATAATGTTTATTCATTTGTATATAGTTGAAATCCAATCTTTGATTTAAATATCGTTTAAATTATTGTATTGAACCCTTGAACGACTAGTGAACCCTTATTGATTCGACTAGTCCATAGTTGATGAGCGTTCTAAATTCTAGAACTATTATTGAAGCTTATCCAAACTAAACTTCCTTTGGCGTGGACTTTTATGTTAAAACTGAGATGAACAACCCTATTATATTACGCGATAACGTTAAGATGTTTGTGTACAATACATGGTACGAAGGGCTGATCCCCCTAAGTACGAGAAGTAAAGTCCATATAGTCTTATGACTGTTATAGGTTTAAAGTAGAAATACTTGATAACCTAGGACATATTTCATGGTCTTATGACCCTCAGATGTGCTTTTGATCTTGTTTTCTAATCTTGATTCAAAAGTCGAGCTTTCTATTATTCAGAATTTATTAATTACTCTCATGTTATTACTATTGTTATTGTTATACTTGTGGACAATTGTTTGCTCACTCTTGCATAATTGCATAATAACATTGCAGCTAAGGTTGAAAGAGTTGACGAGCCATCCACTAGTAAGGGCAAGGGCAAGATGAACAAGTGTTGAAGACCTGTTATTTGTTATTTGCAAATGTTGATGTTAAGACTTATTTAATTTGTTATATTTTCGCATTGATGTATTTAAGGTTAGATTATCTGAGATTGATTTTTTTAAGATGTTGTAATCCTTTAATGGGAGGTTTTCTATTTTAGTATGAGTTTCATTTATATCCTTATTTATGGGTAATCAGATGTGATTGTTTTGGACAGTGAATACCAAATCCTGTGGGAATGAAGTACCCGGATTTGGGGGTGTCAAAAGTTGGTATCAAAGCTTTAGGTTATGAACCTTAGGTGGGGAAAACCTTAGGTAGTATCCTTATATAGGAGATTGAAAATCTAGTGGTGATAAACTCTTATCGAGTTCTAAGGAATGAATTAAGGAAATTCATCAAAGATAATAAAAGACGTTATGTGCTATATGCTTATGTGTTAACAACCTAAGTGACGTGAGTGGTATCGAGTAATAACTAAAACTTAAAACTTTGTTGTCAAGATGTCGAATGTTGGAGGATCCAATCAGCCTAGGGAGGATGAGCCCCAAGTAGCTAGAGGGGAGGAGCTCCGAAACATCCATACTGTCTGGGAGCAGTTGGTACAGAGAGAGCCATATCCATTGGTCACTATTGTGGGTCAGGAGCATGAGCCTGAGTTTGACCAGGAGGATGAGGAGGAGACAGAGAAAGAGGAGGATCCTGAGGAGTTTCTGTAATACCCGAGACTTTTATAAATAATATTAATATTGAATATAAAGATGTTGAATATTTATTTTGAACACATATATATTTTGGTGTGTCATGAAATGTGAAAATCTAATTTAAGTAAGTAATGTGACAATGATGTTGATAAGCTTAGATAAGCTTAAATGTTAAGCCTTGTGTGGCATAATTAATTTTCTAATTGGACTAGTTGGGTCATGATTTAATAAGATAATGAACTTAGGATATATCCAAGCCCAACATTATATGTGACATGCTTGCAAGAGTTAGGAGGTGTGGCCCAAACAATTGAATTGCTAGATGAATGTTTGAGCCCAATGTGTAAAGGTAATTGTGCCTAACCTAATTTTAATTTAGGACTAGCCCAATGTGTAATGTTAGTATGAGAATGGTAGAAATATGTATTTATATACATATATATGTAGGTATACATGTATGTGGGAGTATAATATAGGTATATATACATATATGTGTGTATATAGGCATAAAGTGGCTAGGAAAGGACTAATAATATACATTATATATATATATATATATATATATATATATATATATATATATATATATATACACTACCCATATGCCGCCCAACCCCCTCATTTTGGCCTAAGAATGCTGAAAATTTGAGCTAATTAGGCTAGCAAGCAAAGCCCATGTGAAGAAATGATTTGTGAATAGTGAGAGTTGGTAAAACTTTTCACCAACTCCACTTTTACCGTTGGTTAATACCCTAGTTATTGGCTAATGATTCTTCTATAAATAGCAACCTCCTAATACCTTCCCTCATTTGCTAAAATTCAAAGTTTTGGGAGATATAAAGTTAGAGAGAATTTAGAGAGAAAAGGAAGAAACTTAGAGAGTGCTTGCATTTTGGTAGAGCACTAGAAGAAGGATCAAGGTGGAGGCCTATTTGAAGTTCTTAGCTAAGAGGAAGAGAGCTATTAAGAGGTAGGTTCATCATCTAACTTCATTTTACTTTTGTCATAAATGAGTTAGTGTATGTTAGTTAGGTAGAAATGCATGTTAAGCTTGATATCTAAGTTAAAACACTTGAAAGCATGAGATATGTTGTTAAGTGTCATAAAATGAGTAAACTGTGTATATGATTCCAAAAGGTTATGTTGAACCTCTATGAAATACGGACATAACGTAAGTGGAATCGTAGAAATCGGACATAAAACGAACTCGTAGCAGAACTTTTCGTAAAGCATGTCAAAATATAAATCCTAGCTTGGAAAAACAATAAATTTAATTATATAAATATTTTAGAAAATTTACAAGATATCACATATTGAAGATATGCAAGTTTATGAGATAATGGAAGTGTTTTCAACTCATTTGGATGTAAAATGAACAAGTTATGCAAGATTGAATCAAAAGATGTAAAAGATCAAATATTGAAAAACTTCAAGTCTAGGGAATCTGCCGGGTTGGCGCTGCCGAGCCGCCCAGAGAACTAGAACTGGCGCTGCCGCGCCATGAGCATTTCAAATAATAAAGTTTCTGGATGACTGGCGCTGCCGTGCCACACCAAAATCAAAGAAACCCTGGAAGGCTGGCGTTACTGCATAGTCTGCAGGCATAAACACGGCGCTGCCGCGCCAGGCTTGTTTCTCAGTTGACCAAGATCCAGGTCAAACCGAGCTGGTCGGGTCAAACTGGGTCAGAACATAAAATTTTTCTAGATTAAAATAAAATAAAATAATAATAATAATAATACTTAATTAGATTAATATTAAAAAATTTTATTAATTAAAGATCATTAAACAATTAAAGAAATTTAATTGTGAATTAGTTAAATACAATTTGTGATTAAAAATTTAAGATTATTTTACTTGAAGAAGATTAAAATAATTATAAATTACTAAGTGATAATTATTTTAATATTTAGGATTTCTTTTAGAAATTTCCTAAACTATAAACAATTAAAACTAAATAAGATTTTAATTGTGAAACGAATAAACAACTAAAATAGTACTTAATTGTGAATCGATAAAACTTAAAATTTATATGGTAATAATGAAGACTATTTCTAATTGTGTAATTAATCACGTGTGAACAATTAAAGTGACATTAATGAACATTTTAATTGTGAACGATAATTACTTTAATTAATAAACAATTAAATACTTTTGAAGATTATTTAATTGTGGACCAATGAGATATGAATAATTAAAATAAATATCTCTAATTATGAATTAATGATGATTAAGGGAATTACTCAGAGAATAATTAAATGAAGTAAGGATACCTTATTAATATAATGAGGTATAAACCCTTAATCGAATAATAAGGATAATAAAATATTATCAAATGAAGTACTAAATTAATGATAGAATGAAGGAGATAATAATTAGAGAAACAGTGTATAAGATATATATTGTTTTGAGAAGTCTTAGATACCTAAGACTAGTGTGTAAGACCAATTAAAGTTTATATATTTATGAGTTGATAGAGATTAACCATTATAATAATAATAGGTTATTCTGAGGATAAGAAGTCAAGGTCGGAATTAGTCAACGACTCAGGCAAGTATTCGAACCTTACTCTTTATTGAGCTAGTACTTAAACTTGTACTCTCATTGATCGTACGAGTAAATAATTGCTAGAATAATTCTTGTATTATAAATTAATATTTCATAGCTTGATTTAAATCACGATTATATTTTTCAAATCATGTTGCGAGTATTGAACTTATAAATTGTTCCTATATACATTGTGAAAGTTGCCTACGCCATTTGATTCGGTTAGACCAATATCATGAGTTAGAAAGTGGTCCAAACCAATTGCTTTGGTGTGAAAATCTTATAAATCTACTGAGATGAACAACCCTCATTGAAGGGGAATCTATATAATTGTCGGGGAACCGACGTGCGCATAATTGTCATGTAAATATTATGCATAATGTAGGGTACTTTAGGCTGATCATCTGTTGTACTTGTTTATATCGAATTTTCAGTAAACACTGTTGATTCTAGCAGGAGTTCTTGGTCCTTAGTGATTGCTCAGTATTAAACTTTATCTTATGGTAAACGTTGAAACCTTTGAATCCTTTTGATAATGCTTCGGTCTATAATGACCTTCCGTTTATAATTCAAAGGACAGTTTTGGAACTATTGATATTTCTTTGTTTACAACATTATTCCTTAAACTTTTGAGTTATCCCTTGACATTATACTTTGGATATTATTAGCTTTATAATTATGCTTACCCTTATTGCTTTATTACTTGCTGAGCAAATTTGTTGTTCATTCTTGCTTTCCTTAAACATTTCAGTTAAGGCAGAACAATGCGAACCCTCTGACACGGATAAAGGCAAAGGCAAGGCTACGGCGTAGCTTTGTTCTTCTTTAGAACTATTACTATGTTGTAATGAACTTAATTTATGTTTTAAGTTGTGGATTTAAGTTATTTATTAAGTTAGTTATGGTTGCAAGACCTGGGGACACGAATATTTATATTAAATCAATGTAAATTATTATATTATTATGTTGTTTTTAATTTTAGAAATAGATCGTGATGCACCGAATTTGAGATATGAGTGTTTGAATTTGGGGGCGTCACATTTTCCACCTAACTCTATTATTGCTGATATGTACGATAAATTATATGATCGTAACATAGAGCTAGCTACATGATAGAGTTGGGGAGTTGGAGGAGCTGGCAGATGTACGACAGACTACTATAGAGCAAAAGGATGAGGCAATTCAAGATCTTTATGGACGCCTTGGAGACGTGGAATGGAAGCTTGTTCAGGCAGAGAGTGATAAGGAATAGTTATTGGCTGAAGTTGAGAAATTGAAGAATAACCTGAGTGAGGAGACAACAAAATGTGAGAGAGCAGAAGATGCTTGGATGAAGGCTACTCAGCATGTAGAAGGTGCTGAAGACAAAGTGCGGGCAAAGAAGGCAAGGATTAATGAGGTGAACTACGCTTTTCAATTGGCAATTGATAGGGCCAGGACTGAGTCTTCTACCATCCAGATCGGTTTGAAGACTTACCATGGTACATGTTGGATCATAGAACGATGTTCCGTATCATGGAGGAAGAGCGCAAGGAAGTTGTGCGACATCTTAATATGCCTAGACAGGAAGAATAATAAGCTATGCGATTATTTATGTAAATCCTATATGTTGAGATAAATAATGGGGTAAAATGAGTATGTAATCCTGAAACTTTTTCAGTTCAGTAAAGTTGATGTAAATAGCAGATGCTATCCTTTTCTATGTTTTAAAATTATGAATGAATAAAATATCAAAGTTTATTGAAATGTTATGTGTTAAGTGTTGATCTTAAAATGTTTGAGTTAAGTATTAAGTACTTAAGAAATTAAGTAAAGATCTAATAAGTGTATATCTTAAACAAAAAATGCCGCTAAGAAGACGTCAAACCCGTCAACAACCTCAGGAAGGATCTACAAATAACAACAACATTGATGCCAACGCCAATCCTATTCAGCAGTTGGTAAACCTCTTAGCTGGAGCACTTGTGAATTAGCCGCAAGCTCAGGCTACTTCGTTTAAGTATTTCAAAGCGGTAAGACTGCCAGAGTTTAGGGGATCCATGAATCCTGTCGAAACTCAGACTTGGATTATGGAGATTGAGAAAGTCTTTGACGTTGCTAGGGTCAGTGACGACCAGAAAATTGCCTTCGCAACGTTTATGCTGAAGTTAGAGGCCAGCTACTGGTGGCAAGCAAACAAGGTTAGAGGAGGATAGGGGATAATTACGTGGGGAAGGTTTAATGAGATGTTCTTTGAGATGTATTTCCCTACGAGTTCTAGGAATCAGATGGAGGTCCAATTCTTGGAGCTGAAACAAAATAACAAGTTTGTGCCAGAATATGCCGCGAAATTCAACTAGTTGGCAAGGTTTGCAACTTATTAGGTGAATACGGATGAGGGGAAGGCTTGAAGGTTTGAGCAGGGATTGAAGCCCTGGCTATATAGCAAGGTTTCAATGTTCCAGCTGAACACCTTTGCAGCAGATTTAGAGAAGGTGATCATCGCGGAAGGTGGATGCCATGCTCTGACAAAGTATAACCAGAAGCAGAAGAAGAAAAGTGAAAATGAGAACAACAAGGCTAGTGGTAGCAATAGTGGGGGTAACAGTCAGAAGAGGAGGTGGAATGATAGTATGTCTACTGGGAATCAACAAGGAAGTCAGAAGAAGAGGGTGGAGGCTTGTGCTACCTGCGAAAAGAATCACGTGGGGGTATGCATGAAGGGGAAGAGGGTTTGCTACAATTGTGGCCAATAGGGTCACATAGCACCAAATTTTTCTAATCCTAAGAAGGGCGCTTACTTCACTTACGGGTCAAGGGAACATCTGGCTAGGGATTGTCCCAAGAAGGCAGGAGGAGGAGCAGGAACAGGTGGAAGTAGGGGAAACAACGGTGGTAGCACCTTGACTATTACTGGATCGACGCCGTCAAACCGCCACCGCCAGAACTTTCAAAATGACCGTACAGGATGCTGTCCAGTCGAGGGATGTGGTGTCAGGTATCATTCCGATAAATGATATAAATGCTTATGTATTATTTGATTCAGTGCTACTTGTTCATTTATATCCGATGATTTTGCTAAGAATTTAGAATTGCCTAAGGAGGAATTAGATTACCCTTTGAACATAGAAATTGCGAATAAGGAAGTAATTTCTGTTAGGTTTGTACACAAGAACTGTAGAGTGAATATTAAGGGAAATATGATGATCGTAGATCTAATCTCGATTAAACTTGGGGAATTTAACGTTATTTTGGGAATGGATTGGCTATTCAATTATGGGGCGATAATTGATTGTCAAAAGAAGTATATTAACCTTATGACCCCGTCAAAGGTAGTATTTTATGGTAGCAAGTCACCTAGATAAGCGAGTTGTCTGACGATGATGTAGGCCAGGAAGTTGTTAAGACAAGGTTGTGTAGGATATTTAGCCTACATAGTCGATACTCGAAAGGAGAGTGCGAAACTGGAGGAGATACCTAGGACTGATCATTCGGTTATAACCGAACCGAATAGGCTATTCGGTTATAACCGAATACCAAAATATTCATAATTTCACTATCCGAAATACTAATCGAATTTGGCAATAACCGAATTACGAATATCGAATTGTAAATTCGGGTATTTTGATTAATAACTGAACCAACCAAAATTGAAACTGAAAGCAAAATCACCAAATTAAACGAATAAAAATCAATAAAATCGTGCTCAATTTTGCAATTCGAACTGAGATGAAAAACTTAATATTACAACCAAAAATAGCAAACCCAAATTAGAGCATGAACATGATAGGCAGTAGGTGCAATATGAACCCAGATCGGCATGGATCAATCCTAAAATCCATAAAATCACCAGAGATGAGTAACGCCAAACCCATATTCTGGCAAGCTCCATAAGAGATCTGAAAAAGAAACTCATATCAGGAGAAACCTCCTTCCAAAACTAACACCAACACATAACCATCAAGATCCGTAACCCCCAACCAAAATAGAGCCACCCCTCAGATCATAACTGCTTCATCAAGTACACAATTAACCTCTACTAATCACACAAGAACAACACAATCTAGAAACCCAAACTTTGTAAAAGTATAGATCAAAAAGGGAGTTTCGATAGGGTTCAAACAGATATAAAGAGTGGGAAGAGGGAGGAAGAGGGAGGTAGAAGGAGAAATGGTGGGCCGAGAGTTGGAAGAGGGAGGAAGAATGATGCGGAAGGAGAGATGATGGTGTTGTACTGCTGTCGTTTTGTAAGACCCCAACTTTTATGAATAAAGATTTAATTTTCTTTATATATTATTTCGAAATAGTAAGGTGTTGGGTGAAATGTGCAAATATTTTAAAATTAGCAAGTGGTTATAAAATATTCTTGTTGTCGGGGAATATTCGTACGACGGCGCAGCTATTTGTGGGCCCCACAACGGAATAACTATCGGATATAGAAAGCGACAGAAATAACCTTTTTATAAAATAACGGCGTAGTTGTTACCGTTAGTACTGTTGAAATACCTGGTGGTTAAAATACAGTAATACGCGGTGTTGCATAGTAGCACACGGTATTGCATAGTATTTCGAATTATTGATTCTTACGTAAGAAGTCACTACTCAATTATTGTTACAGTAATTACTGTTCAATATTTTATATTATTGATTCAATAATTGCATGATATTTTATTGATTCAATAATTGCTACCGTTGATATTTTGTATTATTGATTCAATAATTGTCATTGCACAGTATTTCACATTATCAACTCAATAATTTATATTATTTGAATAATATTATTAGATAGCATTATTGACAATGTCTAAGGAAGTTCTGTCTAGGAGGAGTTATTTAATTGCGCGCCAGTAAGGAGAAGTCCTTATCGGAAGGCCCCCTCTTTCCTGGGAACGACCTGGTTGTCAATATTGTAGTTCTGTAATATTATTTGTGAATAATTAATTATTGATTTATATGATAAGGAAATATTTATTTTGTGGATATAAAAGAAAGAATTAGCGCTGATGTGTTTTTATCAGTATTTTGGTGTGGAAAATCATCCGTTTATGGATTTCGGATAATTTATGTTTGGAATTTAAAAAAAATTTCTTCTACAAAGTTGTAGAGAATTAAATTTCCTATAAAAAGGACATAGAATTTGTATTTTTCTGACAAAAGGGCTATTTATTATGAATTATTGAAGTTTTGGAAAATAAATATTTTTTAAATAAAATGGTGGGCCCCACTTTTGGTTGTTGTGGAAAAATTTTGATTTTTCAAAACTCACGAGGCGGCTGAAGAAAAAAAATTATTTTATTAATTTAGTCTACTTTGACATCCTAAGCTTTTCTTATAAATAGGGTGCTTAGGTTAGAATTGAAAATCACACCAGAATCAGAAGTTTTCTCTCTCTATAATATTGAGCGTATTTTTGTGAGTATTTAGATACTTTGAGTGTTACTATTCAGTGCAAGTTTTCTTCGGTATTATATCCGATATTTCAGTCAGAAGTACTATTCTTTTGAGGTAAGGGATGTTATTTTCTTTCGTAAATGATGTTATTCTCTTCAATATCATTATACCAAAATATTGGCATGGATTTTATTATGAAATTCTTACTTTTTTCGTCGGGATTACTATTCACGTATACGGCACTATTCACGGAAAAATTAAATTTTCTTCTATATGTCCAAGTTGCTTGTTAAAGTTCTTATCTTTGATTGGATCCAAATTTTGAGCTTTATTCTTGAATTTTGCTCCACAAATTATTATTATGGAATATTCTTGAACTTTGATAAAATAAAATACGAATCCTTAATCGTTGTCCTTTATCTCATTGGATTCGTTATTTATATGATTTTTCATCATCCTCAGTCCTAAAAGGTGATATAACTGAATATCTTTGGCCTGTAGAGCAAAGATGAATGATTACCTGACGAATATCTTTGGCCGTAGTGCAAAGATGACAGGTGTTGAGATGAATATGACCATTGGTGATACAAATGAATATCTTTAGCCTGTAGTGCAAAGATGAATATTTGATTCGAGATATATATTGATTGATGTTACAGGGATAAAATATTGATGATGGACTTTTAAATCATAGAAGATAGTAGACCTCACTCTCTACTTAACTCTTCTAATGAATTGTTATTTCCGCTGCGAATATTGATCTAAAATTGATTGTCCATTATATTTTATCTGGTTTATTGAAGGCTAACGATAATTTATTTTCCATTATCTTAGTCGTAATATTCTTTACTGGGCTAGTTGAGCTCACCCTTTTCATCTATTGTCCTCTTCAGGAAATGAGAATGTTGTGGGAACTAGTCGGGGGACAGAGTGATGGTCCGAGTTAGAGCAGTAGTAGTCCTCACTATTTTTGATAAATAGTGTGATAATAATTGTAATGAGGACTTAGTTTGAATATTAATATTTTCTACATATTTGTATTGACACTCACAGTTGTGTGGTCGTATTTTGCACGACCGTGTGATATAAAGATTGTATTTGGATTCTGTACCATGTATTTGGCGACTCAGAATGGGTTGGGTTGACTGGACCTATTCTAGGGGCATCACAGTTGGTATTAGAGCTTAGGGATATGATCTCTGGTGGAGATCAGGGAATAGAACTAGGAGGGGAGAGACGAGTAAATCCTTCACTAGTATGTCCTACCTAAGCTTATGTGGTATTTAATTGGTCAGTCAGATCATAGGGTTAATATGTGATATGTTAATTTGTTTAATTAACCCTTGTTTATGGCAGTATTTGAGAATGGCAGCTGAGAATGTTAACAACGAAGTGCATGAGACCGTGGAGACACCTTTAATCACCAACCAGGAGAACGTGCAACAGGAAGGCAATGTTCATCCTGAAAATAACGCTGGTCAGACGATAAACGATGAGATGTTTAGAAGTTTTTTACAGTTCATGCAAAACCAGACGAGGGAAACTTGTGTGCAACATACATGTGGAGATAATAATAACACGTGAATTGTCACTGCCAAGCAGTTCAAAGAATTGGGACCACCAGAGTTTCTGGGAAAGCCAGATCCAATCAAAGCAGAGACGTGGGTTAAGCAAATTACCAAGATATTTGATGTCTTGGGATGCACAGAGGAACAGAAGGTACCATTCGCCACGTTTATGTTCCGTGGAGAGGCAGATTAATGGTGGGAGTCTGTGAAGCGTACCCAGTCTGCCGCACTCAAGATGTCTTGGGAAGCGTTTCAGAAACTGTTCAATGACAAGTACTTTCCTGAAAGTATTCGTCATATGAAGGAGGTAGAGTTTATCAGACTAGAACAAAACAACATGACGGTATCTCAGTACGAGGCTAAGTTCGCGGAGTTGTCCAGGTTTGCACCTCATTTGGTGGAGAATGAGGAACGTATGACGCGGATGTTTCTGAGAGGTTTGAAACCCGAAATACGTCAATACCTCATTTCTCACAAATTTTCTCTATATTCGAATGTAGTAAACAGGGCCCAGTTGTTAGAACGAGATAGTGATTATGTTCAACCGAGAGACTACAACCAAGGTCGTACCGGTGGCAGCAGTCATCTGGACAATGACAACCAGCGGGGAGGAAAGTATGACAGAAGTGGTAACCACTCCAGTGGTAATCGTGGCCATGATAGTAGAAAAAGCGAATCGGGGAGAGATTTCAAGAAGAGATGGTACAACAATGAGAACGTGAAGACGTCGACATCAGCACCAGCATCAACTATTTCTAGTGGAGGAGAACGACCATCGGTTGTATGCTATAAATGCGGGAAAGAGGGACACATCAGCCCAAACTGCCCACAATAATTTAAAGCATGTTATAACTATGGAAAAGAAGGACATATAGCTCGAGATTGTCCTATTGCGAAACCAAGTCCAGCGGGGGTAGTGATTCCAAAGGCGGTTTTGGACAAGTCAAAGTCGGTGATTCCTAGAAGAGCGTTTGTCGTAACAGCCCAAAACGCGAGGAACCCACACGAGGTGATTACGGGTAAGCTGATCATAAAATCTTGCAAAGTTTACACCTTGTTAGATACCGGTGCTACCCATTCCTTTATTTTGCCTGCTTGTGCTCAACGTTTGAACTTAACTTCTGATAAATTAGACTTTGACTTATCTGTTGAAACTCCGTTGGGAGAAACCTTTGTTACATCTACAGTTTACAAATCTTGGTTGATTCAGATTGGTACCATTACCTTACCTGTTGATCTTATATCTTTGAAAATACTTGCATTTGACGTGATTTTAGGAATTGACTGGTTAACCACTTACCATGCCAAAATTGATTGTTTTCGTAAGGTTGTTAGTTTTCATATTCCTAATCAACCTGTTGTGCGAATCCAAACTACCAAACCACTAAAATCAGTCAATATCATTTCAAATCACAAGACTATTCGTTTATTGAAAAACGGATGTCAAGCTTTCTTAGCTCATGTCACTGATCTAAACCACAATACATTAGGTTTGAATGATATTTCCGTTGTTAATGAGTTTCTTGATGTATTTCCCAAAGAACTTTCCGGTCTACCCCCAGAACGTGAAATTGAATTCTTTATTAACCTTGAACCTGGTACAAAACCTATTTCTAAAACCCTATATCGAATGGCTCCTATTGAACTTCAGGAGTTAAAGGTCCAATTACAGGAATTGTTAGACATCGGTTTTATTCGTCCTAGTACGTCTCCTTGGGGTGCTCCTGTTTTATTCGTAAAGAAGAAAGACGGGAGTATGCGACTTTGTATTGACTATCGGGAGTTGAACCATGTCACCATCAAGAATAGGTATCCGTTACCTCGTATTGATGACCTGTTCGACCAGTTGCAAGGAGCACAATTCTTTTCAAAGATCGATCTTCGTTTTGGAAATCATTAGTTGAAGAAATGTGAGTTTTGGCTTGAGAAAGTAGCATTCCTTGGTCACGTGGTATCGAAATGTGGAGTATCTGTTGACCCAACGAAGATTGAAATAATACAAAGTTGGGAGAAACCTAAGTCGGTGACCGAAGTATGAAGCTTTCTGGGCTTAGCTGGTTATTATCGGAGGTTCGTAGAGGGATTTTCTCGAATCGCTACTCCATTAACTCAATTGACTCGAAAAGATACAAAATTCGTTTGGAGCGAGGAATGCGAGAAGTGCTTCCAAGAGCTCAAGAGAAGACTTATCTCGGCACCTGTTCTGACAATACCATCTGGTTCGGATGGATTTGTTATCTACAGCGATGCTTCGGGCAAAGGGTTAGGATGTGTTCTCATTCAACATGGGAAAGTCATAGCCTATGCCTCGCGACAACTCAAAAAATATGAGAGGAATTATCCTACTCATGATCTAGAGTTGGCAGCAGTCGTTTTTGCGTTGAAGATCTGGAGACATTATCTGTACGGGGAGAAAGTGGAGATTTATACGGATCATAAGAGCCTTAAATATTTCTTCACTCAGAAGGAACTCAGAATGCGGCAACGACGTTGGCTTGAGCTGTTAAAAGATTACGATCATACCATCCAATACCATCCTAGAAAAGCGAACGTGGTAGCTGACGCGTTGAGTAGAAGATTATATGTGGGAACGAGTGCGATGATGTCAAGTATACGCGTAGAACCAGCTTTGATTGATAAAGTTAAAGCTGCTCAAGCTACGGATCTGGAGCTGATGAAGATGAAGAAGAAGGTGCAAGAAGGTGCCATTCTAGAAGCGAGAATCGATGAAGAGGGAATACTTCGAGTCAACTCCAGACTTTGTGTTCCTAACGATTTTGACTTGAAGCATAAAATCATGATGGAGGCACACAACACACCATTTTCAATCCATCCTGGGAGTACCAAAATGTATCATGATCTTCGACATACATTTTGGTGGAGCAATATGAAAAGAGAGATCGCGGAGTTTATTTCGAGATGTTTGACTTGTCAACGTGTAAAGGCGGAGCATCATGTGCCGAAGGGTCCATTGCAACCACTGGAGATTCCGAAATGGAAGTGGAAACACATTACGATGGATTTCGTTACGGGTCTTCCCAAGGTTTCTCAAGGCATAGATGCGATTTGGGTTATTGTTGATAGATTAACCAAGTCTGCTCATTTCTTGCCGATACGAGAGACTTATTCCCTTGAACGTCTTGCTCATATGTACGTGAATGAGATTGTGAGATTGCATGGCATGCCAGTATCCATAGTTTCGGATCGTGACCCCAGATTTACTTCACGATTTTGGATCAGTTTGCAGAAAGCTATGGGCACGGATTTACGATTCAGTTCGGCTTATCATCCTCAAACGGACGGACAATCGGAAAGTACTATTCAAACTCTTGAAGATCTATTGAGACTCTGTGTTCTAGACTTCAAAGGGAGTTGGGATAAGTACTTACCATTAGTGGAATTTTCCTACAACAACAGTTATCAGGCAAGTATAGGCGTAGCTCCATTCGAAGCGTTGTATGGAAGAAAGTGTCGCTCTCCAATATGCTGGAATGAGGTGGGTGAAGAAACATTATTGGGACCAGAGTTGGTACGTATGACTACAGAAAAGATCCAAATGATCCGACAACGGATACAAACAACACAAGATCGACAAAAGAGTTATGCGGATCTTCATCGAAAGGACGTGGAATTTAATGTTGGGGACCATGTGTTATTACGTGTTGCTGCATGGAAGGGAGTTACGAGGTTTGGCAAGAGAGGAAAGCTCAATCCACTATTCATTGGTCCATTTGAGATCCTTGACCGAGTAGAAAATGTGGCCTATAGACTCGCTTTACCTCCAAGCATGTCTCGTGTTCATAACGTTTTTCACATATCCGTGCTTCGTAAATATGTGAAAGATCCAAACCACATTATTGAGTTAGAACCAGACGAGATAACCAAAGATTTAACGTACGAGGAGGTACCTGTCAAGATCTTGGATATGAAGGAGCATGTCCTACGCTCGAAAATTATACCTCAAGTTAAAGTTTTGTGGAGAAACCATGTTATTGAGGAAATGACCTGAGAGTTAGAATCAGAAATGAAAGCGAGGTATCCTCACCTTTTTGACATACCAGGACGAGGACGAAATTTCATAAGGAGGGGAGGTTGTAAGAC
This sequence comes from Panax stipuleanatus, assembly GCA_020205555.1. Lineage (NCBI taxonomy): Eukaryota > Viridiplantae > Streptophyta > Magnoliopsida > Apiales > Araliaceae > Panax > Panax stipuleanatus. The sequence continues at coordinate 65,598,289 of CM035126.1, forward strand.
CCCAACTTTTATGAATAAAGATTTAATTTTCTTTATATATTATTTCGAAATAGTAAGGTGTTGGGTGAAATGTGCAAATATTTTAAAATGAACAAGTGATTATAAAATATTCTTATTGTCGGGGAATATTCGGTTGGTCGTGGAATATTCTTGTTGTCGGGGAATATTCGTACGACGGCGCAGCTATTTGTGGGCCCCACAACGGAATAACTGTCGGATATAGAAAGCGACATAAATAACCTTTTTATAAAATAACGACGTAGTTATTACCGTTAGTACTGTTGAAATACCCGGTGGATAAAATACAGTAATACGCGGTGTTGCATAGTAGCACACGGTATTGCATAGTATTTCGAATTATTGATTCTTACGTAAGAAGTCACTACTCAATTATTGTTACAGTAATCACTGTTCAATATTTTATATTATTGATTCAATAATTGCATGATATTTTATTGATTCAATAATTGCTACGTTGATGTTTTATATCAATAATTGCTACGTTGCTATGATTGATTCAATAATTGTTACCGTTGATATTTTGTATTATTGATTCAATAATTGTCATTGCACAGTATTTCACATTATCAACTCAATAATTTATATTATTTGAATAATATTATTAGATAGCATTATTGACAATGTCTAAGGAAGTTCTGTCTAGGAGGGGTTATTTAATTGCGCGCCAGTAAGGAGAAGTCCTTATCGGAAGGCCCCCTCTTTCCTGGGAACGACCTGGTTGTCAATATTGTAGTTCTGTAATATTATTTGTGAATAATTAATTATTAATTTATATGATAAGAAAATATTTATTTTGTGGATATAAAAGAAAGAATTAGCGCTGATGTATTTTTATCAGTATTTTGATGTGAAAAATCATCCGTTTATGGATTTCGGATAATTTATGTTTGGAATTTGGAAAAACTTTCTTCTACAAAGTTGTAGAGAATTAAATTTTCTATGGAAAGGACATAGAATTTGTATTTTTCTGACAAAAGGGCTATTTATTATGAATTATTGAAGTTTCGAAAAATAAATATTTTTTAAATAAAATGGTGGGCCCCACTTTTGGCTGTTGTGGAAAAATTCTGATTTTTCAAAACTCACGAGGCGGCTGAAAAAAAAAATTATTTTATTAATTTAGTTTACTTTGACATCCTAAGCTTTTCTTATAAATAGGGTGCTTAGGTTAGAATTGAAAATCACACCAGAATCAGAAGTTTTCTCTCTCTATAATATCGAGCGTATTTTTGTGAGTATTTAGATACTTTGAGTGTTACTATTCAGTGCAAGTTTTCTTCGGTATTATATCCGATATTCCAGTCAGAAGTACTATTCTTTTGAGGTAAGGGATGTTATTTTCTTTCGTAAATGATGTTATTCTCTTCAATATCATTATACCAAAATATTGGCATGAATTTTATTATGAAATTCTTACTTTTTTCGTCCAGATTACTATTCACGTATACGGCACTATTCACGGAAAAATTAAATTTTCTTCTATATGTCCAAGTTGCTTGTTAAAGTTCTTATCTTTGATTGGATCCAAATTTTGAGCTTTATTCTTGATTTTGCTTCATAAATTATTATTATGGAATATTCTTGAACTTTGATAAAATAAAATACGAATCCTTAATCTTTGTCCTTTATCTCATTGGATTCGTTATTTATATGATTTTTCATCATCCTCAGTCCTAAAAGGTGATATAACTGAATATCTTTGGCCTGTAGAGCAAAGATGAATGATTACCTGACGAATATCTTTGGCCGTAGTGCAAAGATGACAGGTGTTGAGATGAATATGATCATTGGTGATACAAATGAATATCTTTGGCCTGTAGTGCAAAGATGAATATTTGATTCGAGATATATATTGATTGATGTTACAGGGATAAAATATTGATGATGGACTTTTAAATCATAGAAGATAGTAGACCTCATTCTCTACTTAACTCTTCTAATGAATTGTTATTTTCGCTGCGAATATTGATCTAAAATTGGTTGTCCATTATATTTTATCTGATTTATTGAAGGCTAACGATAATTTATTTTCCATTATCTTAGTCGTAATATTCTTTACTGGGCTAGTTGAGCTCACCCTTTTCATCTATTGTCCTCTTCAGGAAATGAGAATGTTGCGGGAACTAGTCGGGGGACAGAGTGATGGTCTGAGTTAGAGCAGTAGTAGTCCTCACTATTTCTGATAAATAGTGTGATAATAATTGTAATTAGGACTTAGTTTGAATATTAATATTTTCTACATATTTGTATTGACACTCACAGTTGTGTGGTCGTATTTTGCACGACCGTGTGATATAAAGATTGTATTTGGATTCTGTACCATGTATTTGGCGACTCAGAATGGGTTGGCTTGACTGGACCTATTCTGGGGGCGTCACATATTTTGTTCCTTTTGATAGTCTGTCTGACTGTCTTTCTCTATATTAATAATGCGACTCACCTTTAGATAACACTTGGGATATTATTATCTATGGAAATAGGACTGAAATGGTTGGCACGCGAGATAGGAGACAATTTCACGTGTGAGGAAGGATGGGCACAATTATATATGTTCGTTTGGTAATTCGGATACCTGAATAATCTATTTTTTAAAATCGAACACAAACACGAAACCGAATACCGAGCAATAAATCAGATATAACCAAAATTAGAAAAAAATTGAAAAACTGAAATAATTCGGTTAAAATAATTCGGTTGTGTTCGGTAATTCGATTTTATCCGTTTTTTTCTTTGTCCTAGAGATACCTGTCGTTAGAGACTTTATAGACATATTTCCAAATCATTTGCCAAGACTTTCGCCAAATAGGGAAGTGGAAATTGTGATCGATCTAGCGCGCTAGGAACTGCCCTAATATCGAAGGCCCCATACCGTATGGCTCAGATGGAGATGAAAGAATTGATGGTACAACTGTAGGAACTTTTGGACAAGAAGTATATCCAATAGAGCATATCACCGTGGGGTGCGCCGGTATTGTTCGTTAAGAAGAAGGACAAATCGATGTGACTTTGCATTGATTACAGAGAGTTAAACAAGGGCACGATTAAGAATAAGTATTCGTTGCCAAGGATCGACGACTTGTTTGATCATTTAAAGGGAGCTAGGTATTTCTCGAAGATAGATTTGAGAAGTGGATATCATCAGTTGAAGGTGAGAAAAGAAGATGTACCGAAGACAGCATTCAGAACTCGTTATGAACATTACAAGTTCCTGGTGATGTTATTTGGTCTAACGAATGCTCCTACAACATTTATGGACCTAATGAACAGGGTGTTTAAGCCATTTCTGGATAAGTTCGTCGTGGTGTTCATCGATGATATTATGGTGTATTCTAAAACCAAAGAGGAGCATGTGGAACATCTGAAGGTAACATTGGAGGCGTTAAGAAGAGAGAAGTTGTACACTAAATTTTCAAAATATGAATTCTGGATAGAGCGGGTGCAATTTCTTGGATATGTGATTAACAAGGACGAAATTTCGGTAGATCCATCAAAGGTTTAAGTGGTACTAAACTGGGATCAGCCGAAGACACTGTTGGAAGTAAGGAGTTTTCTAGGATTGGTGGGTTATTGCAAAAGATTCATTCAGAATTTTTCCAAAATCGTGACTCCATTGACGAATTTTACTAGGAAAATAGTGAAGTTCGTTTGGACGGAGAAGTGTGAGGAAAGTTTCTAAGAGTTTAAGAAAAGGTTGAGTACGACACCTGTGTTGTCTCTTTCCGATAGCTTAGGAAATTTTGTGGTATATAGTGATGCATCACATAAAGGACTAGGCTGTGTGCTTATGCGTCGCGACAATTGAAATACTACGAGAAGGGATATCCGACTCACGATTTAGAATTGGCCGTGGTAGTGTTTGCTTTGAAGATATGGAGGCAATATCTCTACGGGGAGAAGTGTGAAATATATACAGATTTCTGAAATATATTTTCACACAGAAGGAATTGAACATGCGTCAGAGGAGATAGTTGGAATTGATAAAGGACTATGACTGCGAGATTTTATACCATCCGGGTAAAGCGAAGTTGTTGCCGACGCCTTAAGAAGAAATGGTCGGGAGAAACTAATGTTGTTAACTGCTCAGGAGCAGTTGATAGATGAAATGACTAAGTTGGAGTTTGAAGTTAAAAGTCCGAAGGAGTCGGAAGAAAAACTATTCCAAATGGGAACTAACCCAACTTTGGTGGATAAGGTTAAAGAAGCACAACTTCAAGACGAGGAATGTGAGAAAATAAGGAAAAGAGTGTCTGAAGGTGAAGAGTTAAAATTCAAAGTTGATAAAGAAGGGTTATTGAGATTCGAGGGAAGAATTTGGGTTCCGCCAGTACCAAAGATAAAGGAGAAAATTTTAAGCGAGGCTCATAGTTCAAGGTATTCGATTCACCTGGGGAGTACGAAGATGTACCAGGATCTCCGACAGTATTTCTGGTGGCCGAATATGAAAAGGGACGTCGCCGATTATGTGGCCAAGTTTTTGACATGCCAGAAAATTAAATTAGAACATCAGAGGCCGAGTGGGTTATTACAACTGTTAGAAATACCAGAATAGAAAAAGGAGCATATCGCAATGGATTTTGTAGTAGGTCTTCCAATGACTCAGAAAGGTTTTGACGCAATTTGGGTTATCATGGATCGACTGACGAAATTAGCGCATTTCTTACCGATCAAGATAAGATTCAACTTAGATTAGTTGGCAAAGTTGTATGTGAAGGAGATTGTTTTAAGGTATAGTGTTCCAGTGTCTATTGTGTCAGATAGAGATCCGCATTTCACATCGAACTTCTGGAAACGACTACAGGAATGCATGGAAACGCAGTTAAGAATGAGTACGACATATAATCCTCAGATCGACGGGTAGAGTGAAAGGATGATATAGACATTGGAGGATATCTTAAGAGCATGTATCATGGATTTCAAGGGAAATTAGGATGATCATCTGTCGTTCGTGGAATTCACTTACAATAACAGTTTCCATGCAAGTATTGGTATGCCGCCTTACGAAGCGTTATACTGCAGAAAGTGCAGAACTCCGTTATGCTAGAATGATGTCGGTGAACGACAACTACTAGGACCGAAATTAGTACAATAGACTGCTGAGATCGTCAAGGTGACCAGGACAAGATTGATAGCTACTCAGGACATGCAAAAGAAATATGCGGATCGACACCAACAGAATCTAGAATTTGAATCTGGTAGATTTGTTTTCTTGAAAGTGTCTCCTTGGAAGGGGAAAATTCGATTTGGTAAGAAGGGAAAACTGAGCCCGAGGTTCATTGGACCCTTTGAAGTTTTGGGAAGAGTTGAAGAAATCGCGTATGAGGTAGCCTTACCTCCGACGTTAGAACATATACATAATATTTTTCATGTTTCGGTATTACGACCGTACAATACCGATTACAAGCATGTTATAGAATACGAACCCTGCAATTTGAAAAAGATTTATCTTATGAAGAAGTTCCTGTTTAGATAGTTGACAAGAAAGAGCAAGTACTCAGAAATAAAGTAATACCTTCTGTTAAGGTAATCTGGAGGAACCACAATGCTGAAGAAGCTACGTGGGAACTCGAAGATCAAATGATGAAAAATTATCCTCAATTATTTGCTTAATTTGTGTGTAGCGATTCTGGGGACAGAATCTTTGTAAGGGGGACAGAATGTAACGGGACGAATTAATCGAGTCGTGATTTTGGGGACATAATCCTTTTCAGGAGGGGAGGATGTAACGAACGAGATTTTTGTATTTGATTTTAAATATTTATTGAATTAAATAAATATTTTGTTGATTTATTTGTTGAGTTAAATAAATATTTGATGGAATTGTTGTAGATTAATTTAATTAAATGCAATATATTAATTAAACTAATGTTAGATAATTTTATAATTCAAAGTGTGAATTTAATTAGGATTATTAGTTAAATAAGTTGTTAAATAATTATAATGTTGTTCTAATTATTTTAATAATTAATTACAGATTTAATAATTATTAAATAAAATTCTAATTAATAAATAAGAATTTTAATTATGTGATAATTTGATTTAATAAGTGATATTGGTTTTAATTTAATTGAATTTAAATAATGTAATTTGATTAATTAAAGTGTGACATTTTGTACAATATAATAAGAAGAAAATAAAAATAAATTGAAAGGAGCCTTTTATGAAATAGCCAAACATGGCCTTAAGAACATGGGATCAGTTGAGCCATGATCCGCTTAACTAATACCCGCGTATAAGCCAGCTATATTATATACGTATATGTTAGTTTATTTGAAAAACATAAGTCTGGAAAACTAAACAGAGAAAAGAGAGAGAGCTTAAGAGAAATTGATAGTGAAGAAGAAGATTTAAAGATTTAAAGAGGAGTTTTTATCATCTTTCTTAATCTAAACAAGGAATCAAGGGTAAATTCTTAATCTCAAAGCTTTTATTTGTGTTCTTCATGGATTAACTGAAAAGTCATTTTAAGTTCTCTATAAAGGAGTTTTCATGGTTGATTTGTTAAGAAAATGATTATAGATGTTTATGAGTATGAATAATCTATTTTTATATGATTTGTATGTGATTTAGAGTAATCAAAATCCATGAAAACATGTTTTATAGAGGAGATTTGAGTTTTGTTATAATATGAACAAAAGGCTTATTTTGGAATCAAAATTAGTGTTCAATTCATGTTGTAATCTATAAATTGGTTGTAGATTGTATTAATACATAAAGAAACAAAAATAATGCAAGCTATATGGACTGATTTGGTTAATAAACGAATCTGTGGTGAGATGATTTGCTAAACATGTTGAAATATGAGTTTTAAGCAAGAACATGAAAATTAAAGGGTTTAAATTTGATGATTGTTGTTGTTATGTTGATATAATCAGTATATGCATGCTTGGTATTGTTTTGTGAAGTCTATATCATTTGGGCATGCTTAATTTGGAGTTTTATGTGTTAAAAGTCGAGTCTTTGGCTTGAAAGCATGCTGATTCGCGAACTGCAGAGTTCAGGTCTGGGGACCTTCGCCCCGACGAGGTTCTCAGTGTTAAATTCTTCGCCCCGGCGAACTTTTTCTAATGTAAAATCTCGCCCCGATGAGAAAATACAGAAATAGACTTATTTTATTTTGGGTTGATTTCAGACCATAGCATGATGAATTAACCTAACCTAATGAACCTAATAACGTTTTAGACATGTAACAAGATACTATAACACATCTTTAACACGTACATGATGGTTTCAAGTTATATATGAACAATTGTAAAGAACTTAAACTTGTGGTTCGTGAAATTTGACATTGTTGTGTAAAGACGTATTGTTGGTCAAATAGGTACATTAGATTTATGTTATGTGGTTGATGTTAATGATCAGAACCTAAACTAAGTTAATAAGTCGAAATGGAAGTGATACTTAAACCTATAAGATTAACATTATTATAACTAATGAATGTTGTGATCCTAAATATGGTATATATAGGATAATTGGAGAACGTGAATTGTAATTTTGTAGCTTACGCATGAGGCACGTTTCCTTACCCTATCTTGATTACAATTACCCAAGTTTCATAACTCTAAACTTTCATTGAGCAAGTTCTTAAACCTTATTTTCATTGAGCAAGTTTCATACTCATGTTTCTAGCTATTCAAAGCTTAATTTATTCAAGTTCATGATTCCAAATGAGATATTCTAATTCTTTTGAAGAAATACTTTGGCTATACAATGTTTATTCATTTGTATATATTTGAGATCCAATCTTTGATTTAAATATCGTTTACATTATTGTATTGAACCCTTGAACGGCTAGTGAACCCTTATTGATTCGACTAGTCCATAATTGATGAGCGTTCTAAATTTTAGAACTATTATTGAAGCTTATCTAAATCAAACTTTCTTTGGCGCGGACTCTTATGTTAAAACTGAGATGAACAACCCTATTATAGGGGATGATAGTACGCGGTAGCGTTAAGATGTTTGTGCACAATACATGGTATGAAGGGTTGATCCCTCTAAGTACGAGAAGTAAGGTCCATATAGTCTTATGACTGTTAAAGGTTTAAAGTAGAAATACTTGATAACCTAGGACATATTTCATGGTCTTATGACCCTCAGATGTACTTTTGATCTTGTTTTCTAATCTTGATTCAAAAGCCGAGCTTTCTATTATTCAGAACTCGTTGATTACTCTCATGTTATTACTATTGTTATTGGTATACTTGTGGGCAATTGTTTGCTCACTCTTGCATAATAACATTGCAGCTAAGGTTAAAAGAGTTGACGAGCCGTTCACTAGTAAGGGCAAGGGCAAGATGAACAAGTGTTGAAGACCTGTTATTTGTTATTTGCAAATGTTGATGGTAAGACTTATTTAATTTTGTTATATTTCCGCATTATTACTTGGGATTGATTTATTTAAGATGTTGTAACCCTTTAATGGGAGAATTTCTATTTTAGTATGTGTTTCATTTATATCCTTATTTATGGGTAGTCAGATGTGATTGTTTTGGACAGTGAACACCAAATCTTGTGGGAATAAAGTACCTGAATTTGGGGGTGTCATATATAAAATTAATAAGAATTGATTTGTAATTTTAGTATATTTTATTTTTATAATTTTTTAAATAATTATACTTGTTACTAATTATCTAAAAACTCATTTTCTAATAATCACAAAAATAAGAAAATTATTATTTTTTATTTTTTCCATTTTTTGCTAACTTTTTTGATTTTATTTTATTTTAAAAAAAAATTATTTCATTTCCATTCAAGAGTGGTCACATCATACATGAGTTTAATGTCAGCTTTCTCTCTCTTATGTGAAATCAGACGTGGCAAACCATTTAAAGTCAACATGATTTAACAGATTTTTAACGGTTTATAAGTAAACAAAAGTATAGTGAGTTGACTGTAAGAAAAAACGGTTGAGTGACTCACTTGTAAGTTGATATAAAGTACAGTGACAAAAAAATATTTATCCCATCAAAAATTAGATCAAATATTGTAATCATCATTCTTAAAATAGGATATAATCATATAAATATGATATATATATATATATATATATATATCATATTATATTATTATCATATTATCATTGATATATAAGTCTTATATCGAACTGTATAAGACTTATTTAGGAATAAGATATAATATATATCATATTATCATATATATATATATATATATATATATATAAAATATTAAATTAGAGTGTATTAGTGGTCAATATTATTATTTATTACATAATTAGTTTAGAATAAATGAATAATACTCCATCTATTTCATAAAAATAGTCTTATTTAAGATTTTTTATAATGAAAAATATGAAATTGTAAAATTTTAATATTTAAAATAATGTGAATTTTATTGATTTAGATTAATTCAATATCTAATAGTCTAATATTATTAACCTTGAAAATTTGGAATGTATTAATACCAAATACTTCCCCCGTTCCTCCGTTCTGAAATATAAGTAATAAACTGATCAAGTATGAATTTTCAAAGTCGATAGGAAATATTTTTAATTCAAAAGGGATGTGATAATTAACTTTTGAATACAATAATTTTTTAGAATTACTTTATAATTTTTTTTTTAATTTTCATAATTATATTGTTTAAAACTAAATAAATTAACTACGATTCTAAGATCAAAGGCTTAAAAGTCAAAGCTATTTAGAAACTTTGTTTCATTTTTTTAAAACCTTTTTGCTTATTCTAATTTTAATTAATAACTCATTTAAATTTCATACAAACGGTACTGTGACATAATGTTTAATTGGATTATTAAGCACTTCTTTTTACCTTGAATATGATAACTTAATTGCATAATTAATAAATTAAAGTTAGTCAATCACTCCCTCTCACTGTCTCACATATATATCGTAAGTCTGTAACATTAAAAAATTCAAAAATTGGTAAAATCAAGTTTGCACTTTTAATTACATAATTGATAGTTGATGTATGTAATATACAATAGTAATTGTACAATGATTATTACTCTATTACTGAAGTCTCGATAGATTGATGACTTGATTTTTCTAATCTCTATATCGGTTTGACAATTTTAATAACTCATGTAAATGTAAGTAACTTTATTGTATCATTCTTTAATTAATGTCAAATTATCATTGCATGATGATTAATGATTTATTTATGTGCTTTATGACATGGGTTATAATTTATTAAATTATTAGGGATGTAAATTATAATAATCCAACAATGATTGTTAAATTTTTTATGAAAATATTAAAATTATTTTAATTAAATTAGAATTTAGTGGTGAATAAGTACACATTATTATTTATTAATTATTTAATAAAAATATTTACTTATAATCAATTATTAAAAAAATAAAAAGATGTTTCAATAACAAAAAGAAATTGTTACAAATTTAACAATTATTGATAAGACAAATTTTAAAATTTAATATGAAATAACCAATTATTTATATTCAGAATTTTAGAAACAATTTAAACATGTAAGAAATCAAACTACTCGAACTGATCTCGAACTTATCGAACCGAACCGAACTTGAACTATTCGTGAACAAAGACGAACCGAACCACATGATTAACGAACATGTTCGATCGAGAAATCGAACGTAACACTATGTGCGAACTCGACTCGACTAGGCGTGCAACTCGAACCGAATGCAAACAGAACCGAGTCGTGAACAGTTCGGTTCGTTTGCAGTCCTTGTCTTCTTATATGCACAAACTTGCAAGTTTAATTTCACTTGCAGTTTGTCGTGTTTGTGAAAAATTATCGGAAAAGAAAAAATAACAGAATACACACAAATTAATATATATATATATATATATATATATATATATATATATATTTACAAAATCGTGATTAGAATATTGGGCAAACCATTATTTACAGAAGATGTAATATCGAGCCTGTTATCGTGCATTTGGTTCAATTTTTTCATTTTCTGTCTCACTTTCCTTCATTTTTTATATCTTTCTCTCCGTGCAGCATAGTGTACATCTCTATGGTGTATAAAATAAAATGAATTAAGATCAATAAATGCTTTTGGACTATGATTTTGTAGGTCCGGATCATTCGGTCGGACTTATATCACGTGACAATATATTTAAATAGGATACTTGGCATTATAGATGTTAGATAGTCCGAGTTGACTTTTATTTCTCATTTCTAAAGAGATTGAATCCTATCTAAATATGGTATTTACAGTTATAAGGAGTCTTATTTTTACTCGGGGACGGAAGTAGTATATTAAGGCAGTGTGGGTAAGCTATAAATACACGACCATAATCTAGGTTACAAGTAATGACACTTTGTCTATTTTTTGCACACTAAAGCATTAACGTGCCTATATTGTTGACGTTTTCTGGCAGATACTTACTGTGACACCCCCAAATTCGGGTACTTGAAACCTGTATTCGGTGCTCCACGATACTAAACATTCAACATACTTCATGCATTAATTACATAAAATTATTACATTCAAGTTATCTATCCAAGGTACGAAGAACTTTAAGTATTTCATTACATAATAGGTATTGTAGTAATATCACAAAAGTCTATCTATTACATATAATAAGCTTCAGCTACTCGGTAACTCTCTCCTTGTCATTGTCCTTTTCGGACCCTCCTACTCGATCTTTCTTAGCTGAAAACATTTATATCAAAGCAAGAATGAGCATTCGATTGCTCAGCAAGTAATAACGATTAACAAATAATATGTGCAAAGAATAAATATTTTCGTTGAAATATGCTTTGATAGAAGAACAAGGCTGTAAAGCAGTTGAAATGTTTATCATCACTCGTTGACAATTTTGAAATGACATATTAAATTTGAAATGCTGACTGGTCATAAGACCATGAACTTTTACTTTTATTTCGAAAAGGTTCTAACAGAAATTCATCTGTGAACCGTTATGCCTTACGGGCACGGTGGATGATCCGCCCGTTATGCACTATATTGATCAATACTATCTAGTGGAACAACATTTGTGTTCATCGTCACCGCCCCCAAGGACACAATATAAAATTTTCCAAATTAGGGTTGTTCTTTCTCAGTCTGGAGTCCAAACCAAAACAAAATAGATGGACAACTCTATCTATTCAATAATATTTCAAGACTTAATGTAAAAGAATTGAAACAATTAAGTCTTGTGTCTAGCTGAAACAAATTGCTTATACGTCTTTTAAACTGTACATGTATACTGAAATTTCATCTAGTAAACACGATATTATCTCAACCATTTTTCGAAACTGATTGGAATAAAATATTATATTACTTTGCATATATGTAAACAATTGCAAAATACTTGCTCAAAGTAAACAGGTTTGAGATACTTGCTCAAAGTGAGAGAACTTGCTCGAAAGTAAATGAATTCGAGATACTTGACTTGTTTGATAACTATCGATATAGTTTTAATTTAACTTCTCTTCACAGATCCTATACAATTATGTTTACATATGTACACATATTAGGTTACAAATCATGTCACATAACATATACTCATGTATGTATATTGTATAACCACATAGGCCACATTCGTTGATTTACATTAACTATAATCTTTTATTCTTGTTTTAAAACCATTCCACGTTTCTTTAGAAACTTTTGTCCGTTATAACCCTTTTATGGCCAAAAAGGTTCTCTCATGGCTTTAGTATATAATTACATTACATTTTGAGTTATAAACCATTTACAACCCATTTTATGAATATTTCTTATCTTGTTAACTTGAGGTTATATGGTTTATGGATGGTTTCTATTGAATATATATAGCTCATTTTTTGTATCTTTAGTTTACATAGCTTTTATTTCTTTGCAATAGTCCATGCGCTAAACCATTTTATAACCACGTAAATGGACGTCTTGTATCGTTAGTTTACATAGCTTAACATTTATTCCTGCGAATAAATTAAATTCTCACTTCGTATGTATATTAGATATATACATATGTCATTTCTTGATTCCGTTCTTATAATCTTCGCTTTTTTATTTTGAAAACCTTTTGTTTTCAAATTTTACGTTCAATATTAACGCATTCCATTTTAACATATAGCTCTCTTTATACTCTGTGACGACCCGAAAATTTATAAGATTTTAAATGATTAAAATAAGGGTTAAAGAATAAAATCTAAATGGAAATTTGAGGATTTATTTAAAACTTTTAAGTAAAACCTATATGGTTTCCTATTTAAATGAGAATAGAGAAAATATGGGTTACAAAATTTTAAAACCCTAGAAATGGAGTTATATGTATTTGAAGGAATGTTAAGGATAAGGTATTGTGATACCTATAAATTTGATGTGAACTGAATAGTGTAAGAAATGTTATATTGATGCATGTGGAAATTTTATTAAGAAAATAAAATTTTACATGAAGAGATGCTATGAGATTAAACGAAGATGAGTATATGTATATAAATATACATATTACTTAGTAAGGTGCTACATAATTTAGAAAGAAGAATGATGAATTAAGTTAAGGATATAAGAATCAAGATAAAACTATGTTAGTAATTAGCATAGCTTGAATGTTGGTCTTGACTGGCAAATAAGAAGATGAATAAGTATAAAGTTATTAGTTAATATGATTAGCAATAAAAATGGAGTAAGTTAAAACTCAAAATTTGAGTTAGAGATAGAATTTTGAGGCATGGACTGCTCAGTTGCGTCCAGAACGTCAAGTTTAGTCAGAAAAGATAGTAAACATAAAATGTATAATGGTTGACTTTTTGGTCAAAGTCAACAGTTAACTTTTATGGAGAAAAATCAAAATTAGAGTTAGGAGTGGAATATGTGATGACTTATGTTGATTATGTAATTGATTAAATAAATATACATTATATAATATGCATACATTTATTTTGTATATAAAGAGCAATAAGAATAAAGTTATGTAACCTAATACATATATTAGGTATGGTAATTAAATAACCTAAGGGTTATAATATGAGAGAATGTTAGTATATAAAAGTATATACTAACTCTAAGAGATTTATTTTATACATCTCAATTAATTTTATAACCTAAGTAAAACAAGTCTAATTGGGTTATGAAATTAAAGATACATGAGTAAGGAATTTATTTTCAAATGTGGGAAATAAAAACTTTAATTAAATAATTAGGGTAGAATAGAATTAAAAGTATTGGACTATAATAATATTCATAGCCCAAGAAATTAATAAGAGAGCCCAACATATTAAATAGAGTGGCCCAAATAAGCCCAACAAGTGTAGGAACTTATTAGTTATTTGATTAAGATATTGAACCCTAATGACATATTCAATTTACTTGAATATAGTAAGTCTAAATCGGGTTATATAAATTAATTAACATTATTGGTTGATGAGAATGTGTATATATCAATAATAATGAGTAATTGTTCAAGAGATAATAAATTTAATGGACGAAGAAAGGTAAGTAATTTAAACAAGTCCAATTAATTATTTAAGTATTGGACTTGTAGATAAATTGATTTAATAGTAATTAAATTGTTTGACTAGCCCAATATATCATGTATGGGGCAAGTATAATGATGACACAATTTAATTGGTGGAGGAGGCCCAAGTTCATTTTTGTTAGTAAGCAAACTATGAAAATCCAAGCCCAAGAGAAATTAAAATGAGAGCCTAAGCTTGGCCCATTTGAGAAAGGATATATTAGTTATTAAATAAATATATGATAGGTTTCCAAACTAAACAGTTTATTTTGATGATAACAAACTTAGTAAATATGATTAAATATAAAAATAGGTAGAATCCTCTCTATATGATTATTATATATTGATTTTAATTATCCTATTTTATTCCTATCAAAAATATTTTTTCATCCTAAAATTGAATTTATTTTTCTTGACCTTGATAAATTAATTATCAAGTGTTAATTAAATTTATTCAATTATTAACATTTTCCAAGGCAAGGAGATTCTTATTCTTTTTTAAAAAGATTTTCTAAAATTCTTATTTTGGCAAAAAGAATTCAAAATCATATATAATGTATATATATATATATATATATATACATATAAGATATATGCATTATATATATAAGTAATCAATGCATGCATGTGTGTGTGGCTCGAAATATGTGTGCAAGTGAGAATGCATGTGTGTGTGCTGCCGTGTATGTAGACCTGGCAAATGGGCGGGCCGGGCCGGGCCGGGCCAAGCGCGGGCCGGACTATTTTTGGGCCCGGCCAAAACGGCCCGGCTTTTTATGGGCTGAAAAACGAAGGCCCGTGGCCCAACCCGGGCCGGGCCGGCCCGCGGGCTTTTGCCTTTAATTTTTTTTTTTTTTTTTTTTTTGCAAAATTTATTTTACACAATCTTTTTATGTCATAATTTTGCAAAATTCAAGTTCCATTAGCTTCATGAGTTAAGGATGTTTGTTAATGCTACAATCAAAACAAATCGAACTCTTTTTTGGAATAAAAAAAAGGCAAGTGGACTCTTTTTTTAGGAGCGGAGGGAGTAGGATTTAACATTTGTAATTTTGTATGAATATGGTTAACTAAGGATGAGTTGTCATCACACATGGGCACATGGCATATGATGTGTATAAAAGAAATATTTCAAACATTATTGTTTTGCTAACTTCTTTTTGATTATTTAAAAAAAATTATAAAAAGAAAATGACATTTAATTGTTAAAATAGAAAGCATACATTTTTTGCGTTTATAAAATGTATTAGAAGTTGATTAAAAATATATGCTTACAAAATAATAGTGATATAAGAGGTTGAGGTTAATTTGATCTAAAAAATTTTAGTCTCAAACAAGTAGTTGTTGTAGCTCAGTTGGTTTAACTCTTATTTAATAAGTTGGAGGTCTTGTGTTCAACCCTCACAAGCATTATTGTTTTAAAAAAAAAAAACTCATGAACGGGCCACGGGCCACGGGCCAGGCCGGGACAAAATGGCCTAGCTTTACATGGGCTGAAATTATAAAGCCCATAGCTCGCTTTTTTCCGGACGGGCAGGGCCGGCCCGCGGGCCCGGGCTTCTTTTGCCAGGTCTACGTGTATGCAATGCAGGAAAAATGTGTGGGCATATTTCAAATGTGTGTGTGCAAGTGTGAAACCAAAAATATGGTGATGTGCATGGTTTTTGGAAAAGAAAAAGGCTTAGCCTTTGAAATTGAAAAACTACCAACATGCATTCCTTTTGAAACAAAAAACCAAGTCATTTGGTAAAACATTTTTTCATGAATGCCCAATCCGTGTGCTTTAGTTTTCATCCGAACCATTAATTTTTCATTCATGCAATCTGAACCATTGATTCAAAAATTAGATTTCAAAAATTACTATTTTGCCCTCAACTTCAAAATCCTATAAATAGGAGGCTTTTCATTCATTCTAAAATTTAAAAATTCACAAAGCAAAGAAAAGCTATATCTCCTTGCCTACATAATCTCTCTGAAAAACTTTCTCTACATCTTCTAATTCAAAGTTCTATTTCTTGAAAGAAGATTAAATTGGTCAAAGTAGTTGAGATAAGTCATTAAATTTTTGTATTTATATTATCTCATATATGCTTATATATATAAATATATTAAAGATAAACTGTTATACACATCTATATATATATCTATATTTAATCTATTAAATATTATAAAAAGTCTACACTTAGATACCGATATTACTCGGAAGAAATTTTTCTTCCGGACGGTCTTTAAATCCTAAGTGGCTTTTTATTAATATTGATACATTATATAAGTATTGAAAAATATTTATATAATTATCAGATTGTGAAACAAACAATTTGGTCAGTACTTAGATACCGGATAACTCGGATGCTATTTCTATAAAATTCTCCGAAACGGTCTTTAAATCCTGAGTGACCAAATTTTCACAACATAGATTAAATATAATATAATATATATATACGTGGGTGAATATTTATCAAACTTAATTGTTATGCACATTTATATATATCTATATTTAATCTATTAAATATTATAAAAAGTCTGTACTTAGATACCGGTATAATTCGGATGTCATTTTTATGAAATTCTCCGAAACAGTCTTTAAATCCTAAGTAACTTTTTATTAATATTGATACATTATATAAGTACTGAAAAATATTTATATAATTATCAAATTGTGAAACACACAATTTGGTCAGAACTTAGATACCGGATAATTCAGATGTTATTTCTATGAAATTCTCCAGAACGGTCTTTAAATCCTGAGTGGCCAAATTTTCATAACGTAGATCAAATATAATATAATATATATACGTGGGTGAAAAATATTTCATCAAGTACTATATAGTTGATAAATCTGTTATATTTGATAAACTTTCATAAACAAGTATTTCAATTATAAACTTACTTATTAAACAAAAGTACTTGTTGCACTATAAGTGATTTTATATGATTTTTTAAGATCAAAGTTATATCTATTCAAAACCATAGAAACACACTCTTTATAAAGAAAATATTTCTAGAATTGTTTAAACCATAAAATTTTTTTTTTATCAAAAGAAAAGAAATTCTTTATAAAACTGCATCAATTTATATATCTGCTTATTTGAAGCATTTCATATAAATGTCTTGAACTTTTATTTATCAATCTTAAAATATATATTTGCTTATTTAAGAAGCATTAACTATAAAAGTCATTTGAACTTTTATAAATCTGTACTAACCTTTATTTGCTTATTTTAAGAAGCAAATTCAAACTATCTTTTTGTAAAAGAAAAAGGGTAGAGTTAGTTTATTTTTTATCTGTGAGAAAGACAAAATTTTTTTGACCAAGACTAGAGTCTTAGAGAGGTTAGCTGGGAGTTGGGTCTCTAGTGAACTTGTGAGGTGAGAAAGAGATTGTTGTTTCAAGATCAGGTTATAGAATAGTTCTGAGCTCTAAAAGAAGGTTCAACTTGAGGAAGGAGCTGGGAGTTCGCTATCCAAGATAGTTAGTTGTGAAGAGTTGTAAGTTGATCTATAACTTTGTAAAGGTTTCTCCACCTATTGAAGGAGCATTTATTACTGGGAGTAATAGGATCTCAAGCCTTGGAGAGGAGCTTGAGACTGGACGTTGCAATATACCCGAGCTGTATATTGTGAATCCGATAAATCTCTGTGCATTGTGTGATTGAATTTTTCTAACTCTGCATATTAATTTCTGACACTATAAATTAATTTGCTAAAAATTCAAAAAGGCCTAAGATAATTTTTTAACCAGTAATAATCCATTCAACCCCTCTTCTAGATAATTATTGGACTTTCAATTGGTATCAAAGCGGTGCTCTTTAACTTGTTTGTTAAGTGAATACAGGCATATCTAAGAGTAGATCCATCTATAGCCTACAATGCTACCGGTTGCAGAGAAGGACTATCAATGTCTAGACCTCCACTATTTGATGGCACAAACTTTGCCACCTGGAAGAATAGATTCAAAATCTATGCCAAGTCACAAGGAATCAAAATCTGGTTGGCAATAGAACGAGGTGAAAAATTCCCACAAAAATTGAAGGTGAAAAGATCATTGAGAAAGATGCAAATGAATTCACCATTGAAGATGAGGAGACCATGAATATAGCCGCCAAAGCTGAGCAAGTGCTTACCAGTGCTCTTATAGAAAAAGAATACAAAAGAGTCAGCAACTGCAAGAATGCTAAAGAAATCTGAGAAAAATTGATTGTAACCTATGAAGGAACCAATCACATCAAAGAAACCAGAAAAGATGCTCTAATCCAAGAGTATGAAAGTTTCAAGTTAGAAGAAGGTGAAAAAATCATTGATATGGAAACACGCTTTTTTAGAATCATTGATGAACTGGAACAACTGGGAAAAGCTTACACAATAAATGAGAAGAATAGAAGAATCCTCAAAGCTCTTCTATCTGTATGGAAAATGAAGGTTATAGCCATCAAGGAAATGCAAGATCTAACTGCATATCCTCTTGATAGCCTTATTGGAAATCTTCGTGCTCATGAAGTCGACATGCTAGTCGAAAAAGCAGGATCAAACACAAATCTCAAAAAAAAGGGATCGCCTTCAAAGCTCTACTAGTTGATCAAGAAAGCGATGATGAGGAGTTAAATGAAGAACTTCTGAGTCTAGATAATAACGAAGTTGCTTTATTATCAAGACAACTCAGGAGAGTAATCCAAAGTAAAGCAAAAAGATATGGCAAAGGCTTTATGAAAACAAACAACAACTTTAGAAACAAGCAAGCCTTCAAACCAAAAGCACAAGGAGCAAACTTCAAAGCCAACAACAATAATTTTAGAAATGCTGGCTCCAATGAAAATTCAAATACATACTTCGAATGCAATCAGCCTGGACACTTCAAGAAGGATTGTCCTAAACTAGTCAACAACAAAGTACTAGTAGCTGAAGAAGGCTGGGATCTAAGTGATGAAGAAGGAACTGCTGAACAACCTGAGGAAATTACAAATCTATGTCTAATGGCAGACAATGAATCATCACCAAAATTTGAGGTAAATTCAGAACATCGATTACCTAGTACTTCATTTGTCACACTTAGTCTAGATAATATAAATGAAGAACATCATGAACTACAAGAAGCATACAATTGTCTTTATGAAGATAATGAAATAATTAAGTAGGATTTTATTAAACTAAAAATTTCATTAGAAAAATTAATTAAAACTAATAGAAATCTAAAAATAAAAAATTCAAATCTAATTATAATTAATGAAACTTTAAAAGAAGAAAATGAGAAACCAGAAAATGACTCTTCAAAAAATCCTGTATAAAAAGAAGAACTAGAGAAATTAAAAATTAAAAATAAAAATCTCGAAATAGAAAATTTAACACTTATTATTTCTGTTGAAAACCTTGAAATTGAAAATTCAACTCTTGCGGTACTTATTGAAAATTCTCAAACACTAAATCAAGAGTTAGAGTAAAGAAATTGAAACAGTCAAGGAGGAAAGTTTCTCTCAACAAATAAAAGAGAAAAATGAAGAATCCACCTTAATAAATCAACTTAGAATGTTGACTATAGAACGGGATGATTTAAACTCAACAGTCATAAAATTTACAAAAGGTAAAAAAAATCTTGATGTTATGCTCAGTCAACAAAGATGTTGTTTTAATAAAGAAGGATTAGGATATATCGGAGAATCTAGTAAGACAAAAGATAAAGGACTCTACCATGTTAAAAGCAAAGAAAAAGAAAGTCATGCATCTCCTTTTTCTAAATGTTCTTACTGTAACAGGAATGGTCATTCTGTTTACTCATGTAATGCCAAAAACGAAAACTATAAAGGAAAAAATAATTTGGGTACCAAAAGGAACTTACAATACACCCATTATCTAGAAACATTCATCAAAATCCTTAAAGATACAATAATAGAGCAAATCATGCATCTTACAGACCTGCTACTCATAGAACACTTGTGTCTACTAAAACTTATTATCCTGTACCAAATTTTGTAAAGGAAAATACAAATGATCCTTATACAAAATGGAAAACTTACCCAAAGGACCCTTCTCATTAAAGGGTACCAGTTTGTGAACTTAATATATGTTGTAGGTATGTCTCACAGTTGACTCTAGTAAAAATAAATGGTACCTTGATAGCGGTTGTTTAAGACACATGACAGGCGACAAAACAAAACTGAACAATCTACAAGCTACAGACTGTGGCGAGGTAACATTTGGAGACAACAACAAAGGTAAAGTTATTGGAATTGGAAGTGTTGGCAATAAACACATAACCATCTCTAATGTTCAATTAGTCACAGGACTCAAAGTACAATCTTCTATCAATTAGTCAATTATGTGATAGTGGCTTTAAAATAACTTTCAGTCCTCATAATTGCTCAATATTCGACCAATCCGAAAAATTAATTTTATTATGTCCTAGAAGTTAAAATGTGTACATGTGTGACCTAGATACATACTCACACCTGGAAAATGTGTGTCTTGTATCTGCCACCATGGCTTTGGCATCATAGGTTAGGACACATTAATATGAAATTGATAAATAACATATCTTCTAAGGAACATGTCCGTGGTCTTCCTAAATTAAAATTTCTAAAACACCATATCTGTGAAGCCTGTGAATTAGGAAAACAAATACATGCATCTCATAAACCTAAACTCACAGTGTCAACCTCTCGACCATTAGAACTCTTGCATATAGATTTGGTAGGTCCTATCCCTAAACACAACATTAGGGGATCTGTTTATATTCTAGTCCTAGTTGATGACTATTCACGATTCACATGGGTTGACTTTCTAAAATTCAAAATTGAAGCGATAAACTCCTTCTCAACATTATGCAAGAAAATTCAAAATCAACAGGAAAACTCTATTGTTTATATTCGGTTTGATAATGAAAAAGAATTTGACAATTCTGATTTTACAATGTTCTGTGATGAGCACGGTATAAGCCATAACTTTTCTGCTCCATACACACCACAATCAAATGGTGTTGTAGAAAGGAAAAATCGTACCTTACAAGAAATGGCCAACACTATGCTAAATGAATACCGTCTTCCTAAATACTTTTGGGCCGAAGCAATTGCAACATCATGTTATATCTTAAATCGAGTTTTACTAAGACCTATGTTGTTGAAAACACCCTATGAGCTTTATTATAAAAGAACACCAAAAATAAATTACTTTCGTGTTTTTGGGAGTAAATGTTTTATTTTAAACACTAAACAATATTTGGTAAAATTTGACCCCAAATCCGATGAAGGAATATTTCTGGGATATTCACTTAACAGTAAGGCTTATAGAGTATTCAACAAAAGAACTCTAGTTGTTGAGGAATCAATGAATGTAACTTTTGATGAATTTGAACCTCCTCCTAAATATAAAGAGCTCGTAGATAATGATGTTGTCATTGAAGACATTCTCAGAAATATGGAAGAACTAAAAACAGACAATACATCTCTACCTGTCAATGTTAATCCTCTTAAAAATTTTAATCCACAGTTAAATGACTTACCTAAGGAAACACCTGTCATTAGAAATTATCCTATAGAAAACGTAATTGGTGATATCGATGAAGGGATTCTTACGAGATCACAAGTTCAAAATCTAGCTGGTCACTTATCCTTCTTATCTCAAATCGAGCCTAAAATCATAAAAGATGCATTGCTCGACGAAGATTGGATTATAGCTATGCAAGATGAACTTGAACAATTCACAAGGAACAAAGTTTGGGAATTAGTTCCAAAACCTGAGGAAACTTCTATTATTGGAACTCAATGGGTTTTTCGTAATAAATTAGGTGAAAATGGAACTGTCATACGTAATAAGGCAAGACTAGTTGCATAAGGGTATAATCAACTTGAAGGAATTGATTACGATGAAACTTATGCTCCTGTTGCTAGAATTGAATCTATACGAATGTTACTAGCCTTTGCATGCCTTAAAGATTTTAAACTATTTCAAATGGATGTCAAATCTGCCTTTTTAAATGGTATTATTGAGGAGGAAGTTTATGTTAAACAACCTTCTGGTTTTGAAGATACTAATTGTCCTGATTATGTGTATAAACTGCATAAAGCTTTATATAGTTTAAAACAGGCCCCAATAGCATGGTATGAATGATTAAGTAACTTTCTGTTAGAAGATGGATTTAAAAGTGGTACCGTCGATACTACTTTGTTCACGAAATATAAAAATAATGATATCCTTATTTTACAGATCTATGTTGATGATATTATTTTTTGTTCTACTAACATTTCTATGTGCAATGATTTCTCTGAAAGCATGAGTAAGAAATTTGAAATGAGCATAATGGGAGAATTAAATTTCTTCCTAGGATTGCAAATTAAGCAAGGAGAAAAAGGTATTCACATCACTCAATCTAAATATTGCAAAGAAATGATTAAGAAATTTGGATTAGAATCTGTAAAACATCTTAACACTCCTATGTCAACTACTGATAAATTAACTGCTAATGAAAATAAAATAAGTGTTGACACAAAGAAGTATAGAGGAATGATTGGTAGTCTTCTATATATTACAGCCAGTAGACCTGACATCATGTTCAGTATCTGTAAATGTGCTAGATTCCAATCAAACCCTAAGGAATCACACTTGATTGCAGTAAAAAGAATATTTCGTTACCTAAAGGGAACTACAGATATAGGTCTATGGTATCCTAAAGGTCAACCATTTGATCTTGTTTGTTTCTCAGACTCTGACTATGCCGGTCATCATGTTGATCGAAAAAGCACAAGTGGCACGTGTCAGTTTCTGGGTGGATGCTTAATTTCTTGGTTCTCTAAGAAACAAAACTCAGTGTCCATCTCAACCACCGAAGCAGAACATATAGCTACTGCACGATGTTAAACACATATATTATGGATAAAACAAACCCTGGCTGATTACAATAAAAAGTTTAACTGTGTCTCAATTTTATGTGATAACACAAGTGCTATAAATTTGAGTAAAAATACTGTATTACATGCTAGATCAAAACATATGGATGTCAGACATCAGTTTTTACGCGATCATGTAAACAGTGGCATTATCAAGTTAAAACATATCGACACAGAATTAAACATTGCAGACATATTCACTAAACCTTTAAGTTTCGAAAGATTCTGCAAACTACGTCTGGATTTAGGTATGTAAGATATCTCAACCTAATTATTATTACACTTAATTAGTTAAATACTTTTTATTTAAACTATGATTATTATTTTTAAAGATTGTATATAGTATCAATATACATTTTTCTTATTTAAAGTACTTATAGTTTATGTAAATATTTCTATATTTTAGAATTAAAGTTATTAAACATGTATAATTTACATAAGTATCTCTTTGCATTTTTTTAACTAATTATCATATAATATATATATTGCTTGAATTTTTTTAAATTATACGTTGAATTAGTAAATACTTTTGTTGATTTAAAATTTCATTTTTTATAGTCAACATAATATACATATATACTTTATTAATATTTAAAAAAATAATAATTAATTAATTACTTTATTTTGTATTAATACGAATATTTGAATTATAAGTATAGTTATATTCTTATATTTACTTAATTTTTTTTTTCAGAAAGATTATTTATTTATATATTTAATAATCAAATTTTAAAATATTTTTTTAACTATTTATTCTTACTTAATATATATATATATATATATATATATATATATATATATATATATATATATATATATATATATATATATATATATATATATATATATATATATATATATATATATATACAGTCCCCTTCAGTTGAGGGATCCCTCAAATAGTGTTATTTGAGGGATGGGTCAACAACCGTTGGATCTGTTTATGGTGGATTTATGTGGCTGAGATTGTTTTACATCTGTTAACCGTTTTTCACACTCTTGGCCCACCACAAACAGATCTAACGGTTCTACAAACAGATCCAACGGTTGTTGACCCATCCCTCAAATAACACTATTTGAGGGATCCCTCAACTGAAGGGGACTGTATATATATATATAAAGGATAAGGCTCTGAAATTAACTGTTCATAAACGAACAAATGTAGGACCCAGTGTTGAAGGTTGTTGATTAGATGAGAATATTTAACACTAATTAGGAATATATGATGGTACATAATTGGGCCAATCAACAACCTTCAACACTAGGTTCTATATATGTTCGTTTACGAATAGTTCGTTTCAGAGCCTTATCCTATATATATATATATATATATATATATATATATATATATATATATATATATGTATTTACATATAAATTATCAAGATCAAATTTGAGCTGTTGATCAAGGAAATCAATCCAACGGTCAAATCAATGCTCAATCCGAGGCTGTCCATTCGAGCCAATCAGAAGCCTCTCTCAACAAACACGCGGATCAAGTCAAATAGCCGTTCGATCATCAACAGAAAACACAATTCAATCTCAGCCGTTAGATTTAAACCAATCGATCGATACAAATTCTGAAAATAACCGGATCAATCCGGACCGTTCATCAAATCTGAGATTAAGCCTCAACCGCTCGATCAGCTTAAGTAACCTAAATATAAATAGCAAAATTAACATTTTTATTTAATTTCTTATTTCTCTCTCTCTCTCTGTTCTGTCGAGTCTCTCTCTTCCCTCTCCACTTCTCTCTCGTTTTTCTCTCAAACCCTATTTGTTATTCATCAAAAATGTTTCATCTTCAGTCAAAATTAGAGAAATCGAAACCGATCAATCGGTTCTACACCTTCGATATAGTCCATCCACCACTTAAAAATCCATTTTTGTTCAAAAATCGCCTACTGTCAGACCACTTCTCTCATTTCTGAACAACATTTCTGAGTTTGACCTTCGGTTCTGAACTACATTTTCGTTCAAGTCTGTTCTGAACTTCGTTTCTGAGTTTGATACACCGATCTTTGATCTTCAAACCCTAGTTCCTCTAGTACGTTATCTTTTATCCAATTGTTTTTCTTATACATATATATTTTACAGTATATAAATACAGTTCAAAAAAAAAAATATATATATAGATAATCTGAATTTTTTTTTGATTCTTATGTCTCAATTTTATTTAAATATATATATATATATATATACATAAATATATATCTTCATATATATATATATATATATATATATTATTTTTTAATATAAATATTTTCATATATATATATATATATATATATTTATATATATATTTTAAATATTTTTCTTAAAAATTATTATTGTCTTTAAACCGATTTACCGATTCTCTTTCTTCTCTACTCTCAGTTCGTCATTTCCTTTGTTTAAAGTCTTAAACTTTTTGTTTTAGATCTTCATATCAGTGTATGAATGTTATTTTTAAATATATATATATATTAGTTTTACAAAATCTTATTTCAAGTTAACTCTCACTCAAATTTTTTTCTTTCAATTTTTTTTTGATAGTTAATTTTTTTTTGGAAAATACGAATTTATTATTTCTGATATTTTTCTTAACCCTAAAACTTTTAAGAAAAACACAAAAACCTTAATTTTTATTTTCTCTTCTAATCTCTGTTGAACCGTAACTTTTACAAACCCTAATTTTTTTAAATATTCTTTAACTTTCTGTTTGTCTGAATAAAAAAGGGGGGGGGGGGGGAATTTTTACTGACTACTATCGATTCGGTTTCACTCACATACATTTTTATACTTATATTTGTGCCTATTCTAACAAACTGTTTTAAGCTTATGTGAATTAATTTGGATGCTGGGCTTGAAAAAAATAAGCAGTATGTATTGTGCGAATAAGCTTGCAGGTAACATTGCTTTCTCTCTGTTTATAGTAGTGCACGAAATGTACTGTTGAAGTTTTTTTTTTCTTTTGAATTTTTTTTTCTGTGCTGATGGGATTTTAGCAAATGATAAATAGTTGTTTGCATTTCTTTTCTGATCACATACTTGCTGAATTGGGATATATGACATGTTTTACTGTTATGGGTTAAAACCTCTAGGTTTGAACCTCTGTTTTGGGATTGCTATGTTTTTCTTGATAATATCTATACTATTTTGGGTTGCTCTGTTTTTCTGACTGGCCTGGTTTATGTGACTGGTATCTACATTTTTCAGAAAAATAAGTTTCTGACAAATCTGAACTACATTTATTGATTGTTCTCTCTGATAGCATGCTCACCTACTTTTTTTTAGCTGAACTTATTTTGACATGAGATCACCATAACAAATGTTGAGCTGCTTGGACTATATTTTTTTTGGTGTTGACCATCTGATTTGTGAAGTAAAATCATAAATTGATTAGACATTCCCTTTTTGCTATACTTAATTATGCTCTATTAGGCTTAAAACTTAGTCACATCTATTCTTTATCTTCTCTGGAATATGTCTGAGACCTGAACACCTATTACTGTATGCATTTACCTCTGTCTAATTCATAGACTTACTTCACTTATCTACCACTTCTATAAATAGGTAATTCATAGACTTACTTCATATGCCCCTTTCACCTCTATCTGTCTTTGTCTATCTGTGTGTCCTTGTCTATCTGCATTCCTTATACTATCTGTATTTTTCAAATGGAAGAAGTTTATTCTTCAAAAAGAAAGAAACTGCCTCTTCTATCTGAGTTACACTGACATATTTGCACCAAAATTACTCACTATACCTGCACAAGTAAAGTATAGGCACTTAAGACACACCCTTATGCCTGGGATGACTACTTCTTTCAATAGTTTCTCTGATTTGTTAGAGAAAATTAAAAATGTTGGTTGGGATTGATTGGTGATTTTCTCAAGTAGACAGATTTACCCTGCTCTTATTACAGAATTTTACTCTCACATGACATTCATTAGAAATACAACTGGTCTGCTAATTGGAATCTTTACTTGCATACAAGGTCAGCAATACATCATTAATGAGGAACTGATTTTAAATGCCTTGCATCTAAACAAAAGTATGTTAGAACTGTCTAGAGTCAATGAATATGTGTATCCGATTAGCATCTCTACCAATAAGTGCATGATATTTAGGCATAATCTGGCTACTGTGACTGATCAGTTGGTACCTGCTCAACCATGTGATAGACCATGCAAAGTAGGGTGTGAGTTTTTCACTCCTCAGTGTCAGTTTCTTACTCGAATATTTAGATATAATCTTATGCCTGTTAGGGAAAACAAACTGTTTCATCCCTTTGACTTGGAACTGATAAAATTTGTCTTGAATCAACATATGCCTTACAATGTGCCATATTTTCTGCTGAGTTCTTTTGAGTATTGTTATCAGCATAATTGTCTGGGTTTTGGTCTTCTCCTCACTTCTATATTTCAATATCTTGGCATAAATGTGGTTAACCACCAGACTCAATATGTTAAGAGTAGCAATATTGTCTCTCATTTAAATCTGCCCCCAAAACCTCTTATGATATTTGATCCAGAAGTGACTGAGTCCCCTGAACCTCACCAAAATTTGTTGTCTCAAATTGATGCCTTAAATAGTTTAACTCAACTATCTCTGAAAAATTAAACCAATATGTTGAGTCAAATAGAGTCCCTTCAATTTTCTGTGCATCACATTAGAGATATGCTATACATGTTGATGGAACTTCAGCAGATATCTGTGCCATCCTACAATCTCTCTGCTGGCACCAGTTCAGCTCAGGCAGCTCAGCCTGAACAGAATCCGACTGAAGACCCTCTTCCTTCTCTTGGCCTACACTTCTCTCATCTATCAGAATTCTAACTATTTGAAAGGATTGTAATATATAAATATATATATATATATATATATATATATATATATATATATACTGACTAACTATTCGGGATAACTGTACGATAACACTAACAAATACTAACTATGCATGGAATATTTATTGCTGTTTATCTTTTCTAACATATCTTCCTGCAGGTTATTAACTTATGTTAAAATACTAACTTTTTCTGCAGGTTAAAATTTTCAGTAAATTTTTCTGCAGGTTCTGTAAAACACTTCTATTCCCCACTTTTTGTAATGACAAAGGGGGAGAAGAAAAATATATTGTTATAACTGCTATATTATTAACTGCTATATCACCTGCTGCACACTACACTGCAATTTTTGATGAGTTAAAATTTTTTAAAAAAATTCACAGATTTCGTTAAATTTAAAACTCATGAAACCACTAAGGGGGAGAAGTTATTAAAAGGGATCAATTGTAAATCAGAAATATTTTTGGTTTGTTGTCATCATCAAAAAGGGAGAGATTGATAGGTCTCCAAACTAATCAGTTTATTTTGATGATAACAAACTTAGTAAATAGGATTAAATATAAAAATAGGTAGAATCCTCTCTATAGGATTATTATATATTGATTTTAATCATCCTATTTTATTCCTATCAAAAATATTTTTTCATCCTAAAATTAAATTTATTTTTCTTGACCTTGATAAATTAATTATCAAGTGTTAATTAAATTTATTTAAATATTAACATTTCCCAAGACAAGGAGATTCTTATTCTTTTCTAAAATTCTTATTGGGAAAAAAGAATTCAAAATCATTTATAATATATATATATATATATACATATACATATAAGATATATGCATTATATATATAAGTAATCAATGCATACATGTGTGTGACGTGTGTGTGTGGGCCGAAATATATGTGTGTAAGTGAGAATGCATGTGTGTGTGCTGCCGTGTATGCAATGCAGGAAAAATGTGTGGGCATATTTCAAATGTGTGTGTGCAAGTGTGAAACCAAAAAGATGGTGATGTGCATGGTTTTTGGGAAAGAAAAAGGCTTAGCCTTTGAAATTGAAAAACTACCAACATGCATTCCTTTTGAAACAAAAAACCAAGTCATTTAGCAAAACATTTTTTCATGAATGCCCAATCCGTGTGTTTTAGTTTTCATCCGAACCATTAATTTTTCATTTATGCAATCTGAACCATTGAATCAAAAATTAGATTTCAAAAATTACTATTTTGCCCTCAACTTCAAAATCCTATAAATAGGAGGCTTTTCATTCATTCTAAAATTTAAAAATTCACAAAGTAAAGAAAAGCTGTATCTCCTTGCCTACATAATCTCTCTAAAAAAGCTTTCTCTACGTCTTCTAATTCAAAGTTCTATTTCTTGAAAGAAGATTAAATTGGTCAAAGTAGTTGAGATAAGTCATTAAATTTCTGTATTTATATTATCTCATATCTGCTTATATATATAGATATATTAAAGATAAATTGTTATACACATCTATATATATCTATATTTAATCTATTAAATATTATAAAAAGTCTACACTTAGATACCGATATTACTCGGAAGAAATTTTTCTTCCGGACTATCTTTAAATCCTAAGTGGCTTTTTATTAATATTGATACATTATATAAGTATTGAAAAATATTTATATAATTATCAGATTGTGAAACAAACAATTTGGTCAGTACTTAGATACCGGATAATTCAGATGTTATTTTTATAAAATTCTCCGAAACGGTCTTTAAATCCTTTGTGACCAAATTTTCACAACATAGATTAAATATAATATAATAAAATATATATAAGTGGGTGAATATTTATCAAACTTAATTGTTATACACATTTATATATATCTATATTTAATCTATTAAATATTATAAAAAGTCTGTACTTAGATACCGGTATAATTCGGATGTCATTTTTATGAAATTCTTTGAAACGGTCTTTAAATCCTAAGTATCTTTTTATTAATATTGATACATTATATAAGTATTGAAAAATATTTATATAATTATCAGATTGTGAAACACACAATTTGGTCAGAACTTAGATACCGGATAATTCAGATGTTATTTCTATGAAATTCTCCGGAACGGTCTTTAAATCCTGAGTGGCCAAATATTCACAACGTAGATCAAATATAATATATTATATATACGTGGGTGAAAAATATTTCATCAAGTACTATATAATTGATAAATCTGTTATATTTGATAAACTTTCATAAACAAGTATTTCAATTATAAACTTACTTATTAAACAAAAGTACTTGTTGCACTATAAGTGATTTTATATGATTTTTAAAAATCAAAGTTATATCTATTCAAAACTATAGAAACACACTCTTTATAAAGAAAAATCTTTTCTAGAATTGTTTAAACCATAGAAAATATTCTTTATCAAAAGAAAAGAAATTCTTTATAAAACTGCATCAATTTATATATCTGCTTATTTGAAGCATTTCATATAAAAGTCTTGAACTTTTATTTATTGATCTTAAAATATATATCTGCTTATTTAAGAAGTATCAACTATAAAAGTCATTTGAACTTTTATAAATCTGTACTAAACTTTATCTGCTTATTTTAAGAAGCAAATTCAAACTACCTTTTTGTAAAAGGAAAAGGGTAGAGTTAGTTTATTTTTTATCTGTGAGAAAGACAAAAATTCTTTGACCAAGACCAGAGTCTTAGAGAGGTCAGCTGGGAGTTAGGTCTTTAGTGAACTTGTGAGGTGAGGAAGAGATTGTTGTTTCAAGATCAGGTTATAGAATAGTTCTGAGCTCTAAAAGAAGGTTCAACTGAGCTTGAGGAAGGAGCTGGGAGTTCGCTAACCAAGATAGTTAGTTGTGAAGAGTTGTAAGTTGATCTATTAAACTTTGTAAATGTTTCTCCACCTAGTGAAACAGCATTTATTACTGGGAGTAATAGGATCTTAAGCCCTGGAGAGGAGCTTGAGACTGGACGTAGCAATATACCCGAGATGTATATTGTGAACCAGATAAATCTCTGTGCATTGTATGATTGAATTTTTCTAACTCTGTGTAGACACTCGAAATTTTCCTTGCCCCAATACTAACCCGGTAGGAGGGCAAAATCGTCAATCAATCCAAATCCTGCCACCAACGCCGGTCCTTCAACCTAAATCTGATTCTAAATATCGGTAATCAAGTTTCGATAGTCAATCGGACCATCAATCAAATTCCGACAGTCAATCGGACCATCAATCAAGTTTGGACAGTTAATTGGACCATCAATCAAGTTCTGACAGTCAATCGGACCATCAATCAAGTTTCGACAGTCAATCGGACCATTAATCAAGCTCCGACAGTCAATCGGACAATCAATCAAACTCCGACAGTCAATCGAACAATCAATCAAGCTCCGAAAGTAAATCGGACCATTAATCAAGCTTCGACAGTTAATCGGATAATCAATCAAGCTCCGACAGTTAATCGGACAATTAATCAAGCTCCGACAGTCAATCGGACAATCAATCAAGCTCCGACAGTCAATCGGCCCATCAATCAAACTCCGACAGTCAATCGGACCATCAATCAAGGTCCGACAGTCAATCAGACCATCAATCAAGCTCCGACAGTCGATCGGATCATCAAGCTCAACCCCGGTCTCAACCCGGGAGGTCAAAATCAACCCCGGTCTCAACCCGGGAAGTCAATTCAACCCCGACAGCAACCCAGGAGGTATCAATCAACCTCGGTCTCAACCCTAGAGGTATTAATCAACCCTTGTCTCAATACGGGAAGTCAAGGCAACCTCGACATCAACCAAGGACATGTCAAGCCATCTCCGATCTCAATCTGGGAAACACAGTTCATCCCCGACAGCAACCTGGGAAGTCAAACTCAACCATGGTCTCAACCCGGGAAGTGCAAGTCATCCCCGGTCTCAACCCAGGACGTCAGGTCAATTTCAGACATCAACCAGAAGCATCACAACAACTCTAGAGCAAAACCTAGAACGACCACGTCAGCCTCAGAGACAACCCTGAGGTCAAAAGACTCGACTGGGATCCAAGACTTGGAATCAGCTCCCGGAAGTCAACCAGCGACCATGCCGACACTACAGGCAGCCCCGGGAGGGGTACAATGGTTATTTCATCAACTCTCAACCGACTTGGTCAAACTCAAGCCAAATCGATGCCGATAAAGTCAGAATGAATCCTAACGACGATCCCGAGTGGCAACTCCGCAAGACAGCTCAACGGACAAATTGTGAGGAATCGAAGACCTGGTTATGAACCCGTCTTCTTGAACCCGAAAAATCGGCGAGAGCTTTTTGGAAAGGTATCGCACGCCTTAAACGGACGCTCCGATCAAAAGTTAGAAAGTTTCCGACCTGACATCGCATTGCTCGGAGTGCACGTACTTCGAGACGACCAAGCCGGGCATGTGGGCCCCACCTAGGGGAGCCGCAGCTCTACCTGCGACTGCCGCAGGTAGAGTGGAGGCTTCCTGGCCTATAAATAAATGTGCGCCCTTGCTCATTTGAAAAAAAATGAAATGCGGCGAAGCCCTGTCAGTTTGATTTTCCGACTTTTACACCTCTTCCAAACTTAAATATTTTCACTCCAACACGTAGATATACCCATATACTACAACATATCAAAAAACCACCGGTAGATTTGGACGTTTAAAGCCTATGATTTGGCAAAGAGCCCGTATTGCAGTCCATTGTAAGTATTTTTACGATCAGAAAGTCAATACTACTACTTTGCACTGCTTTACGCTTGTATATAAAGTTTTATCTTCTAAATATGCCCGGAACTTAGTTCCGTGGCCGTTTTCGTCAAAAATTAATATATTTTTGTTTATAAACTCCGTTTTCAACATTTTTACAATTCGGATTGACGATCCGTCAGCTCCAGCAGCTTCGATGCACTAGCACGCACATTCTGGCAACTTCGCCGGACTGAGTTATCTTCCCAGTCCGGGTTTGGCCTTTTTCTGTATATATTTAACTGTTTATGTACTAACATTTTAATTCTGTCAAGCCCGGATGTCAAATTCGAGGTAGTTTATCGCTTTTATATATATTTACGCATATATAAGCGACTTTCACCATCACTGGTACTCCTATCAGTCCTGGTTGACTATATTTCTGTCAATATATATATATATATATATATATATATATATATATATATATTTTTTTTAAGTCGGCCTGGACTATTCAGTCGGCCTGGACTATTTCGTGGCCATTTTACTGCCTTTGCACATTTTCCCATACTGGGTGCTCTCCCTAGTCACTGGGTGACTACTTTCTGTCAATTTCAATTCTAGTACGGGCATCGGCATGAAAACCCATTGCCCTTATTACTGTATATATATATATATATATATATATATATATATATATATATATATATATTTCATTTCTGTCACAGCCTGAATTATTTTGTGGCTATTTACAATTTTTAATATATATATTTCAATTCCAGTCCGAGCTTGGGAGTGAAAACCCATCGCCCTTTTATAGCTTATATATATATATAACTACTATATATATTGCTTTATTCAATTTATTCAACTGCTGCATTTAATATTCATTTATATATGAATTTACATTGACATTTTTGCGGGCGAACTGGATTTATCCAAATCTCGCCAATTCTAGCTTTCAACGGTTCAAACAGGTCCCGACAGAACCTGGAAGCTATAATGGCTGAGATTTCTTTAAATCTAGGTATTTTTATAGTTTCAGCTTCAAAAGCAACCTCGCGTCCCTTAGATCGCTATCTAGTAGGAACGAGACGCTTCAGCCGTGCGGACCAGGATTTACTGAATGAATCCCTGGTTCTGGCTATCTTGGGATAATTATCTGCTTCTGTACAAATTTGAACTGTGCAGGTTTTCTAGCCACTCATATGTGAGCCTTGGAATCGTGGGATTCATGATTAAACTGATCAGAATCTGATTCCCACGATGGACAAACTACGATTTATAGATGTATCCTGCCATTTTTTTCTGTAAAATGTACATGCACAGACCTTAAAAAAGTTATCCGGATTTAAGGTCTCAACATAGTAAAAATATGGATTGTCATGTCAGCGTCCCTCCAATGGTTTTCATACCCATGAGGAGACCGACACTTTATATTTCTGTGGTCGAGGATGCTTCCCAGCCCGACAAATCACCATTTACATACAGCCTTAAGGCTATAAAGATAAAATTGAGAGTAGCGATATGCTTCAATTCCTAAGTCAGCGTAAGGATTTGATAAAACCATCTTTCAAAACATCACTGTCAATTCAATTCAAAAGCTTTTGCAAATTAAATAATGCCTTTTGCAAATCAAAGCAAAGAAGAATTTTCAAATCAAATCAAACCCTTCGTATATAGGCTCAACGAAGCCTGTCAAAGCTTTCAATCAATTAATCAATAGGCCCAATTTTCAAATAGCATTCACTCACGTATTCCAGTTTTAAGGGAACTATTGAAAAGATTGCGGTACTGTGTTTACACGGGAGTCGTGGGGTGCCTAACACCTTCCCCGCACTTAACCAAGCCCCGAACTCAAAACTCCGATTTCAAAGATCAAGTTTCGACAGTGTCCAGCAAATTGGGCCTCTTTTCATATCAAATTCGGTTGAGTTGGTACAACCATTTTCAAAACTACCAACTGGCGACTCTGTTTAAATCAAATCGTCGACATATACACATGTTGGCTTCTTTCCTAAAAATCCCTTCAAAACCTTTTTTGCAATAAAAAGAATAAGGGTAGAGATAACATAGGAAGATCGATTTGAGGAAAACCGGGTTAGCAATTGACCCGCGATATTTCTTAAATTTTCCAACGTCGACAGGTGGCGACTCTACTGGGGACAGTAGAGGCCTTAGGCCTCTTTCAATCTTTTCAAACATTTCCCTTTCAAAACTATTGAACGCGTGAAATCCTGCGTCTCCACAGTCAATGGATGAGTGAATGCTTCGTCTTTCATTGAATGTATGAATGCTATGCCTTTACATTGAATGAATGAGAATGAATGCTTTAGTGCTTCACACCCATATTAGTGCTTCGCACAAACTGTCATTGCATGCATAAGCGGTAAGGCCAATGTATGTGAATGTATGCTGTGAGTCCCTCCACTAGGAGGCTAACCCCGTTGGTGATAAGTAAGGACTCTGGGGACGACTAAGTCTCCGGGGCTGCCTCCTGAAAATGCACCACCCAGATTCGCTCCAGTTGAACGATCGGATTAACTTCCCTTCTAGTAGATTGCGATGATCTGGGAACCTTCATGCCAAAACAAAAGCCGCGAGAGTAACCTAGGATAGGTCAGCTTCTGATCAACCGAATCCGACGGGATGATTCTTCATGCCTTCCTCTTTCAATTCCATGTCAAGTCTCCAATTACTGAGGAGCACAATGTAAATGACAATAATGAAAGATTTACTTTCCTGTCAAATATCCTGTCATCCTGCCATCAAAACAACTAACCTCGGTTTTGCAGGATAAACTTAAAAAACACACATCATAAGTGCATCTAGTCATTACCTACCAAAGGGAACTGACACTCCTACGTTTTGGTGTAGGTAGGGAAAAATTGGTCCTATCACTAGATCAAAGGCCAGAAAAGTACACGGTCCATCTACGGACATGGCTTCAAGTGCTTCACCAGAATCCACCCCTGTATCTAGGGAAGAGTTAGAAGGATTGAAAAATTAGATAACCGAGCTAGCCGATTTCCTTCGAGAGCAAAACAAGGCCTTCAAAGAGAAATAATCTCAAACACATCCAGAACCAGGAGCATTTGGTAGTGGTGCTGGCGGTCAAGATACAGAAAAGGCCGAAACTCAGATCCATGGACCCCAGAATCAGGATACAATCAACAAAACTCCAGAAATCACCATCCTAAGCAAAGAACAGGAAGCTGGTGACATTCTCAAGAAAATGCAACAAATGGAAGAAACCCTCCGGTCGATCAAAGGAATTGGGGCATTTGGCAGTGTCAACTACTCAGACCTCTGTATATTCCCCGGGGCTCGTTATCCTGAGAAATTCAGAACCCTCGAGTTCGAGAAATATGATGGGTTGGGAGATCCATACACACATCTGAAAGTTTTCATCGGAGAACTCGGATCCTATGCTAAGGACGAGAAACTTCGAATGTAGCTATTTCAGAAAAGTTTAACAAGAGAAGCCAGAGCCTGGTATGCCTGACTGGACAATTCCAAAATCCACAGTTGGGAAGAATTGGCCCATGCCTTCCTCAGCCAATATAGTTTTCAATCTCAGCTAGCTCCAGATCGGTATCAAATTACCAAAATCAAGAAGAATAACACTGAATCATTCAGAGAATATGCCTAACGATGGAGGCGGGTCGCAGCACAAGTCACCCCTGCCATGACAGAATCTGTAATAGTCATGACTTTCATCGATATGCAGGAAGCTTCTTATTATGAAAGGGTCCTGGCAGGCATAGGAAAACCATTCTCTGGAATGATCAAACACGGCGAAATGGTTGAAATGGGACTCAAGTCCGGGAAAATAAAAGACCTAACAGCACTCGAAGCTGTTGCTGAGCATATTCAATTCAGAAAATACGGGAGTAATCCCCGGAGGATCCACAAAAAGAAAAATGAAGAAGTTTCCTTGGTGTTACAAGGACAAAATTCAAGCAGTAATTTGAACAATACCCCCATTCAAAGGAGGAACTATACCCCTTTCCATGCTACAACCCAGCCTTCAAATCCTTCATTCCAGAAAAACATGGAGGTCAGACGTAGAAGGACTTTCACCCCACTAGGGGATTCACTTGAGAACGTCTTCAAACTTCTGACAGCTCAAAAGAAGATTGGCCAACTCCTTCCGGCAACTAACACTAATGCAAGGAACTTCGACCCTAGCAAGAAATGTGCTTATCATTCCGGATCGCCGGGACATGACACACCCAAGATTGTTGGTCCCTCAAGCACAAAATCCAAGATTTGATTGATAATGGAGAAATTGTGGTCACAAAGCCCGATCAATCGCATGTCCAAGACAGCCCTCTCCCACAGCACAAGGAGGAGAGTGTTAACATAATCAACACTTCAAGTGGAGAAGGATCCGAATACCTCCGCTATGTTGAAGAATCAACTCAATCTAACAAGCTTAACCCAATGAGTTGGGAAGCTTTTGAAAAATAATTCCTGATAGAGCAAGAAATAAAGTCTATCAAGGAACAAATTGAGCAGTTGGATGAACTGGTCATCTACCAACATCAACTCACCAGAAAGATGTTGAAGCAAATCCATCAATCTATTGGCATTCGCTCTCCACCAGCGGAAGTTCATTCTAATCAAGATCATAGGCGAACTTGTGAGCTTACACCTTGGACTGACAAGGGGATCGAAGAAGCAAGTGTCCAAGCAGGTAGGAAGTTCCTATTTCAAAGGAATTTCACCAATTTGAACCAGTCAATGGAAGAAATCCTGCAAATGATGATCAACGAGGGAATGGTTGAAGACTTGCTACCTCCGCTGAACCCTCAATCCAGAAAATTCAAACCTGACCAAATATGTCAGTACCATTCCAACTCTCCCGGCCATGATATAGAAGAATACTGGGCACTTCGCAACCTAATTCAAGACCTGATTGAGAAAGGTGACCTAATCAGAGGAGATCAAATCCTCGACATGACAGATAAAGATAGCCTCTGGATCCCTGATGCATGGTATTAGGACACCGTGGCTGTCATATCATGCGATAAAGAATCAATCATCACACCCCTGGTACTGACAGGTAAAGGGGTCCAAGACAAACAAAATTCTATGAAGATGGCTGCACCTCAGCCTCTAATTTTACCCTTTAGGCCTCAGTATCCAATTCTCAGTTTGAATAAGGTCCCATGGAATTACGGGGACATTGAAAGCTCTACTTCAAACAACATTTCCATCCTGTCAAAGGATAATCCATTGTACCTGCCTTAGCGGGTGATTAAACCACTTACCAAAGCAAAAGAAAATGTGGTTGAAGAAAAGATACAAGAGTTCCTCAAAAAGATGGGACACAATGAAATCAAGATAGTGCAAACCTTGAAAGATGCACCCAAATAAATATCCATCCTGGATTTGGTCCTATCATCAGAGGATCATCGCAATATCCTAGTAAAGGTACTAGAATAAGCTCATCTGCCACACACGGTAGACACAGAGAAATTTCGTCACGTGATAGAACATATTTTCAACAACAATGTGATTTCCTTCACAGACGATGATATCCCGGCTGAGGGAAGGGGCCACCACAAGTCCCTGCATATAGCCGTTATGTCCTCTGGATACGTGATCGGAGGAGTGCTTATTGATGGAGGATCTTCCCTCAATATTTGTCCATACGACACATTGGAAAGAATGAAGATTAATCCAAACTGGATCAAAGCCAGTCACATGGTTATCCGGGCTTTCGATGGATCTCGCCGCCAGGCTATGGGGAAATCGAGCTTCCTATAGAAATTGGTCCACACACCTTCTATGTATATTTCCAGGTGCTCAACATAGCCACCAGATACAACTTGTTGTTGGGCAGGCCATGGATCCATATGACCGGGGCTGTTCCATCCACCCTCCATCAGCAAGTCAAGTACATTATCAACGGCAGCCTCATCACAGTGAATGCTGAACTGAAATACCCTACCCACACACATGGGGACATGCCAGTGATTAGCCTGGACGCCGGGGTTGAGCCTGCAAGTTTTCAAGCTCTTGAGGTGAGCGATATTCAATATCTACTAATTGGGGCACCAGCCCTGAAGCCTAAAATTATCACTGAAGTAATGAAAGTGGGCCAAGAAATGGTAGCTGTGGGTTTCCAGCCTGGAGAAGGGTTAGGAAAAAACAAACATGGCAATAAGATGCCAATCCAAATCCCAAGTCAAATGGGAAGAGTAGGACTGGGATTTTCATCCGGGTCAAACCACCAGAATCCTCACAAACATCCCAAAGCGCAAGCCTCCAAAATTCTGCTCCCAGACCTCACAAATGCCGGATGGATGAAACTTTTAAGAAAAATCCAGATTATAGTATCGGCCATGCTGTTTCCTCCGGTCATACCTATCCATGAAAGGAAAGCCCTCAAGCCTGAGGCAGATAGCGAAAAGGGAAAAGAAAAGATCCTGTACGAAGGACGAGACCTATTCGCTAACATGAAAGTCATTATCAACTACGAGGGGATGAATGATGAACTCCCAGATAGTGACGACGAAGATTGTGTTCACTTTCCTCGTAGCAAACAGAGGAACAATCCCCTGAAAAGCCTTGGCCATATCCTAAAGGATGTCTCAGTTGTCATTCAAGACGAGACAGACGAGCACACTTCCAGCATCATCCCTATATATGAGGATCTAACACTGGACAATTGGAGCAGTGTCCTTTGCCTCAATTGAAAAGGGTAAAGGGGCAGACAATCAATTTGCCCTTAATCATGCTTTCATTTACTGCTTACCTTTGATTGCACAGCTGGAGCAGTTACTTTTATCATGCTTTACAAATGCTATATATATTTAAGCAGTTGTATATATTAATGAAAGAATTTTTGTTTTCAGGACCCAAGCATTGGATATGTGTGTCTCTGCTGATCAGATGCCAACCTGTCAACATAACTCCAACCATGATGCAAGATTGAGCTTCGACTTGAGGGATCTTGATCAATAGGAGGAAGATGACTACTATGAGGTGCCAGAGGAGATCAAGGAATGGGTCAAAGACAAACCTAAACCAAACCTCAACCAAACCTCCACCATCAACATAGGAACCTCCGAAACCATCAAAGAAATCCAAATAGGTTTAGACCTCACCTCAGATCAAAAAGCCGACCTGATCGAACTCTTGACACAGTACCAGGATGTACTTGCATGGTCGCATGAAGACATGATCGGTCTATCCACAGACATTGTCATCCATCAGATGCCCATTGAAGAAGGGTTCAAACCAGTCAAACAAAAGCTTAGACGATTGAAACCTGAGTGGAGTCTCAAAGTCAAAGAAGAAATTGTTAAGCAATTCAAAGCCGGGATCATCATGGTATCAACATATCCCGAATGGCTATCAAACATAGTCCCCGTGCCTAAACCAGGAGGGAAGATACAAGTCTGCGTGGATTATCGGGATCTAAACAAAGCCTGCCTCAAGGACAATTTCCCGGTACCTTTTATCCACATCCTGATTGACAATACTGTGCAGTACGACATGTATTCCTTCGTAGACTGCTTTGCTGGTTACCATCAAACCATGGTTGCTGAAGAAGACCGGGAGAAAATAGCTTTTATCACTTCTTAGGGAACTTTTTGCTACTGACGACTATCCTTCGGCCTTATCAATGTCGGAGCAACGTATCTGTGAGCTATGATGGCCCTCTTTCATGATATGATGCACAAAGAAATAGAAGTCTATGTTGACGACATCATCATCAAATCCCGGAGGGAGGATGATCACATAGACCATCTCAGGAAGCTGGTCAACAGGTTGCGCAAGTACAACCTCAAGTTAAATCTCGCCAAATTCTCTTTTGGCGTCAAGGCAGGAAAACTACTAGGATTCCTGGTGAGCAATCGAGGCATTGAGTTAGACCCTGCCAAGATCAAAGCCATTTTTGAAATGCCCGTGCCTCGTACAAAGAAAGAGATACGAGGATTCCTAGGAAGGATCAACTTCATAAGTCGGTTCATTTCCCAGCTCACAGCAACCTGTGAGCCCATCTTCAAGCTGTTAAGGAAGAATTCCTCCATCAAATGGAATAAGGATTGTCAACAAGCCTTCCTTGCCATCAAAAAGAAGCTTGTCGAAGCACCTGTTTTGGTACCTTCGAGGGATGGAGTCCCCTTATTCATGTACCTGTCCGTCAATGCCAATGCCATGGGCTGTATGCTAGGATAGAAGGATGATAGTAGCAAAGAAAGAGCGATCTACTACATCAGCAAAAGATTTAGCAGCGGGGAACAAAAATACACCCTGATCGAGAAGACATGCTGTGCATTAGCATGGGCCGCCATGAGGTTGCAACACTATTTATATGGGCAGACGATGTATCTCATATCCCGTATGGCTCCACTCAAATATGTCTTCAATAAACCAATGTTAAATTGCTGACTGTCCCAATGGCAGTTGATTCTACCGCAGTTCGACATTGTTTATGTGACTCAGAAGTCTATCAAAGGCCAAGGCATTGCAGATCAATTAGCAGAAGCACTTTCAGGAGGGTTTGAGCCCCTAGAGACATATTTCCCAAATGAAGGGATTATGACAATTCAACAACTCCAGTCAGAGAATACAGTCCAACCATGGAAAATGTATTTCGACAGAGCGGTAAACATGGAAGGTTTCGGAGCTGGGGCAGTCCTTATCTCTGGTACAGGTGATCAATATCCTGTGGCTACCAAACTTCAATTTGGCAACACCAACAACACGGCCGAATACGAAGGCTGTATACTGGGGTTGAAACTAGCCCAATCCATGGGTATCAAACACTTATTGGTCTTTGGAGATTTCGAGTTGGTTATCAGACAAACCATCGGCAAGTATCTCACAAAAGAACTGCATTTACTGCCTTATCATCGGCAAGTCCTCAAAATATCCCAGGAGTTCGAAGCAATAACCTTCGTCCACTTTCCTCGGGGTCGAAATGACTTTGCCCATGCATTGGCAACGTTGGCTTCATTAATCTGCATATCCAACAGGAGCGGGTCTCCCAACATCCAGTTCACAAATCAAAAAGCCCCAACGTACGAGAATTACATTAGAGAAGTATCAGACGAAATACCTCATGCCAAGCAACCTTGGTTTTAAGACATCAAGGAATATCTCTGTGATGGATCTACACCCGCTGGTGCAAGCCAATCAGAGCAGAAACGGATTCTCAGAATGGCCCTGAAGTTCTATCTGAGCGGAGATGCACTCTACAAAAGGGATGCTGGAATAGGCCTGTTAAGATGCCTCGACAAGAAGCAAGCCCAAAGACTAATGGATGAAGTCCATGGCGGAGTCTGTGGTCCACAAATGAGCGGCCATCTGCTGGCCAAGAAGATAATCAGAACAGGACATTACTAGATCTCGCTCAAAGCTGATTGCGATGATCACGTCAAGAGATGTTTTCAATGCCAAACACATGGAAATTCCATGCACGCTCCTCCAAATAAGTTGCACAACATGAGTGCACCATGGCCTTTTTCTATGTGGGGAATGGACGTGATAGGTCCAGTCGAACCCAAAGCCAGCAACAGTCATCGATTCATCTTCACCATGATCAACTACTTCACCAAATGGATTGAAGCAGCCTCTTTTCCTAAAGTCACAAAAGAGGTCATGTAATATTCCAAACTTTAAATAGGAATATTAATATAAATAGTAAATATAACTATGATTAATATCTTGTGTGATATGTACTTAACATTATTATTGGAATATATATATAATTATAAAACAACGCATAAGATATAACTGTGTAAATAGGATATAAGGTTTTATTAGTAAAACCCTAATTGATAATAA
This sequence comes from Panax stipuleanatus, assembly GCA_020205555.1. Lineage (NCBI taxonomy): Eukaryota > Viridiplantae > Streptophyta > Magnoliopsida > Apiales > Araliaceae > Panax > Panax stipuleanatus. Next base: position 65,640,909 of record CM035126.1, read on the forward strand.
GGAATACTAACCCTAAGGGTTATAATAAATGAAAATTATAACATGATACATTAATAATGTTATATATTATTGTATACATATATTTAATATGAAATATTAAAAATTTGACTGAAAAAGATTGTAAGAAAACCCTAATTAAGGATTAGGAAACCCTAACCCTAATTATAAAACCTAATTCTAGACTAACAAAACTTAATTGATCATAATTGTTTTTAAATTTTCTAAGGACAATAGGAAATGACTAAATGACCCTTGAATTAAAGTGGGAAATTACCAAAATACCCTTAATGAATGTGAAAAGACTAAAATGCCCTTAGTTTGTTTTGTTTTAAAGGAGATAAGCACAAATCTTTTACTTGGCAAGTAAAAGATTTGCCTTATCAAATTTTACCTCAAGGCTTGACAACACAACCTCTTCATTTAATGCTATAGCCTTACTTGTCAAAATGAGATAGGAATTAGGTTTCTACATTTACTTGAACTTTTCATATAAGGATAGCACCTAAGAACATAAGGCTACGTTTGATACACTTAATGTATACACCCAACTGACTCATAAACAACTCCCAGCAAGCTAGAACCAGAATCAAAAAGAGGAAGAAAGCAAAAAGTACTCAAAAAGGTTAAAAACCTAAGCTTAGTTAAAATTTTAAATTCTGAAAGTTAAATTGTTGTTGTTATTATTTAGATATATTCATTAGTAAGTTATTAAGTGATCTGGGTTGCTAAAACACGAATCCATAACATTTAAAAGCATCAAAATGGAGATTTAAGCAAAACTGTCAAAAATGCAAAACAGGGTCTGACAACGAATATCAGCCCTCTTATCTCACTAACTGTTTGTTGTTTAGGTGTGTTTAAGGTTGGTAGTTGTAGTATGTAATGTTGTTAGTGGATTGGAAGTGATGGGATAGCAATCGAAACACAGAATCGGAAGTTATAAGCAGTCAAAGGTCGTTGACCGACCATGACCGCTAGTTTTCTGGGCAACCCAGAAAGCTTAAGAACAAGCCTGACAGCCTAGTTTGACCAGATAAATCTCTCTCCTGTTAGTTGTTTTAGATGTAAATTGTTAATCAGATTATGCTTTGACGTGGGTACTATAGTACCAGAGCACTCTAGAGCTCTAAACATTAACCGATCGATTGCTATAAAAGGTCAAAACGCATTGACCGTTAAGGTTTTATTTTCGGGTAACCCAGAAACCCAAAAATCGATCTCTGACAGCCTTTTTGAAGGCTAAGGTCTGGCTATAGATTGATATGTATACTCTGTGACTGCTCGATCAAGGTACCCTGGTAGTTAGTCTATAGAGCTCGACGACAAGAACACCAAAATATTAACCGGCCGGAAAGATATAAGACCATAAAGGTCGTTGACCGACATTGACTGGGACTTTCTGAGCAGCCTAGAAAGGAAGAACAGCCTTGGGGTGGTTGCTTTGACCGGCTGTGTGACATTGTAGAGATGTTTTTAGGAAGTAAAGTTACTATAGATGTGTACTACTACGTCAGTACTACACTTCCATTGGATTAGATTGCCCAAAAACCAATTTGATTGCCAGAGAAATTGAGTCAAACCAAGGACCAGCACGTTGACCAACGTGTTTTGGCTGGGCCAAGAACACCTATAGCAACACTTCTGTCGCTAAAGGTCTTTAGCGACAAGCAATATTTGAAAATTAATTTTATTAATTAAAATAAATAGAAATAAAATCTAAAAAATCATTTTTAATTATAATAAATAATTTTTAATATTTTAACATAAAATTTTATTAATATTTAATATATTTAAATATTAATAATAATAAGAGTAATTAATAATAAATTACTTAAAAATAATATTAATGTTTTAAAAATCATTTTAAATTATAATAATTTATTAAAAAATTATAATAATGATTTAAAAATCATTATTGAATAAAATAAATTATTTAAACATAATATTGATGATTTAAAAATCATTTTAAATGGTTAATTAAATATTTAAAAATAATATTAATAACTTAAAAATTATTTTAAATGATATTAAATCATTTAAAAATTATTTTGAGCATTTAAAAATTATTATAAATAATATCTGAAGCATATGAATAAGATATTAAAACTTTTCAATAAAATTATTGAAAAACTAATTTGATAACTATTCAATAAAGCTGTAAAGTACCGAACGGACTCCAAGATCAACCCAGACACTAGTATTTTAATTAGAAATTAATTACTATTATTTCTAATGACTGTTATAATATATATAGGTGGTGAATATACTTTCAAATAACCTAAGTAGCCGATCGTGATAAAAGGCAAGTTTTTTTTAACTTTATTTAATTTCTATATTAAATGAAAGTCATATATAATGGTATACGAACTTGTTATAAATATTATTCATGATATCTGTGATTTAAAAATGGTTATTTCTTATTGTTCAAGCATAACAAATTATATGAGCTGTTGTTTGCGTAAAATGTGTTTGATTTGATATCAAAGCATAAACTGTGGAAAAACCAATATTGCTTGGTACATATATACCTTGACCATATTGGATTGATAGGATGATATGCATACTCCTAGGATATGATTAGGCTGAATTCCTATGAGATATCCAAACAGAACTCCTATATGTCTTCGTGACTCATAGGAATGATAGAACTCCTATAAGTCTTTTATGACTTCTAGGAATGATAGAACTCCTATAAGTCTCTGTGACTCTTAGGAATGTGAGAAAAATACTCTGAATTAAATACTTCCTTAAATTTCGATACGGTGTGAGTATAAACTATAATTGTTTAAAACTTGTTGAGCATTTCAAAGCTCATTCTTGCAAATATTTTTTCCTTTGCAGTCGCGTAGAAGTAATTAGGGGAACAGGTGTTTATTGTATGAATACTAAGAATGTAATTTGTTATTTTATGATGTAATATTTGAACCGTTGGTAAGCAGATACTATTATGTTATTAAATTATTAGTTGAATGGTTTTACATTGTTAATGGTGGTTACAATCAAGTACAGTATCTATATGAACTATACATCTGAATGAAGGTATTGAATGATCTTGAAAGTTCTGTAAGCACTGAGGTAGCTCCTCAGTTCCAAGAACAATCTTATCATTTGTACTGTGAATGTCAGATAGATAGGAATTAATGATATGCGAGAAATATCTGTAAGATCGTAAATCTATACATCCAAGTGAGGGTATCCAGATATGATAATTGTTCTGACGAGAACTCTTAACTGATTGGGATACTGTGAATTTTGGATTTATAGAAGTTATTATCTTATAGAATATTTACGTGAGCACCAAATCTACTACAGGCAATGTAGAGAATTTGGGGGCGTCACAATTTGGTATCAGAGCCTTAGGTTAGAAACCTTAGGAGGAAACCCTTAGGCTATAACTTCAGAAGTAATTAGTTGATAAAGGAGATAAGCTCAAATAGAGTTATTGCGGGAGAGGGAAAGTTGTTAGGGAAGTTAATAGATAAGAATACTAATAAAATAGTACGTTATAATTTTTATTAGATACTAATTGATTTTATAAATCTGATTGTAGGATGTCAGAAGACCGTCAATTGATCATAGTAGAGCTAGCAATTGATGCAGTGCTGTTGCAAATTGTACTCCCTATCCATACTTGGATAGAATGGCCTTCAGGATCTAGGGTCGCTCAGGAAATAGAGTACATGGAGAAAAAGTTGAAGAAGTATGAGAAGATGGTAGAAAAGCTAAAAAGGAGGATAGCAAGAAAGAAGGAAGAACTTTAGACTAAGGAATTTTTTTTCTATAATATAGCTAGTGATAGGGATAAATCGCTAGTCGGATAGGCTATGTAGTTTACTTTCTATTGTGTGTATAACTAGTGATCTAAAATGAGTCACTAGATATGTATATATAGGTTTGCCATGTGAAATACAAATTTCTGTTTATCAAACTGGGATGTTTAATTATTGAATTGGTATTCATACTTACCTATTTGTTATATTTAGATAAATGGCACCAAGAAGAAGACTTCGTGGGGAAATTAAGGAGGAACAGGAAGAGGCAAATCCTACCCAAACCCTGATAAATATTCTGGTAGGAGCTATACAAGGAAGATAAGCAAATGCGATACCAGCTGCACCCAATAACCCAACCACAACTCAGTTTAGGAACTTTAAATTAGTGGGACCACCGGAGTTCAGAGGAACTGATGAACCCATAAAAGCTCATACTTGGGTTACTGAGATGGAAAAGATATTTAAAGTAACAAAGGTAAATGATGATCAAAAAGTAGACTTTGCTACTTTCTTTTTAAAGGATGAAGCTAACCACTGGTGGGTAGCAAATAAAGGGAGAGCTGGAGAAGGTGCCACTAATTGGGATAAATTCAAGGAGTTTTTCTTTGCCAATTACTTTCCAACTTCAATGCAAGATCGTATGGAGGTTCAATTCCTGGAATTGAAACAAGGAGAGATGACAGTTACACAGTATGCAGCCAAATTCAACGAGTTGGCTAGATTTGCATCACATCTGGTAGATACTGAGGCGAGAAAGACAAGGAGGTTTGAAGGGGGACTGAAACCCCAAATTAGAAGTAGAGTATTGGCATTTCAGGTAAAGACATTTGCGGAGATCGTGGAAAAGGCTATTATAACAGAAAAAGAAGGAGAAGCTTTATTGCAATTTAATAAGGAAAAGAGGGTGATTACTGGAAAAGGAAACACGAGTGGGAGCAACAGCAACAACAATAAGAGAAGACGGGAGGTAGCTTTTCTAAACAACCCTGAAAAAGGAGGTTATAATCCTAACAATAATGCCAACAAAGGAGGCAACAACAACAACAATCAAAGGTTTGAGCACTGTCAGATATGTGGAAAGAATCACAAAGGGGAATGCTATTTTAAAGGGACGTATTGTTATACCTGTGGAGAAGATGGGCATTACTCCAAATGGTGTCCACGAAAGAAGGATAAGAGCACGAGTGTTAAATGTTTCAACTGTGGGGAAGAGGGTCATGTGTCAAAGTTCTGTCCAAAACCCAAGAAGGTGAATGTGGGAGGAGGTCAGAATTCTAACAATAAATAAGGTGCAGTGACTACAGGAGACTCAGAATCGTCCGAATGCACAAACTTTCAACATGACAGTGAGGGACGCTGTGGCAGCACAAGATGTGGTGACAGGTATCATACCAATTGATGCTGTAAATGCTTATGTGTTATTCAATTCTGGTGCTTCTTGTTCGTTTGCATTTGTGGATTTTGTTAAAAGATTAAAAATACCATGTGAGGATCTAGATGTACCTTTCAATGTAGAAATTGCTAACAAAGAGATAATCCCTGTCCATACAGTACATAAGAATTGTAATGTAGCAATTCAGGGGCATACATTACCGGTAAACCTTATACCTATACAACTAGGGGAGTTTGATGTAATATTGGGGATGAATTGGTTGGGTAGGCATAAGGCAGCAATTGATTGCAAACAAAAACAAGTAAGTTTAAGGACACCCTTAAAAACAAAGGTAGTGTTTAAGGGAAGTTGTTTACCGAAGCAAGTCCGGTGTTTAACTGTTATGCAAGCTAAGAGATTTCTTCGGAAGGGTGGTACAGGGTATTTGGCCTATGTAGAGGATACAAGGAAAGAAGGGGGAAAGTTAGACCAAATACCTATAATAAATGAGTTTTCGGATGTGTTTCCAAGTGATTTACCTGGCCTTCCACCTGACAGGGAGATTGAATTTGTGATTGACCTTTCACCAGGAACAACACCAGTTTCAAAGGCACTATATAGGATGGCACCAGTAGAGTTGAAGGAGTTGCATGTTAAGTTACAAGAGCTTTTAGATAAGAAGTACATACAACCTAGTGTTTCACCATGGGGAGCACCTGTGTTGTTTGTAAAGAAGAAGGATGGGACGTTAAGATTGTGTATAGATTATCGGGAGTTAAATAAGTTGACCATCAAGAATAAGTACCCTTTACCAAGAATTGATGATTTGTTTGATCAGTTAAAAGGAGCGGAGCATTTTCCGAAAATTGACCTACGATCGGGTTATCATCAACTAAAGGTGAGAAGAGAAGATGTACCAAAGACAGCCTTTAGGACCCGATTTGGACATTATGAGTTTCTTGTGGTGTCTTTTGGGTTAACAAATGCACCAGCTGCTTTTATGGACTTAATGAATCGAGTGTTTAAATCATGCTTGTATAAATTTATGGTGGTGTTTATTGATGATATCTTAATATACTTTAAGACACGAGAGGAACATGTGGAACATTTGAGAGTGGTATTAGAGATATTAAGAAAGGAATAACTTTAAGCAAAATTTTCCAAGTGTGAGTTTTGGTTAGAGGAAGTTCAATTCCTAGGGCACGTAATTAATAAGAATGGGGTAGCAGTGGATCCAGCAAAGATAGAAACAATCATGAATTGGGATCAAACAACAACACCAAAAGAAGTTTGTAGTTTTCTTGGATTGGCAGGGTACTATCGTTGTTTTTTAAAAGATTTTTCCAAAATAGCAACCCCGCTAACCAATTTAACTCGAAAGACTGTGAAGTATAATTAGACGAACAAGTGTGAAGAAAGTTTTCAAGAATTGAAGAAACTGCTGAGTAGGGCACCAGTATTATCATTACCAGATGAAACTGGGGGTCTTGTAGTCTACAGTGATGCTTCACACAGGGGTTTAGAATGTGTGTTAATGCAACGTGGGAAGGTGATCGCCTATGCAACGTGACAACTTAAAGATTATGAGAAAAGGTATCCTACTCACGATCTGGAGTTAGTCGCGGTAGTTTTTGCTTTGAAGATATGGAGGCATTATTTGTATGGGGGAAAGTGTGAAATATACACAGATCATAAAAGTTTGAAGTATATTTTTACACAGAAGGAGTTGAATATGAGGCAGAGGAGATGGTTAGAGTTAATCAAGGACTTTGATTGTGAGATCCTATATCATCCTGGTAAAGCTAATGTAGTTGCAGATGCATTGAGCCGGAAGAATCAATAATGGTTGAATACCATTACAAACATCGAGGTTCTGATAAAGGAATTTGAAAAACTTGAGATTGAAGTAAGAGCTCCATCTAACTCTAATCAGAAGTTATACGTGGTAGAAACAGCCTTAACCTTTTTGGATAAAATCAAAGAGATGCAGGAGAAGGATGCCGCATGTCAGAAATGTAAGGCCGAGATAACTCATGAGAAGAATATTAAATTTCGATTGGATAAGGAGGGAGTACAGAGGTATGAAGATAGAGTGTGGATTCCAGCGGTACAGATGTTGAAAGATGAAATCATAGCAGAAGCCCATAGTTCCAAGTTTGCTATACATCCGGGAAGTACTAAGATGTATAAGGATTTGAGTCAGCATTTTTGGTGGTCGAACATGAAGAGGGAGATAGCAGAATGGGTAAGTAAGTGTCTCACATACCAGAGAGTTAAAACTGAGCATCAAAGACCGAGTGGATTACTACAACCTCTACTGATTCCTGAATGGAAGTTGGAGCACATCACTATGGACTTTTTGGTCGGACTTCCTATCACTCAGAACGGCTACAATGCTATCTGGATAATAGTTGATTGTCTCACCAAGTTTGCCCATTTTCTACCTATCAAAGTTACTTATAATCTCGATCAGTTGGCCAAGTTATACATAAAAGAGATTATTTCTAGACATGGAGTTCCTGTATCCATAGTATCAGATAGAGATCCACGGTTTACTTCGAACTTTTGGAGAAGTCTGCAGGTGCACTTGGGAACCCAACTGAAATTGAGTACAGCATATCACCCTCAAACCGATGGCCAAAGTGAAAGAACCATTCAGACGCTGGAAGATATGTTGAGAACCTGCATTATGGATTTTAAAGGGAGTTGGGAGGACAAGTTACCTTTGGTAGAGTTTGCGTATAATAACAGTTATCATGCCAGTATTGGAATGCCACCATACGAAGCTCTGTATGGAAGGAAGTGTAGAACACCTTTATGTTGGGATGAAGTTGGAGAAAGACAAATGCTTGGACCTGAGTTAGTTCAACAAACCACGGAGAAGATTCGAATTATACGACAACGGTTGCAAGCATCTCAAGACCGGCAGAAGAAATATGCAGATCAACACAGACAGTTAAGGGAATTTAATGTTGGAAGTCATGTCTTTCTGAAAGTATCTCCTTGGAAAGGAAAAATTCATTTTGGTAAAAAGGGAAAGCTGAGCCCGAGGTTCATTGGCCCATTTCAAGTATTAAGGAGAATAGGTGAGGTAGCCTATGAGGTAGCTTTACCCCCAGAGTTAGAACACATTCATAATGTGTTTCATGTGTCTGTACTACGTATGTATAAACCCGATTATAAGCATGTGATTAACTATGAACCTGTTCAGATAGAGAAAGACTTATCATATATAGAGGTTCTAGTGCAGATAGTTGATCGAAAGGAATAGGTGTTGAGGAATAAGGCTATATCATCGGTTAAAGTAATCTAGAAAAATCATGATATTGAAGAAGCTACATGGGAATTGGAGGAAAAAATGCAAGAAGACTTTCCGCATTTGTTTTCATAAGCTGTAATTTCAATTTCGGGACAAAATTCTTATAAGAGGGGGTGATTGTAATATTCCAAACTTTAAATAAGAATATTAATATAAACAGTAAATATAACTATGATTAATATCTTGTGTGATATGTACTTAACATTATTTTTGGAATATATATATATAATTATAAAACAACGCATAAGATATAACTGTGTAAATAGGATATAAGGTTTTATAAGTAAAACCCTAATTGATAATAAGGAATACTAACCCTAAGGGCTATAATAAATGGAAATTATAACATGATACATTAATAATGTTATATATTATTGTATATATATATTTAATATGAAATATTAAAAATTTGACTGGAAAAGATTGTAAGGAAACCCTAATTAAGGATTAGGAAATCCTAACCCTAATTATAAAAGCTAATTTAAGGTATAAACCCTAATTCTAGACTAAGAAAACTTAATTGATCATAATTGTTTTTAAATTTTCTAAGGATAATAGGAAATGACTAAATTACCCTTTAATTTATGTGGGAAATTACCAAAATACCCTTAATGAATGCGAAAAGACCAAAATGCCCTTAGTTTGTTTTGTTTTAAAGGAGATAAGCACAAATCTTTTACTTGGCAAGTAAAAGATTTGCCTTATCAAATTTTACCTCAAGGCTTGACAACACAACCTCTTCATTTAATGCTATAGCCTTACTTGTCAAAATGAGATAGGAATTAGGTTTCTACACTTACTTGAACTTTTCATAAAAGGATAGTACCTAAGAACATAAGGCCACGTTTGATACACTTAATGTATACACCCAACTGACTCATAAACAGCTCCCAGCAAGCTAGAACCAGAATCAGAAAGAGGAAGAAAGCAAAAAGTACTCAAAAAGGTTAAAAACCTAACTCTAGTTAAAATTGTTAATTTTGAAAGTAAAATTGTTGTTGTTATTGTTTAGATATGTTCATTAGTAAGTTATTAAGTGCGCTGGGTTGCTAAAACATGAATCCATAACATTTAAAAGCATCAAAATGGAGATTTAAGCAAAACTATCAAAGATGCAAAACAGGGTCTGACAACGAATGTCAGCCCTCTTATCTAGCTAACTGTTTGTTGTTTAGGTGTGTTTAAGGTTGGTAGTTGTAGTATGTAATGTTGTTAGTGGACTGGAAGTGATGGGATAGCAATCGAAACACAGAATCAGAAGTTATTAGCAGTCAAAGGTCGTTGACCGACCATGACCGCTAGTTTTCTGGGCAACCCAGAAAGCTTAAGAACAAGCCTGACAGCCTAGTTTGACCAGATAAATCTCCCTCCTGTTAGTTGTTTTAGATATAAATTGTTAATCAGATTATGCTTTGACGTGGGTACTATAGTACCGGAGCACTCTAGAGCTCTAAACATTAACCGATCGAATGCTATAAAAGGTCAAAACGCATTGACCGTTAAGGTTTTGTTTCTGGGTAACCCAGGAACCCAAAAACCGATCTCTGACAGCCTATTTGAAGGCTAAGATCTGGCTATAGATTGATATGTATACTCTGTGACTGCTCGATCAAGGTACCCTGGTAGTTAGTCTATAGAGCCCGACGACTAGAACACCAAAATATTAACCGGCCGAAAAAATATAAGACCATAAAGGTCGTTGACCGGCATTGACTTGGCCTTTCTGAGCAGCCTAGAAAGGAAGAATAGCCTTGGGGTGGTTGCTTTGACAGGCTGTGTGAACTTGTAGAGATGTTTTTAGGTAGTAAAGTGACTATAGATGTGTACTACTACATCAGTACTACATTTCCATTGGATTAGATTGCCCAAAAACCAATTTGATTGCTAGAGAAATTGAGTCAAACCAAGGACTAGCACGTTGACCAACGTGTTCTTGGCTGGGCCAAGAGCACCTATAGCAACACTTCTGTCGCTAAAGGTCTTTAGCGACATGTAATATTTAAAAATTAATTTTATTAATTAAAATAATTAAAATAAAAATAAATAAATATTAAATAAATATAAAAAATTCTGTAAAATCATTTTTAATTATAATAAATAATTTTTAATTTTTTAACATAAAATTTTATTAATGTTTAATATATTTAAATATTAATAATAATAAGAGTAATTAATAATAAATTACTTAAAAATAATATTAATGATTTAAAAATCATTTTAAATAATAATAATTTATTTAAAAATAATAATAATGATTTAAAAATCATTATTAAATAAAATAAATTATTTAAACATAATATTGATGATTTAAAAATCCTTTTAAATAGTTAATTAAATATTAAAAAATAATATTAATAACTTAAAAATTATTTTAAATGATATTTAATCATTTAAAAATTATTTTCAGCATTTGGAAACTATGATAAATAATATCTGAAGCATATGAATAAGATATTAAAAATTTTCAATAAAATTATTGAAAAACTAATTCGATAACTATTCAATAAAGTAGTAAAGTACCGAACGGACTCCAAGATCAACCCAGACACTAGTATTTTAATTAGAAATTAATTACTATTATTTTTAATGACTGTTATAATATATATAGGTGGTGAATATACTTTCAAATAACCTAAGTAGCCGATCGTGATAAAAGGCAAGTTTTTTTTTTTTTAACTTCATTTAATTTCTATATTAAATGAAAGTCATATATAATGGTATACGAACTTGTTATAAATATTATTCGTGATATCTGTGATTTAAAAATGGTTATTACTTTTTATTCAAGCATAACAAATTATATGAGCTGTTCATTGCGTAAAATGTGTTTGATTTGATATCAAAGCATAAACTGTGAAAAAACCAATATTGCTTGGTACATATATACCTTGACCTTGTTGGATTGATAGGATGATATGCATACTCCTAGGATATGATTAGGCTGAATTCCTATGAGATATCCAAACAGAACTCCTATATGTCTTCGTGACTCATAGGAATGATAGAACTCCTATAAGTCTTTTATGACTTCTAGGAATGATAGAACTCCTATAAGTCTCTGTGACTCTTAGGAATGTGAGAAAAATACTCTGAATTAAATACTTCCTTAAATTTCGATACGGTGTGAGTATAAACTATAATTGTTTAAAACTTGTTGAGCATTTTAAAGCTCATTCTTGCAAATATTTTTTTCCTTTGCAGTCGCACCAAACGCTCCAGCAGACTCAGGAATGCATACATATGAGTAAAAGTAATTAGGGGAACAGGTGTTTATTGTATAAATACTAAGAATGTAATTTGTTATTTTATAATGTAAAATTGAACCGTAGGTAAGCAGATACTATTATGTTATTAAATTATTAGTTGAATGGTTTTACATTGTTAATGGTGGTTAGAATCAAGTACAGTATCTATATGAACTATAAATTTGAGTAAGGGTATTGAATGATCTTGAAAGTTCTGTAAGCACTGAGGTAGCTCCTCAGTTCCAAGAACAATCTTATCATTTGTACTGTGAATGTCAGATAGATAGGAATTATTGATATGCAAGAAATATCTGTAAGATTGTAAATATATACATCCAAGTGAGGGTATCTAGATATGATAATTATTCCGACGAGAACTCTTAACTGATTGGGATACTGTGAATTTTGGATTTATAGAAGTTATTATCTTATAGAATATTTACGTGAGCACCAAATCTACTACAGGCAATGTAGAGAATTTGGAGGCGTCACAGGTCATCATTAGTTTTATCAAAAACAACGTCGTCTGTCAATATGGACAACCGGAGGTGATCGTATCAGACAACGCCAAAAACCTGAACAATCAAATAATGGTAGAACTGTGCGGCAAGTTCCACATCAAGCATCTCAACACCGTCATCTATCGGCCCAAGATGAACGGTGCTGTTGAAGCGGCCAACAAAAACATCAAGAAGATCATGGAGAAAATGTCCGCCAATCACAAGGACTGGCCTGACCTACTACCTCTCACCCTATTAGCCTACAGGACGTCAATGCGCACCTCTACTGGGGCTACCCCCTATTCACTATTATTTGGCATGGAAGCAGTCCTCCCCATAGAAGTAGAGATGGAGTCTTTACGAGTGTTAATAGATGCTCAGATGGACGAAGATCAATGGTTGCAAGACCGATATCATCAACTGTCCCTGATAGACCAAAAGAGGGCCACAACCATTTTCCATGGACGGTTATTCCAGCAAAGGATTGTCAGGTCCTACAACAAGAAAGTCCGAATCCGATAATTCAAAGAAAATGATTTGGTGCTAAAAAAAATCTTGACCAATCAGGATGAAGCCAAAGGAAAATTTGCCCCAAATTGGGAAGGCCCTTTCATTGTCAAGGAAGTGCTGACAGGGGGAGCCATCTGGCTACAAGAAATGGACGGGAACGAATTTCCCCAACTCATCAATTCAGACATCGTGAAAAAGTACTACGTCTGAAGCACATGCATACCCGCATCTTGGTCCTACAAATTGAATTAGGTTCGGCTTTTCACTAGGGAAGCATGAACTACGAATGACCTGATCTCCCTTAACCCAGGAGTACGTAGACAACCATCTATGGTGCGGTCAAATCAAACAAAAATCCAAAGAACTTTTAAATTCTAGCATCAAATTCCAAAGCTCATCGAACCAAATTCAAACCACAGATAAACTCTTTTTAAGCCTCTTCAATTAAGCAACCAGAACTACTAATGACCTGATCTCCCTCAACCCGAGAGTACGTAGGCAGCCATCTACGACGCGGTTTGACCCTAAAAAAAAACAAAAAAATGGAAGACCAGTTCTAAGACACCGAAGACAAATAAAAGCTAAATGCAGTTAAGCTGTCTAGCTACCAGAAAAAAAAATGCGGTTTGACCCTCATCGCTCTCTGCAAATGCTGCATCCTGAGAAATCAAAGTCTCCTCAATCTCAACATATACTGCATCTCTGGCTGAGCGAACCTCGTCTCGCTCCATAATAGCAGTATCCAAAGCAGAGCGAAGCTCCTCCCGCTCAATCAATGCAGTATCCAAAGCGATCCTTAGACCATCCCTCTTAGCAAAAGCTAAATCTCTGCCAGATACGTCAGCCAACATCTGCACTCTAGCTGAGTCTCTCTCAACGGTCATCCTGAATAGAGAATCTAATAAAGCTAGATCTGTCCTTGTGGGAATAATCGGGGGATCACTAATCAAAGCTACCGCTAAATCTATGAACAACTCATCCTCAGTAGGAGAATCGGGATCTTCCATGGGCTCCTCCTCGTCAGAATCAGCAAGCGGAGGTAAATGAAGCTCTACTACTGCGACTGCGGTCTCTGCCTTTAACCATACAGAATACTCCAGAGAATGACCCGGATGTCTACTGGAGAACGCAGCCCTCTCCCTGTGAGTCCAACACTCATAGACTCTAACCAAGTCGGCCGGTGACATCGATGAAGCCGACATCCTCTGATCAGCAGAATCTTCAAAGAGATACATACTCTGCCACTGATCAAACTGCTCCATGATTGTCAATGGACGGTAGGTAGTCAACCCTCTCAGTCCTACCAGAGGCAAATAATCCATGCCAGATGCATGAGTAATGAAGCTGAACGGGGTCGCCATCCTTGAGCATAACAAAACTGCGAACGGATGCTTAATATCTGACAAAAATGCTAACCAGGACTCTGAGTCAACGCAATTAAGCGGGCAGAAAGAGTAAAATGAGGATATCTCGTAGCTAAAATAATAGGCATGAGGCCTAAATGATCCAATCGGTCGTATGTGTGACATCAACCACATATACAGCACGACCGAGCTACCCCAGAAAACCCTGTTGGATGGGTACTACAATAGGTGAGCGACCTCAGTGTCTCCACCAAGATCATAAGGATAATGGTACTACCCTACCTAAGGGCTCTGACTACAACAACCAATCCCACATCTAGGTGATCTAAACGTAATGGCATGTAAACATACGCCACAAGGCACATCAGCAACATGTCTATCCTGGTTGTTTGCCAATCCTCTGCGAAAATGATAAAATCTCCGACGTCACGGTCGTAGCTATCAAGCTCACTATAGCGCTCTATCAAGAAGTCAAGGGAGATCACATGCCCTGAAATGATCTCATCCATGACTATGCTCGGCCTAAGACCGGACAATCGAGTAAACGATCTCTGCATATCATTGATAGCCGTCCGAGCACATGGCGACTCTAAATCCAAGCCAGTAAATCTCTGGTACTCCTCCAGAGTAGGCGAAAGCTCACACCGCCCAATGCGGAATACCTGTCTCTCCGGCACCCATAGGGGTAGGACGCTATCAATTAAGCCGTCTGAAACCCTGAAATCTACAAGGGCCATTGAATGCCCCAGCATCTGGTCAACTGTCCCCCTAGTTGGAAAAGGCAGACTATCATACGATGACCGCAACGATGCAGCCACCTCTGACCGTGGCAAATGCTCTATACGGCTAACTACAGACGTCGTCATCTGTAGCACTATCTAGAGGTCAAGTCAAATCGCAGCTGTCTGAATGCATACACATGATACATACATGATGACAATGATATAAACATGGTGCAATAGATAAAGATGACAGAAATATCTATAAAAAGCTATCTACTGCATACATCATCCCTATATCCTGGTACAAAGTGAAAGGAAGAATAAAGGGAAATGGGGCACCACCACCCAGCTAATACAGTGGTTTATTAAAATGATGGCACAGACGTCGAATAGCCAAAACAGTGGCTAACCAAAAATATAGCTGCCATATCTATCACAAGAAGTCAAAGACCTCAGTATCAAACTGATTGACCTGCTCCAGATCCTCTGTCTGTACAAAGCTGCTGGGATCAGGCATATCTGGGCTGTATAAGGGAGGATCTGCCCCTATATAACTGCTACTAAATAGACCTGAAGAGAGGCCTGCTCCAGAGCTGGATGGGTCAAATAAAGATGCCTCTAATGGATCTCGGCCAAGGTGTCTGATAAAGAAATGAGCCTGGTCTAACTCCCTGGTCAGATGTGGTATCTAGTCTGTATGAGTAGGCTCTCTAATACAAGCTATCCAGTCCATCATCATCACGGACCCCGGCACCATGTCTGCCATAAAATGGGTGGCACGAGTCTGAGCCCCTATAGTGCGAGGACTCCACCAATTGTAGAAGGCTGCCTGACTGTATGGGCCCTCTGATAGATCAAAGTCGTCTATACCCTCCAAAGGGTTGTCTGTCAAAGGCACGGACAATGGCCAATGATGCCAAGCAGGAGGAGCAATGGGAATGCGGATCTCCCCTATAATGCTCCGAATGGCACACTCTCCCAGATAGAGCTCCCAGCCTCCCTCCGTCAATATAGGGACTCTGCGGGTCGATAATCCAAACTCCCTACCAGTGGGGAAACCTCCATCAAATCCGATGGTCAAATGCTCGGATGTATACGGCGTCCAGGTGATCGAGCCCGTCGTCAAAAGCTCCAACTGTAGACAGGCATGAGTGAATCCCTCAGTAATAGGGACCTCCGTTAAAATGGAGTGATGCCATCTCCGTCCACGTGGATAGGTCTCCAGACCTAATGCTGAAACGGGCCGTAAGCAAGGAAGCCTCTCAAATGCCCAAAGCTATCTATGGAAATATCAAAAGTCCTCAGTGACCAAGACTGCCAAAAGAAAGTGCAGAAATCAAAAAGGTACAGAAAGACTTACTCACCAGCAAAAACTGATGGGATCCTAACCAAGCCTCCGTCACACCCTCCGAAAGCAAGGGCATGCCTCGGAGAAAATAGGCAGAGGTATAGGAGGCCCAATCAAAGTCACTGAGGTGCTCTATATGCTGAGTGGTGCTGATCAAAGAAAAGGACACCGTTGACGAGTTGTCCGCCACAAAACAACCTCTGATGATTGACAAAAACAATCGCCTCAGAATGCAATTTCTAGCCCTCCGATCATCAGGCAGAGGTAACTGCAAAGTCCCGTCCTGGGCATCTATACTGAAGGGACCAGATCAGACTGCCAGACGCATAAATGCCGACTGAGGGACTCCCAATAGGGATCTAACTGCGGTGGGTGAAATGTCAAAGACGACAGGCACTGTCTCGCCCTCAAACTCAATGCCGGTGATAAATCTCCAGTCCATAGGAGTCATCATCACCTCGCAATCAAGCAGATGAAGGGACTGAGTTTGGTGGAACCAGCGCTCAGACAAAGCCCTCATATACCCCCAAGGGCAACGACGGGGCAGGATCGAGAAGAAGGCCTAAAATCCCCATCCATCCATGATCTCCCTATAATCCTCGTGCAGAGTCTGATAGAGGGAGTGCACACTAAACCAGTTCCCTCGAGGCTGTGTCAAGCCAGGGACTTGCATCAAAAATTATCCCATGTCAAAAACCTGTGCCTTGAGAATGGCCAGAAGATGGGAAAAGAGTCCAGAGAAAAGAAAGACTTTAAGTCACCTCGTTGGCCTAAAGATATCTCGAAGGATGGCGACTTAAGTCGCCCAGCAACTCCTGTGTCTGCACAGCAATGCCCGGGACCTCCGCACGTGGAGCCTGAGCTGGAACAAGAGCAATAAAAGCAGCCTCCTCGTCATCAATGTTAATGGGCTGCTCCTCTTGTGCTGGACGTATCCTGCTCTCTACTAATCTGCGAGGCGTCCTAGCTGGACGGGCCTGTGGGACGGCAGAAGCAATCCTCCGTCTAACGCCTGATGAAACCCCGGTAGAGCTACCGGGTCTATCGCGATCCATCGTATACACCAGTACTCGAAATCACCTCAGACAGGGTGTGGTAAGCCTAAAACCTGTGGCTTATTAATTAATCAATCCAGCTTACATATCTAAGTCCTAAATCATGCATGGGTCCATCAAAAATACCCCATACAGTTAAAACTGCATGTTTTCAAAATCTCAGAAGCTCAAAACCTGAATTGGGTCAGTCAAAAACTCCCCACAGAGTCAAACATACATGCTTTTCAAAACCTAAGATTTTGGAAAATTTTGCCAGAGTCTCCTTTGTAAAATGGACTGTCCACATGCATACAGGCATGCCTAGGTGGCCATTCAGTAGCACACCTACCCAAAAATAGAAACAGTTCATATTTATTGAAAAAAAATCAAAAACCAGCCTCACATGGTCTCCAAAATGCCATAGGCATTTTTAGTTGAAAGTCCAGGCTCACTAGGCCTCAAAAAGGATGACTAAATTGATCAAAAAGAGGAAAAATTGATTGTCTCAGAACCTGAATTTTCTTACATCCAAACATGCATTACAGTAAGATATGAATACATATGTAGACAAAAAATTATTCACAGGTCATATAGACATACATTTTTCATACATTACGTTTAAAAGCACCCTAGGCAGTTCACATGCTTTTAACGGTCAAAAACTGCGAAAGAAGGATGAAAAATGTAACATGTGTTGCGCTGAACGTGTAGGAACTGACGGATTCAGAATCTGACTGCCAGAACTGTAGCGCCCCCAAATTCGGGTCCCCAGAACCTCGGACCTGGTACGTTACGATACATCATTTCTATAACTTATGCGGAAGATATAAACATAATTTGTTTATACATTAAACTTTACACATAATCCCTAGGGTCGAGAACCTTCACTTGATACCTGAATTCCATATCCTATCCGACATACAATGTCATTATCATACAATACTATTATAAGATTTATCTATAATATAAACCAATGCTGGAATTGTCTTTGTCTTTGCTTGTTTCCGACGTATTCGTCCTAATCTACAATGTTTATCATGATATATCAAGGGTGAGCAACAATTTTGCCCAGCAAGTTTAAGTTCAAAGAAAGATATATCATGATTAAAAAGAAATAATAAGCTAACAAACTTTCAACAATATAAGAATTGTGAAAGAACATGAATCAATAATGATGAATAACTAACAATGAACATGAACAAATTTAACTGAACCTTAGGGTAATGAAGGTGATCAGCCTTTCATACCTGATGAACATATGCAATATGCACTAAGTGCGAATCAATAATCAGTATAGATGTGAATAATCAACAATGATTAATCACGAACATGCTCTACAATAACAACTCGAGTTCGAGTTAGGAAACTTTCCTGAACCGTCGATTATAGCTACGCAATTTAAGTTAATCGCTTTATTGAAAAGACCTATCAGTTATAAGATTTGATCTTTCAATTAGTATAACATACCTTATCCCATAATGCTATTACTTTAAAAGTAAACCATCTAACACTTAACCACATATTCAAATATTAGATATCCTCAATATCATATATATTTACAAGTCTAAACTTAGCAGATATCGAGTCTTTAATAGTATTCAATATAGTATACTGAGTGGTTTTTCACAAACAACTAATAAATTAGTTTTCGTCTCGTCTACACTGTTTTCACAGTGAGTTAGATCGGTTACTAATTCGTAGATACCTTCCCCATATGAAGGAGTCGTTTAGCCCAGCTACTATACATCAACCATTGAAGGGTACGATTGCACTACCTTAGACTTAACACTTACTCATTCATTTATAAGTTATTATTATAACTAGGTAAACTGTTTACTATTCAAGAGACTTAATATCTCATTTCAGTAAGCTGAAACCAAACTGTTTCCTATTCCTGACATTTCAGTTTCCATTTCAGCATCCTAAATTGTTCATTTCAGGAAGCTGAAATTCTATTTTTACGAAAATATCAAAATAGTGTATTATTTATCTATCCTTTGGCCAATCATATATACATATATTCCATAAACAAAAAGTATTTTTCTGGAATTTTTTTAACTCCCTTAAGTATTTTTTAAAAATCCATTTCTAGGTAATTCCTTAAGAAATTTGCTACATTGTGCTTAACTCCAGAAATTCCCAACTCTTGGCGGGATCTTACACATGTTAACGTGAGCTTACAGTTTAAATTCCGTGGCCATCGGAGTTATACAACTCCGGTTATAGGGATTTTTGTCGAAAAAAAATAAATATTGAAATGGTTATAACTTCCTCAATTTAAGTCGGAATGAGTTTATTTTTGGACACAAGCTACTTTATCTTATATATTTTCATTTCCCAAAAGATTGGAATTTATTACACAAATTAAGTGGACAAAACGGCCCTTACAATTTCCAGACAGCCTACTTTTTGGCATTTTTAGTTTTGGCGTCCTTTGCTAAAAATAGTCCACACGGAAATCTATAACTCCTTTTTCAGTGATTCCACTTGGAAAAGTTAGAAGACTTGTAGATATAACTCCATAAATTGACCACACTCAAAAATTCAAAATACAATAGGAGATATGGTCTTTTGAATTTCATGTTGCGTTTTCTAAAAATCTAATTTTTCCTTGTTGATTTTTAAGAAACCTTCTATATTCTCACCTAATAACCCACATAACCTATCATCAATCACAAAAATACATACCAATACATCATATACCCATGGATCTAATATGATCCATGATCTAATACCTCAAATAATCACCAAACACAAGATAAACACAATCAAGTAAGAAATTTGGGGTTTTCTAATTTTGAGAAATCTAATTTCTATTTCTTAGTTTAGATTCAACTCTTGATCCATATTAATTTACTTATGTAAAAGTAAATGTAAATACTTTAACTTTAGCTAAATATTTTTAACTTTAGTTAAATGTTTTTACTTCAGTAAATGTAAAAGTAATTTACTTTAACCTAAGTTAAATGTTTTTAACTTAAGTTAAATGTTTCTTACTTTAGTTAAATATTTTTACTTTTAACCTTAAGTAAATGTAAAAGTTACTTCGGTAAATATAAACCGCTAACTATAGTTTCTATTTAAAGGAACTCAAGTGTTAGAGTTTCCTTAGGTTTTGAATGATCAAACCTCATAGAGGTCTCTACTCCTTCACTCCCTCTTCTCTCTACTAGTGCTGAGATGTACGAGGCAGTATACGACAGTAACGTGGAGCTACATGGTTGAGTTGGAGAGCTCGAAGAAACCATCCAGCAGCGGGATGAGACTATCAAGGAGATGGATAGGGAGTTAGAAGAAGTGCAGTGGAAGCTAATCCATGTAGAGCATGATAGAGACGAGGCCCGAGCCGAGATAGCAAAGCTGAGATAAGATATCCAAGAGGAGTCGAAGAAGCGTGCCAGAGCTGAGGAGACAAGCTTGGGGCTACTCAACGAGCCGATCGAGCTGAAGACGAGGCTGAAGCCAAGAGGGACAAGCTGAGGGAAACAGAATACGCATTCCATACGGCCATATATAGGGCCCAAGATCGTGTCTTCTATTACCCAGCTTAGTTCTAAGGTTTACTATGGTACGTGATGGACCAAAGGACAGCGTTTCGGGTGATGGAGGAAGAACGAAGAGAGGCTGTGCGACGTCTTAACATGCCTAGACAGTAGAATCCTTAATTATGTGTTTCTTTTTGTAATAAATATAAATCCCATAATTTGAGATAATAATGGGATAAGATAATAATGTAATCCTGCAACTTGTTCCATTTCAGGAAAGATGATGTAAATAGCAGATATGCTATCTATTCTATGTTTTTAAAATTTATGAGTAATGAATAAAAGAAGTTTATTGATGTGCTATGTGTTCTATGTGAACTGAGTTATTCAAACATTTAAGTATGAACTTGAATACTTAAGAATTGAATAAAGGATCTAGTAATAATATTTTCTTAACAGAAAAATGCCTCCTAGAAGAAGACCTACACGTCAAAACCCTGAGGGTTCAACGAACAACAACAACAATAACGATGGGACGAATCCCAACTCGGTTCAGTAGTTGGTGAACCTACTGACGGGAGCACTTGCGAATCAGCCGCAAGTGCAGGGTACTACTTTTAAAGAGTTTAAGGTAGTAGGATCACCTGAGTTCAAGGGATTGACAAACCCTACAGATGCCCAGACGTGGGTGATGGAGATGGAGAAGGTCTTCGACGTGGCTAGGGTTAGCGAAGACTAGAAGACTGCATTCGTGACTTTCATGTTGAAGTCGGATGCTAGTTTCTAGTGGCAAGCCAATAAGACTAGAGAGGGAGAAGGAACGATACTGTGGGAGCGTTTCGAAGAGATGTTCTTTGAAATGTACTTTCCCGTGAGCTCGCAGAACCAGATGGAGGTCCAATTTCTAGAGCTTAAGCATAGAGGGATGACGGTGTCGGAATACGCCACAAAGTTTAACGAGTTGGCCAGGTTCGCTACTTACCAGGTCAGCACGGATGCTAGTAAGGCGAGGAGAATTGAGCGGGGACTGAAACCCTGGCTCTACAGTAAGGTCTCTATGTTCCAGTTGAACACGTTTGCAGCTGTGCTAGAAAAGGCCATTCTCGCTGAAGGAGGGAGTGACGCCGTGACTAAATTCAACCATGAAAAGAAGAAGAAGAATGAGACGAAAAACAAGGCTGGTGGTAGCGGGGCTATCCATCAGAAAAGGAAGTGGAACGACAATACCTCTGCTGGGAGTCAGCAGGGAGGCCAGCAGAAGAGGAAGCTAGAAGCATGTGCAACATGCGGGAAGAACACACTGGAGTGTGCATGAAAGGGAAACGAGTGTGCTACAACTGTGGTCAGGAAGGTCACATCGCGCCGAATTGCCCAAACCCGAAGAAGGGAACTTACTACACATGTGGATCCAAGGATCACAAGGCTCGTAGTTGCCCGAAGAAGCCAGCGGCAGGGTCAACAGGAAATGGAGGAAATGGCAGCGGCAGCACCCTGACTATCGCTGGACCATTACTACTGCAGGCCGTTCGACCCACTGCCCACACGTTCAACATGACGGTGCAGGACGCTGTGCAGTCAAAAGATGTGGTGGCAGGTATTATTTCGGTCAATAGTATAAATGCATATGTATTATTTGATTCAGGTTCTACTTGTTCATTCATATCTGATGACTTTGCTAAGACCCTAGACTTACCTATAGAGGAATTAGTTTATCCCTTAAACATAGCGATTGCGAATAGGGAGGTTATTCCAATTAGGTTTGTTTATAAGAAATGTAGATTGGACATTAAAGGTCAGGAATTAAGGGTAGATTTGATTATGATAAAACTTGGGGAATTCGACGTCATATTGGGGATGGACTGGTTGTTCAAACCTGGGGCGATAATCGACTGTCAGAAGAAGTCGGTAAACCTTACGATTCCGTCGAAGTTGGTGTTCTATGGTAGCAAATCTCCTAGACAAGCGAGTTGTCTGACGGTTATGCAAGCCAAGAAACTTTTGACGTAAGGCTGTGTAGGATATCTAGCCTACATAGTAGATAAGCGTAAGGAGAGCCTGAAGTTAGACGAGATACCAGTGGTTAGGGAGTTTGTGGACGTGTTTTTGGACGATTTACTAGGACTTTCACCAGATAGGGAGATAGAGTTCGTGATCGACTTAGCGTCGGAGACTGCTCCAATTTTGAAAGCTTCGTACCAAATGGCTCCGATCGAGATGAAGGAACTGATGGTTTAACTTCAAGAATTACTAGACAAGAAGTATATTCAGCCGAGCGTTTTGCCGTGGGGAGCGCCAATTTTATTCGTAAAGAAGGAGGATGGATCAATGCAGCTTTGCATTAATTATAGGGAATTGAACAAAGTTACGATCAAGAATAGGTATCCTTTACCTAGGATTGATGACTTGTTCGATCAATTGAAGGGGACTAGATACTTCTCGAAAATTGATTTGAGAAGTGGGTATCATCAGTTGAAGGTGAGAAGAGAAGATATTCCGAAAATGGCTTTTAGGATTCGGTATGGTCATTATGAGTTCTTAGTGATGTCATTTGGTCTAACGAATGCCCCAGCTACATTTATGGGCTTAATGAATAGGGAGTTTAAGCTATTCCTGGATAAGTTCGCAATGGTGTTCATAGATGACATCCTGGTTTATTCCAAGACCAAGGAGGAACACACTGAACATTTAAGGCTGACCTTAGAATCGCTGAGACGAGAAAAGCTTTATTAGAAATTCTCAAAATGCGAATTCTGGTTGGAACGTGTGTAATTTCTTGGCCACGTGATCGACAAAGATGGGATTTCGGTAGATCCGTCGAAGGTTGAGACTGCAATGAATTGGGATCAGCCAAAGACGCCATCTAAAGTGAGGAGTTTCTTAGGATTGGCGGGCTATTACAGAGATTTATCCAAGACTTTTCCAAGATTGCAATTCCATTGACGAATTTGACTCGTAAAATAGTTAAGTTTGTTTGGACGGTAAAGTGTGAGGAAAGTTTTCAGGAACTGAAGAAAAGGTTGAGTACTGCGCCTGTGTTATCCTTACCAGATAGTACGGTGAATTTTGTGGTATATAGTGATGCCTCACATAAGGGATTAGGCTGTGTGCTAATGTAGAGCGGCAGTCATTGCCTATGCATCACGCCAACTGAAGGATTACGAGAAGGGGTATCCGACACATGACTTAGAATTGGTGGCAGTAGTGTTTGCTCTTAAGATATGGAGACACTACTTATATGGAGAGAAGTGTGAAATATACACAGATCATAAGAGTCTTAAGTATATCTTCACCCAGAAGGATTTGAACTTGCGCTAAAGGAGATGGTTGGAACTAATCAAGGACTACGACTGCGAAATACTTTACCACCCTGGTAAAGCTAATGTTGTCGCCGACGCTTTGAGCTGAAAAGGTCGGGAGAAGCTGAACATGTTAACTGATCAGGAACAGTTGATAGAACAGATGGCTAGATTAGAGCTGGAAGTGAAGTTTTCGAAGGAATGAGATGAGAAGTTATTTCAAGTAACTACTGGTTCTACTCTGGTAGACAAAGTGAAAGAAGCACAACTTCACGACAAAGAATGTGAGAGGATTCGGAAGAGAATAGCCGATGGCAAAGAGTTCAAGTTGAAGATCGATAATGAAGGTCTGCTACGATTTGAAGGAAGAATCTGGGTACCGCCAGTACCAGAAGTCAAAGAGGAGATTTTGAGCGAATCTCATAGCTCGAGATATTCTATTCACTCTGGGAGTACGAAGATGTACCAGGGTCTCAGGTACCATTTCTGGTGGTCGAATATGAAGAGGGATGTTGCTGAATGCGTTGCAAAATGTCTAATGTGCCAGAAAGTCAAAGCAGAACACCAGAAACCTAGCGGATTTGTGAGCCGCCAAATCCAGGTCCCCAGAACCTTGGACCTGGTACGTTATGATACATCATTTTTATAACTATTGCGGAAGATATAAACATAAATTGTTATACAATAACTTTTATAGCATAATTCCCAAGGTCTGTAACCTTAACTTAATACCTGCATTTAATATCCTACAGTACATACAATGTCATTTGTATCTAATACTATTACCATTTTAATCGTATAATAATTCCATCCTGAAACTTGACTTTGCCTTTGACTGTGTCCGAAGTTTCGTCTTTAATCTGAAATGTTTATATGATATAGCAAGGGTGAGCAACAAGTTTTCCCAGCAAGTTTAAGTTCAAATGAAGATATATCATGATTGAAAAGAATAATAAGCTGACAAACTTTCAACAATATAAGAATTATGAAAGAACATGAATCAATAATGTTGAATAGCCAACAATGAACATGAATAAGTTAACTGAACAATATGGTAATGAAGGTGATCAGCCTTTCATACCTGATGAACATATACAATATGCACAACGTGCGAATCAATAAATCATAGATGTGATATAATCAACAATGATTAATCACGAACATGCTTTACAATAACAACTCGAGTTCGAGTTATGAAACTTGCCTGAACCGTCGATTACTGCTACGCAATCTAATTTAATCGCTTTATTGGAAAGACCTATCAGTTATAAGATTGATCTTTCAATTAGCATAACATACTTTATCTCAAAATACTATTACTTTAAAAGTAAACCATCTAACACTTAACCACATACTGTATCATATAACTTGTGAATTAACACTTAGTCTTTCATTTTATAAGTCCTTTATAATCTAGTAAGCTGAATACCTAATCCAGCAACCTAGGTTCAAATAACTTCTTGTTTCCTAACTGACATAACTAATCTAGTAACCTGGATTCAAACTGAATTTCAATTTAGTAAACTATTTTCTAATCCAGCAGACTGGATTCAACTGACCTCCAATCCAGCAAGCCTGGATTCAAACTGACATCCAATCCAGCAAGCCTGGATTCAACTAACCTCAAATCTAGCAGCCTGGATTATCCAAACATCTCATTCAGTAACTTGATGGCCAATCCATCAAACTAGATTGCAATCCAGCAATCTGATGGCTAATCCAGCAAGCTGGATTCCCCTTTTTAACCAAATAATCTTATTGTTTTTTTTATATTTTGTCCACACATAAATTCATGTATTCCATACATAAAAATAATTTTTTAGAAATTTTTCAACTTCCTTAAGTATTTTTCAAAAATCCATTTCTAGTTAATTCCTTAAGAAATTTGCTACATCACACTTAACTCCAAAAATTCCCAACTCTTGGCGGAATCTTACACGTGTTATCGTGAGCCTCCAGTTTAAATTTCTTGGCCATCGGAGTTATACAACTCCGGTTATAGCGATTTTTGTCAAAAAAATACAAATATTGAAATAGTCATAACTTGCTCAATTTAAGTTGGAATGAGCTCAGTTTTGGACACAAGCTACTTCATAACATATATTTAATGTACTAAAATATTGGAATTTATTATATTAATTAAGTCACCAAAACTGCCCTTGAAATTTCTAGACAGATTGCTTTTTTGACTTTTCAGTTTTCGCGTCCTTTGCTAAAAACTGTCCAGACAGAAATCTACAAAGAATTTTTCAGTGATTCTACTTGGATCCGTTAGAAGACTCATAGATCTAACTCCAAAAATTAACCACACTCAAAAATTCAAAGTAGAATGGGAGATAAGGTCTTTTGAATTTCAGGTTACGTTTTCCACAAAAATAAATTTTCTAATCTTTGTGTTTTGTAAGAAAACTTTTATGATCTATTGATTAATCCAACATTAGCCATCATAAACCATCATAACACATATTAATACACCATAATATCAATGATCTATCATGATCTATGATATATTACACAAAATCCACGAAAAACAAAATTTATACTAAGAAAATTAAGGTTTTCAAACTTTTTATAACATAGTTCTTTTTTCTTGCTTTTGATCTAACTTTTAATCATCAAAAGTTATAGATCTACACATAACACACTTATTAACATGTAGATCTAAGGTTTTGGAGTTTTGAAATCTTAGATCCAAGTTTTGATTGAAAATACACAAAATAAATTGAATAAACTAGTTAAAGCTTATACCTTTGCTAATGATTTCTTTCTTCTTCTTCCTAGAGTTTGTTTATGGGACTAAGAACACACAAAGATTTTCCTCTCTCTCCCTCAAGGCTGGCTGAAATTATCGCCTCTCTGTTATCTTTAGCAAATCTAAGCATATCTCACCAAATCTCTCCATATCTTTCCATATTTTTACAAAATCTATCCAATATCTTTTCTTTCTGTCTCATAATCTTTAGCAAATCTAAGCATATCTCACCAAATCTCTCCATATCTTTAGTTTGCTTGCAAATCTAGCCAAAAGATTTAATCACATGCTTCATTCCCTTCCCTCTTGGGCCGCCCACCTCTTCATCTTCTAGCCCATTGGTTATTTATTTTTTAATACTTTATCCACTTAACAAATATTCCACCAAAAATTTCTTAACAATTGGGCTAAAGTCTTAGGCTCCAAATTAATTCTTTTGGGCTTGCTAATAAAATAATTGGGCTATGTAAATTAACATAGTCCATTAATTTTAATTCTATCATACCCTAATCATTTAATTCGGGTTTCTATTCACTCAATTGTAAATCAAATCCTTACTCATGCACACTTAATTACATAACCCAATTAGACTTGTTTTTATAAAATTAATTAATTGAGATAATAAAATTAATTTATTAGGTTATTAAAAATATTAAATACTAACATCATTTTCTATTATAACCCTTAGGTTATTTAAAATTTCCATACCTAATATATATATTAGGTTACAAGACTTCATTCTTAATTCTCTTTATATGTTAAATAAATATATAAACAATACACAAAATCATTTAAGTCCTTCATAAAATTTTTAAATCCATACTCCATTTCCAGTCTAGGTCTTATTATTTAACCTTTATTTAATCATTTAATATTTTATTAATCTTATAAATTCTTGGGTTGTCACATTCACCCATTCTTCTAAGAATTTCGTCCTCAAAATTACAGCCTACTAATCCCTACTCCATTATTTCACCAAAACTAGGTTTTCGACTTAACCTTTATCTAATTTCAATCTTAGTTTAATGAGTACATCTTGTTTTCTTCTATGAGGAACTATTCTATCATCACATTCTACCCAGACTTCTCCCCAAGGAGTTAAAAAAAACTTTTCAAATTATGCTGAGTGGCTATGAACTTTCATTTTTCAATTTCGAAAAGGTTTAAACAGAAATTAATCTGTAAACCGTTTTATCTTAACACCAACATGTGTAAATTTGATACCAATTTGCATTACCTTGACACCAACTTGTGTCATTTTGATACCAGCTTGTATCACTTAATGCGGACACCAACTTGTGTCGGATACCAACTTGTATCCATTGGATACCAACTTGCATAAGATTCCGCACCAAAATAATTTGGCTTGGAATAAATTCTCAAAGAATACTTGAATTTCATAAACATTTGTCTAGCTAAATCAAATAACTTTAGACATATACCAATAATTTCAATATCAATCAAAACATGTGTCTGGCCAAATTTAATTGACACTTGACTTTTCTTTAAAATTTTGAAAATAATTTTATGACGTCATTATACCGCACTGTATTTACAGTCCGTTAAAGATTATGTCATTTTTGTGACTTTGTCATAAAACAATATACCATAGTGGGCTGACGATCTTTAGATCACATCCAACACTAGGCAATACTGCATTAATGACTTCATCGTTTTTATCATCCTTGCATCAGGTTCCATGATGCATTGATGATATATAAAATATATTTTGATATTTTAAATAATTTTTGTCTAGCCGAAATAATTAGTGTAGACTGTTCTTTTAATCCATTCAAAACTATTGAAAATCATTTTTGAAATTATCATGTCACAACAGGTAACGATGTGTCAGGGTCCCGAAGTCCACACATACACAATTATAACCATGTTTTGAAGATAAAAAAAATTCATTTTTGCTGTTATCATGCAGCAATAGGTAACGATGTGATAATGGCTCAAAGTCCATCTCCACACCCTTGTCACCATGTTGTGAAAATAACAAAAATTTATTTTATTTCAAAAAAGGCACATCAGTGCGAATTTAGGTTGATGTCAAAAATTTCAAAGTCTAGCATAGCTAGAGGATTTGGAATACCTATTCTTCCACCATCAACATCAATTCTTTTAATGATCAATTGCTTAATAATTCTATCTAGTTCTATTATCCTCAATCCTTCATTCACAATTTTCCTATACCCCCGTATAGTTCATCAAACATACCACACTTTATGAGTTCAGGAACTTACCACAATCATATGGGTTTTGGAACTTATCCTAGTCAGACCAAAGTCGTCCATTCGTTGAGGGGTTCCACCATACGACTATGAGTCATGAACTTACCATACGTATGAGTTTAAAGAACTCGCACCTAATCTTATATTCTCTACCTATCCGTTATACACATGAGAAAAGAATCACCTTCTCAACATACATATAGCGAATAGCGCGACACTAACCTTTCAATGATTATCAAAATGATAAACTAAGTAGTCGTTAAACCAAGCACAAAACCCCCGCCCATACAAAGGTTTGTATAACTCA
Source organism: Panax stipuleanatus (assembly GCA_020205555.1). Taxonomy (NCBI): domain Eukaryota; kingdom Viridiplantae; phylum Streptophyta; class Magnoliopsida; order Apiales; family Araliaceae; genus Panax; species Panax stipuleanatus. The sequence continues at coordinate 65,670,170 of CM035126.1, forward strand.
GCTATCACATGAGTCCTCAATTGAAATCCCACATAATCCTAGCTCCCTCAATACTCGATACGAATTTCATTTAATCTGTATCTACAATTCACAACTCTTTCCTGAGTTTTAATAGTACAATTTCATAGTACCACTGTCATATAGCAATTCTGCAATAAAGTTTTCAATCATTTGATTGATCATCTGTCCTTTTATGACCTCATCAGATCACGTTGTGATCTTATATTATAATCGTGTTATATTATGATTCTTTTCTGTGTCATGATCGTTTTGTTTTACGATCTTCTTTTCCTTTATACTTTTAGTCTTTTAGACTCTATCTATTCATTACTACTGTAAATCTTTATTATTAGAGTTAGGTAACTCTGTATCATTATTACCTGTCAGGATTCTTCTTTGAATCTTATTGACTTACCAATACCTTGCCCAAATTCATAGCTTAGAACTTAAACTCTATTTGAGTTTATTCCTATTCCTCACGTAGACACTCAAAATTTTCATTACCCCAATACTAACCCGGTAGGAGGGCAAAACCATCAATTAATCCAAATCCAGCTACCAACGTCGGTCCTTCAACCTAAATCTGATTCCCAATATCAGTAATTAAGTTCCGACAGTCAATCGGACCATCAATCAAGTTTCGACAGTCAATCGGACCATCAATCAAGTTCCAACAGTCAATCGGACCAACAATCAAGTTCTAACAGTCAATCGGACCATCAATCAAGCTCCGACAGCCAATCAATCAAGCTCTGACAGTCAATCGGACAATTAATCAAGCTCCGACAGTCAATCGGACCATCAATCAAGTTCTGACAGTCAATCAAACCATCAATCAAGTTCCAACAGTCAATCGGACAATCAATCAAGCTCCGACAGTCAATCGGACCATCAATCAAGCTCCGACAGTCAATCGGACCATCAATCAAGTTCCGACAGTCAATCAGATCATCAAGCTCAACCCCGATCTCAACCCGAGAAGTCAAAATCAACCCTGGTCTCAACCCGGGAAGTCAATTCAACCCCGGCAGCAACCTGAGAGGTATCAATCAATCCAGGTCTCAACCCGGGAGGTATTAATCAACCCTGGTCTCAATCCGGGAAGTCAAGGAAACCTCAACATCAACCGAGGACATGTCAAGCCATCTTCAGTCTCAATCTAGGAAACAAAGTTCATCCCCGGCAGCAACCCGGGAAGTCAAACTCAACCCCAATCTCAACTTGGGAAGTGCAGGTCATCCCCGGGACGTCAGGTCAACTTCAGACATCAACCAGAAGCATCACAACAACTCTAGAGCAAAACCTAGAATGACCACATCAGCCTCAGAGACAACTCTGAGGTCAAAAGACTCGACTGGGATCCAAGGCTTGGAATTAACTCCCGGAAGTCAACCAGCGACCATACAGACACTACAAGCAGCCCCAGGAGGGGTACAACGGTTATTTCATCAACTCTCAACTGACTTGGTCAAACTCAAGACAAATTGATGTCGACAAAGTTAGAATGAACCCTAACGACGATCCCGAGTGGCAACTACGTAAGACATCTCAACGGATAAACTGCGGGGAAACGATGACCTGGTTATGAACCTATCTTCCTGGACCCAGAAAATGTTTTTTCCCATGTCATTGCGACACTCTCAGCGAGAGCTTTCCGGAAAGGTATCGCACGCCTCAAACGGACCCTCTGATCAAAAGTTGGAAAGTTTCCGATCGGACATCGCATTGCTCAGAGTGCACGTACTTCGAGACGACCAAGTCGGGCATGTGGGCCCCACCTAGGGGAGCCACATCTCTACCTGCAACTGCCGCAGGTAGAGTGGAGGCTCCCTAGTCTATACATAAACGTGCCCCCCGCCCATTTAAAAAAAAAACAAAACGCAGTGAAGCTCTGTCAGTTTGATTTTTTGACTTTTACACCTCTTCCAAACCTAAATATTTTCACTCCAACACGAAGATATACCCATAAACTACCACATATCAAAAAACCACTGGTAGATTTGGACGTTTAAAGCCTACGATTTGGCAAAAAGCCCGTATTGCAGTCCATTGTAAGTAATTTTACGATCAGAAAGTCAATACTACTACTTTGCACTGCTTTACACTTGCATATAAAGTTTTATCTTCTAAATATGCCCGGAACTTAGTTCCGTGGCCGTTTTCATCAAAAATGGATATATTTTTGTACATAAACTCCATTTTCAACATTTCTATAATTCGGATTGACGATCCGTCAGCTCCAGCAGCTTTGATGCACTAGCACGCACATTCTGGCAACTTTGCCGGACTGGGTTATCTTCCCAGTCCTGGTTTGGCCTCTTTCTATATATATTTAACTGTTTATGTACTAACATTTCAATTCTGTCAAGCCCGGATGTCAAATCCGAGGTAGTTTACCGCTTTTATATATATTTACGCATATATAATCGACTTTCACCATCACTGGTACTCCTATCAGTCCTGGTTGACTATATTCCTTTTAATATATATATATATATATATATATATATATATATATATATATTTATATATTTTTAGTTGGCCTGGACTATTTTGTGGCCATTTTACTGCTTTTGCACATTTCCCCATACTGGGTGCTCTCCCCAATCAATGGGTGACTACTTTCTGTCAATTTTAATTCCAGTACGGGCACTGGCGTGAAAACCCATCGCCCTTATTACTGTATATATATATATATATATATATATATATATATATATATATATTTCATTTCTGTCACAGCCTGTATTATTTTGTGGCTATTTACAGTTATATATATATATATATATATATATATATATATATATTTCAATTCCAGTCCGGGCTTGCGAGTGAAAACTCATCGCCCTTTTACAGCTTATATATATATATATATATATATATATAACTATATATATTGCTTTATTCAATTTATTCAACTGCCGCATTTAACATTCATTTGTATATGAATTTGCATTGACATTTTTGCGGGCGGACTAGATTTATCCAAATCTTGCCAATTCTAGCTTTCAATGGTTCAAATAGGTCCCGACAGAACCTAGAAGCTATAATGACTGAGATTTTTTTAAATCTAGTTATTTTTATAGTTTCAGCTTCAAAAGCAACCTCGCATCCCTTAGATCGCTATCTAGTGGGAACGAGACGCTTCGGCCGTGCGGACCGGGATTTACTGAATGAATTCCTGGTTCTGGCTATCTTGGGATATTTATCTGCTTCTGTACAAATTTGAACTGTGCAGGTTTTCTAGCCACTCATATGTGAGCCTAGGAATTGTGGGATTTATGATCAAACTGATCAGAATCTGATTCCCACGATGGACAAACTATGATTTACAGATGTACCCTGCCAGTTTTTTCTGTAAAATGTACATGCACAGACCTTAAAACTGTTATCCAGATTTAAGGTCTCAACATAGTGAAAATTTGGATTGTCGTGTCAGTGTCCCTCCGATGGTTTTCATACCCATGAGGAGACCGACACTTTATATTTCTGTTGTTGAGGATGTTTCGCAACCCGACAAATCACCATTTGCATGCAGCCTTAAGGCTATAAAGATAAAATTGAGAGTAGCGATATGCTTCAATTCCTATGTCAGTGTAAGGGTTTGATAAAACTAGCTTTCAAAACATCACTGTCAATTTAATTCAAAAGCTTTTGCAAATCAAATTAAAAAAGCTTTTGCAAATCAAATCAATGACTGATTTTCAAATCAAATAAAACCCTTCGTATATAGGCTCAACGAAGCCTGTTAAAGCTTTCAATCAATCAAAAGGCCCAAATTTTCAAAACAGCATTCACTCACGCATTCCAATTTTAAGGGAAATATTGAAAAGATTGCGGTACCGTGTTTACACGGGAGTCGTGGGGTGCCTAACACCTTCCCTACACTTAACCAAGCCCCCGAACTCAAAACTCCGATTTCAAAGATTAAGTTTCGACAGTGTCCAACAAATTGGGCCTCTTTTCAAATCAAATTCGGTTGAGTTGGTACAACCATTTTCAAAACTACCAACTGGGGACTTTGTCTAAATCAAATCGTCGACATATACACATGTTGGCCTCTTTCCTAAAAATCCCTCAAAACCTTTTTTACAATAAAAAGAATAAGGGTAGAGATAACTTAGGAAGATCGATTTGAGGAAAACTGGGTTATCAATCGACCCGCGGTATTTCTTAAATTTTCCAACGTCGACAGGTGGCGACTCTGCTGGGGACAGTAGAGGGCTTAGGCCGCTTTCAATCTTTTCAAACATTTCCCTTTCAAAACTATTGAATGCGTGAAATCCTACGTCTCCACGGTCAATGGATGAGTGAATGCTACGTCTTTTATTGAATGTATGAATGCTATGCCTTTACATTTAATGAGAATGAATGCTTTAGTGCTTCGCACCCATATTAGTGCTTCGCACAAACTGTCATTGCATGCATAAGCGGTGAGGCCGATGTATGTGAATGTATGCTGTGAGTCCCTCCATCAGGAGGCCAACCCGGTCTGTGATAAGTAAGGACTATGGGGAAGACTAAGTCTCCGGGGCTGCCTCCTGAAAATGCACCACCCAGATTCGCTCCAGTTGAACGATCGGATTAACTTCCCTTCTAGTAGATTGTGATGATCTGGGAACCTTCATGCCGAAACAAAAGCCGCGAGAGTAACCTAGGATAGGTCAGCTTCTGATCAACCGAATCCGACGGGATGCTTCTTCATGCCTTCCTCTTTCAATTCCATGTCAAGTCTCCAATTACTAAGGAGCACAATGTAAATGACACTAATGAAAGATTTACTTTCCTGTCAAATATCCTGTCATCCTGCCATCAAAACAACTAACCTCGGTTTTGCAGGATAAACTTAAAAAACACACATCATAAATGCATCCAGTCATTACCTACCACAGGGAACTGACACTCAAACGTTTTGGCGTAGGTAGGGAAAAATTGGTCCTATCACCAGATCAAAGGCAAGAAAAGCACCCAGTCCATCTACGGACATGGATTCAAGTGCTTCATCAGAATCCACCCCTGTGTCTAGGGAAGAGTTCGAAGGATTGAAAAATCAGATAACCGAGCTAGCCGGTTTCCTTCGAGAGCAAAGCAAGGCCTTCAAAGAGAAACAATCTCAAACACATCCAGAACCAGGAGCATCTGGTAGTGGTACTGGCGGTCAAGATACAGAAAAGGCCGAAACTTAGATCCCTGGACTCCAGAACCAGGATACAATCAACAAAACTCCAGAAATCACCATCCTAAGCAAAGAACAGGAAGATGGTGACATTCTCAAGAAAATGCAATAAATGGAAGAAACCCTCCTGTCCATCAAAGGAACTGGGGCATTTGGCAGTGTCAACTACTCAGACCTCTGTATATTCCCTGGGGCTCGTTATCTTGAGAAATTCAGAACCCCCGAGTTCGAGAAATATGATGGGTTGGGAGATCCATACACACATCTGAAAGTTTTCATCGGAGAACTCGGATCCTATTCTGAGGGCGAGAAACTTCGAATGCAGCTATTTCAAAAGAGTTTAACTAGAGAAGCCAGAGCCTGGTATGCCCTTCTGGACAATTCCAAAATCCACAGTTGGGAAGAATTGACCCATGCCTTCCTCAGCCAGTACAGTTTTCAATCTCAGCTAGCTCCAGATCGGTATCAAATTACCAAAATTAAGAAGAATAACACTGAATCATTCAGAGAATATGCCCAAAGATGGAGACAGGTCGCAGCACAAGTTACCCCTGGCATGACAGAATCTAAAATAGTCATGACTTTCATCGATATTCAGGAAGCTTCTTATTATGAAAGGGTCCTGGCAGGCATAGGAAAACCTTTCTCTGAAATGATCAAACACGGCAAAATGGTCGAAATGGGACTCAAGTCCGGGAAAATAAAAGACCTAACAGCACTCGAAGCTGTTGCTGAGCATATCCAATTCAAAAATTATGGGAGTAATCCCCGGAGGGTCCATAAAAAGAAAGATGAAGAAGTTTCTTTGGTGTTACAAGGATAAAATTCAAGCGGTAATTCAAATAATACCCCCATTCAAAGGAGGAACTATACCCCTTTCGAAGCTGCAACACAGCCTTCAAATCCTTCATTCCAGAAAAATATGGAGGTGAGACACAGAAGGACTTTCACCCCACTAGGGGATTCACTTGAGAACGTCTTCAAACTTCTGACAGCTCAGAAGAAGATTGGCCAACTCCTTCCGCCAACTAACACTAATGCAAGGAACTTAGACCCTAGCAAGAAATGTGCTTATCATTCCAGATCACTGGGATATGGCACCCAAGATTGTTGGTCCCTCAAGCACAAAATCTAAGATTTGATTGATAATGGAGGAATTGTGGCCACAAAGCCCGATCAACCGCATGTCCAAGATAACCCTCTCCCACAACACAAGGAGGAGAGTGTCAACATGATCAACACTTCAAGTGGAGAAGGATCCAAATACCTCCGCTATGTTGAAGAATCAACTCAATCAAACAAACTCAACCCAATGAGTTGGGAAGCTTTTAAAAAATAATTCCTGATATAGCAAGAAATAAAGTCTATCAAGGAATAAATTGAGCAGTTGGCTGAACTGGTCGTCTACCAACATCAACTCACCAGAAAGATGTTGAAGCAAATCCATCAATTTATTGGCATTCGCTCTCCTCCAGCGGAAGTTCATTCTAATCAAGATTATAGCCGGACTTGTGACCTTACACCATGGACTAACAAGGGGATCGAAGAAGCAAGTGTCCAAGCAGGTAGAAAGATCCTATTTCAAAGGAATTTCACCAATTTGAACCAGTCAATGGAAGAAATCCTGCAAATGATGATCAACGAGGGAATGGTTGAAGACTTGCTACCTCCGCTAAACCCTCAATCCAGAAAATTCAAACATGACCAAATATGTCAGTACCATTCCAACTTTCCCGGCCATAATACAGAAGAATGCTGGGCACTTTGCAACCTAATTCAAGACCTGATTGAGAAAGGTGACCTAATCAGAGGAGATCAAATCCTCGACATGACAGATAAAGATAGCCTCTAGATCCCCGATGCATGGTATCAGGACACCGTGGCTGTCATATCCTGCGATAGAGAATTAATCATCACACCCCTGGTACTGGCAGGTAAAGAGGTCCAAGACAAACAAAATCCTGTGAAGGTGGCTGCACCTCAGCCTCTAATTTTGCCCTTCAGGCCTCAGTATCTAATCCTCAGTCTAAAGAAGGTCCCATGGAATTACGGGGACATTGAAAGCTCTACTTCAAATAACATTTCCATCCTGTCAAAGGATAATCCATTGTACCTGCCTCAGCGGATGATTAAACTAGTTACCAAAGCAAAAGAAAAGGTGGCTGAAGAAAAGATACAAGAGTTCCTCAAAAAGATGGGACACAATGAAATCAAGATAGTGCAAAGCTTGAAAGACGCACCCAAACAAATATCCATCCTGGATTTAGTCTTATCATCAGAGGATCATCGTAATATCCTAGTGAAGGTACTAGAAGAAGCTCATCTGCCATACACGGTAGACACAGAAATTCCGTCATGTGATAGAACACATTTTCAATAACAATGTAATTTCCTTCACATACGATGATATCCCGGTTGAGGGAAGGGGCCACCACAAGTCCTTGCATATAGCCGTTATGTCCTCCGGATATGTGATCGAAGGAGTGCTTATTGATGGAGGATTTTCCCTTAACATTTGTCCATACGACACGTTGGAAAGAATGAAGATCAATCCAAACCGGATCAAAGCCAGTCACATGGTTATCCGGGCTTTCGATGGATCTCACCGCCAGGCTATGGGGGAAATCGAGCTTCCTCTAGAAATTGGTCCATACACCTTCTACGTATCTTTCCAGGTGCTCAACATAGCCACCGAATACAACTTGTTGTTGGGCAGGCCATGGATCCATATAGTCGGGGCTGTTCCATCCACCCTCCATCAGCAACTCAAGTACATTATCAACGACAGCCTCATCACAGTGAATGCTGAACTGAAATACCCTACCTATATACATGGGGACATGCAAGTGATTAGCCTGGACGCCGGGGTTGAGCCTGCAAGTTTTCAAGCTCTCAAGGTGAGCGATATTCAATATCTACCAATTGGGGCACCAGCCCTGAAGCTTAAAATTTCCACTGAAGTAATGACAGTGGGCCAAGAAATGGTAGCTTCGGGTTTCCAGCCTGGAGAAGGGTTAGGAAAAAATAAACATGGCATTAAGATTCCAATCCAAATCCCAAGTCAAATGGGAAGAGCAGGACTGGGATTTTCATCCCGGTTAAACCACCGGAATCCACACAAACATCCCAAGGTTCATGCCTCCACAATTCTGCTCCCAGACCTCACAAATGCCGGCTGGATGAAACCTGTAAGAAAAATCCCAATTATAGTATCTGCCATGTTGTTTCCTCCGGTCATACCTGTCCATGAAAGGAAAGCCCTCAAGCCTGAGGCAGATAGAGAAAAGGGAAAAAAAAGATCATGTACGAAGGACGAGACCCATTCGCTAACATGAAAGTCATTATCAACTACGAGGGGATGAATGATGAACTCGCAGATAGTGACGACGAAGATCGTGTTTACTTTCCTCGCAGCAAACAGAGGAACAATCCCTAGAAAAGCCTCGCCATATCCTAAAATATGTCTCAGTTGTCATTCAAGACGAGACAGACGAGCACACTTCTAGCATCATCCCTATCCATGAGTATCTAACACTGGACAATTAGAGCAGTGTCCCTTGCCTCAATCGAAAAGGGTAAAGGGGCAGATAATCAATCTGCCCTTAATCATGCTTTCATTTACTGCTTACTTTTGATTGCACAGCTGGAGCAGTTACTTTTTTCATGCTTTACAAATGCTATGTGTATTTAAGCAGTTGTATATATTAATAAAAGCATTTTTGTTTTCAGGACCAAAGCATTGGATATGTGTCTCTGCTGATGAGATGCCAACCTGTCAACATAACTCCAACTATGATGCAAGATTGAGTTTCTACTTGACGAATCTTGATCAAGAGGAGGAAGATGACTATGATGTGCCAGAGGAGATCAAGGAATGGGTCAAAGATAAACCTCAACCAAACCTCCACCATCAACATAGGAACCTCCGAAACCATCAAAGAAATCCAAATAGGTTTAGACCTCACCTCAGATCAAAAAGCCGACCTGATCAAACTCTTGACATAGTACCAGGATGTATTTGCATAGTCGCATGAAGACATGATCGGTCTATCGACAGACATTGTCATCCATTGGATGCCCATCAAAGAAGGGTTCAAACCAGTCAAACAAAAGCTCAGATGATTGAAACCTGAGTGGAGTCTCAAAGTTAAAGAAGAAATTGTTAAGCAATTAAAAGCCGGGATCATCATGGTATTAACATATCCCGAATGGCTATCAAACATAGTCCCCGTGCTTAAACCAGGAGGGAAGGTACGAGTCTGCGTGGATTACCGGGATTTAAACAAAGCCTGCCTCAAGGAAAATTTCCCGGTACCTTTTATCCACATCCTGATTGACAATACTGCGCAGTACGGCATGCATTCCTTTGTAGACTGCTTTGCTGGTTACCATCAAATCATGGTTGCTAAAGAAGACCGGGAGAAAATAACTTTTATCACTCCCTGGGGAACTTTTTGCTACCGACGACTATCCTTCGGCCTTATCAATGTCGGAGCAACGTATCAGCGAGCCATGATGGCCCTCTTTCATGATATAATGCACAAAGAAATAGAAGTCTATGTTAACGACATCATCATCAAATCTCGGAGGGAGGATGATCACATAGACCATCTCAGGAAGTTGTTCAATAGGTTCTGCAAGTACAACCTCAAGCTAAATCCCGCTAAATGCGCTTTTGGCGTCAAGGCAGGCAAACTGCTAGGATTCCTGGTGAGCAATCGGGGCATTGAGTTAGACCCTGCCAAGATCAAAGCCATCTCTGAAATGCCCGTACCTCATACAGAGAAGGAGATACGAGGATTCCTAGGAAAGATCAACTTCATAAGTCGGTTCATTTCCCATCTCACAGCAACCTGTGAGCCCATCTTCAAGCTGTTAAGGAAGAATTCCTCCATCAAATGGAATGAGGATTGTCAACAAGCCTTCCTTGCCATCAAAAAGCAGCTTATCGAAGCACCTATTTTGGTACCTCCGAGGGATGGAGTCCTTTTATTCATGTACCTGTCCGTCAATGCTAATGCCATGAACTATATGCTAGGACAGAAGGATGATAGTAGTAAAGAAAGAGCTATCTACTCCATCTGCAAAAGATTCAGCAGCGGGGAACAAAAATACACCCTGATCGAGAAGACATGTAAGAACCCAAATTTTTAAAAATTATAGAATAAGAATTTAATAAATAAAATTCTTAAAGCATGAGATGGGTGCGAATAAGAATATAAATATGTGATTTTGTGATTTATAAATATATTATTATTATATATTTGTTATAAATCATAGAGATGAATTATCAAGAAGATGGATAAGATTTATCTATCAGTATTAAATAATTTATATAATTAATTATCATGGTAAGATTGGTGACATTAAATATATTTGATAATCACCATTTTCTGGAGTATATGTACGTGGTTGAAGAGAGAGAGAGAATAAGACCAATATATCTTTAGATAAACATTGGTTAGTGAATTATTAGTTGATTTAATGTACCGCGAGAAGTGCAGATTTACGGAATATACAAATGTGTTATATATATATATATATATCTTGAATTATGTGGAAGGAATTAGATATATATGAGAGATCTTTATAGTTAATTAACTATTAAGGGAAATAGAGTTTGAAATTGAAGTTAATCTCTAAATCATTGAAGAAGGTTGTGATAGATGTTAGTTAACTAGTATAGCAAGTTAGTAATTTAAAAGCATGAAGTATTTATGAATTGAAGCTAAGTTTCTGCTCAAGCAGAACTTGTTTGCCTCTAAATTTGAGGTGGCGCAGCTGCGCCACTTCCAAGCATAAGACCAGTGCAGCTGCGCCGGTCTGCAGAAAGTTTAAAAAATTATGAAATCTGAACTTATCATATTAGTAACTAATATGTTGTCATAATTAGCATTTAAACTACCCATGAGTAGATTAATATAGTAAGACATGAACTAGTTAATTATGGGAATTAACTAACTTATAATAATCACTGGTTGGAGATGAAAGTATTGTATTAACAATTAATATATGTCATCAAGCCATCCGATAATGGATTAAGGTGGCAAAGCGTGAATTAAATTAGTATTAATTGCGGGAATTATTAATCAAGTATAAATATTAGTTAGAGATGGAGGTAGTGTATTAACATTGAGATATGACTAAAATAAAGATTGAATATGGTTGTCTTAGGACAATCGGATAATTATGCGTAAATGGTATAATTTGAATAATTAATAGAGTAGACATTAACTACTATAAGTATAAATGTTATACATATTAAAGGATATTAAAGCATGGTGAAAGTGATAATGAGCTTAAGGTAAGCTGGTGAGATAGGCCTAGTGTGGCGAGATAGGCCTAGTGTGGCCAAATGGTGGGATAAGCAATTCCTTAAATAAATTTATGAAGGAATAATTAAATGGAACTAATTAAAGTATTATGAGAATTAATTGCTAGATGCAAGTATATATGTTATGAGAACATATATTGTAATGACAATACTTCCTGAACATATTATAAGATGGGATATTGAGAATAATATTATGAAATTGTATTATTATAAGCTTGTGGGCTATTAACTACTAAAGTTCACATAATTATATCTTGTGTGGCTTAGATAGTAAAGTTAAATCAATTAGAGGTTTAACATGAATTATTAAAAAAGTGTTAATTGGTAAGTTAATGAATAATTGATATTAATTATCATTATAACATCTGAGTATATTGAAAATGGTGAGATAATAATACCCAACTATATTATGTAATTAGCCCAATTAAAATATTATTGGATTAAGCCAATGTATATGAGGTACATTATTATAAGTGGTGGTATGCTTGTTTACATGTAGGTGTACATATGTATATACATATATATGGGTATCCATAACTTATATTAAAGTAGCAATAATAAGCCATTTTAATTGACTTAAGGAGCTAAGAAGGAAGAAAAAGGGTAACTTAGTATCTATTTGTTAATACATGCTGAGAAACCAAAATTGGTTGTCCCATCTCTTTCTCTCATTCACGTGTATAGGCATTTTGCCTAAGCCTATTTTCCTTCACTAACAATTCTTAGCACCATAGCTAATAATGAGAAGGGGAGTGGCTCAAATAGTGTATGCCAACCACCTCCACCAACTCTCTCTTGCCCAATGTGCTATTCTTCTTTCTGTTAGTTGAAATTGGTGGACAAAGCTTTTGTATGGGTTTTGAATTCTTTATAAATTGAAGCCTTCCTCTCCATTTTCATTTTGCTGAGTTTTCTGCTAAGTTAGAATAGAGAGTGATTGTACTGAGATGGTGGGAAGTCTAAGATTGAGGAAGTCTAATATAGCAGTAAACCCAATCCAAGCTTACCAAAGGTATAACACCTTCTTGTTCTTCACTTCCTATTTTCTGCAAGTTTCTTGAATTCTTGATAAGTTGGTTTCAAGTTGATATAGAAGTGATATTAGAGCTATATATACATATGATAGAAGTTAAACGAACCAAATTGGGTTATAGACGAATCCGTAGTGGTGGAATTAGTTAAACTTGTCAAAATATGAAAATATAGTATGAACATGAGTTTTGGATTAATATGTGGGTTAGTTAATGTTTATGTTAATTGTTGATTCTTTGGTATGTTGTAGTTTTATGAGTTACGAATCCATAGAATCGAAAACGGACTAATTTGGATGAGTATAACTCGCGTTATGGCAATCGAAAAGTGAAACGGTCTGGATATTCGCGAAGGAGCAAGTCTGGAACAACTTTCTGCCTCTTGTGGTGCAGTTGCGCTTCCCCCAAGGCCATTTGGGGCGCAGCTACGCCGGGCATGGTCAAACAGAAAAAAACACTATTTTGACCTACTGTAGTAAATTAGGCATACCGTTTTCATACGAACTCCGATTGAGGTGATTCAGGATGATTCGGAAAGATAACGAGCCACCCTACAACTTTTGTTCTTTAAGTTTTTCGATTTGAAGTCGTTAAGAGGGGTAAAAATATCCATCTTTGTGACTGCTCCGTATTCGGAAGCAATCGGAGGGCGTCGAACATGCACATACGTAATTGTAGTGCCCCCGACAATGAAATATGTTATTCTAAGTGATAAAATATAAAAATGCATGATAATAGATATGACATATGGTCTTGAGTACCTTTTCATATCGTGAGTTTCTTAAATGGTTATTTTCCAAAGATTATATAAAGGTTTTGAAAGCAAACTTTGACAAAACTTGTGTCCTTTAAGTTCTGGCCATTTGAGTATGTTTATATGGCATAGATATGTGTTCAAATGCATGTGAGTTATGATTTCAAGATACATTGCATGTGCTAAGTTGACTTACTATAATTTTTGATGAAAACTTAGAATTTGAAAGCTAATATCATCACTCACTATGTGAGATACATTTTGATCATGCAAGCACGCATAATAGGATTCATTATGCCTCCAGACATGTTGACATAAGCATAAACATGTTTGACTTCATTAGTGTACGTTGACTAAAGAAAGTGTAAGATTTGAAAATGGACTTCAACATATACTTGAGATGGTTAAGTTCTTACTTTCCAAGCATGTGAGCATGGTCTAGTTATGCATAAGCATGAGGAGAGGTTCAAGGTTGTCTTACATGTGCTAAGTTACTTTGACATTGATTTTGAAGAATAAAATTAAGGAAGTTTTGAAAGTAAGATGAATAAGTATTGAGTTACTTGCATTCTAACCTTATGTTCAAGCATGATGGTACTTTTTATGTCTATAAGCATGAATGATATGTGCACCCAATTAGTTAAGCATAACATAAGCTATTCAAGCATGTTTTAAAGTAGGTTGTCAAAAGAGGGACTATACTAACTATGTGTAACCGAGTTTGATACACATAATCATGCGTATTAAGGATTGTTTAATATCATTATGTAACTTAATGGTTAACATAGCGAGTTTCTTGTGGAATAAACCTATTTTAGTCTCGATTAAAGAATTTTGAAAAGGATGACATATGCTAGCTAAAAGTGATTAATTTGGATGTATTGAAGGATGTTTAACATGCTATATGTTAGTACCTATGCATGCTAGAAAACTAAAACGAAACCAGAAATCAAAAGGCCAAATCTGGTCTGGACAGGGAGCTGTGCAGCTGCGCCCCTCCCAGGTCTAAATGTGGCGCAGCTGCGCTACAGGGCAATTTTGCCTTATTATTTTAATTGCAGTCTGAACCTTGTGGTAGGCTTGCATTGTTATCCTAAGTTATAAAACAGAGTCTAACTAATGACATGAATATTTATTGATGTAATGGTGATATTAAACCCGAAATTGATAAATTTTCCTAGGGTTGGCAAAACACAAGGACAGTGTGATTATATATTTTTGAGTCGAATACTTAGATAGTTAAGTGTGTTAATATTTATATTGAGTATGGTTAAGATATAACTATACGTACCTAACGATACTAAGCGTATAATAGGAAAGTGAAATAAGGTTCTAAGCGCCAAGATAGAAAATAATGTAATACTTATTATTATATTGATAAAGTATGAATGTATGACTAATGGAAATAAATCCATGATTATATAACTGTGTAGGATTACACGAAGTGCAGAATTCTTTAAGCAGTTAAGTCGTAGTTGTTAAACTACGAATCAGGCAAGTCTTTCAGTTCCTATTTGATATATGAATTCAATAACTGTTAGATGAATTATATTATGCTGTGATAATGTGAACTTATATATGAACTGTATATGAGATATAAATGAGATTGAAAGTTGATCTTTGATGATATACTTGTTATGTGAAAGTAACATGCGTAGTAAATATAAATTGTTTATAAATGCATGAACTGAGTATGATGTTGTATGCTATGTGATGCATGAAAACTGTTAGAATTGCTGAGCTATCGAGCTCACTCTTGCAAATAACCACTTTTGCAGGTTAAGAATTAACGGTAAAGATTTCGTGCTTCTTGATTGATAAAGATAGATAGTATCGCAATGAAGAATACTTTTTAGATTATCGTTTGAACCCTGTTTAGGTTCTAAGAGTTGTACTTGATAATTGTATACGTTGTTTAAAACTTGTCGTACTGTAAAGATGTATTAGTTAATACATAGAGGATATCAACTTGAGTTGTAAACCTTTAAACAGAAATTGTGTAGAGCGAATCATAATATAGTGTGATTCAAGGATATGTAATTGATTCAAAGTTATGAAATCAAGAAGATGAATTTATTCAAAGGATATTGAAAAGTTTAAATTATTCCGCATTTTAGTAACATCGAATATGATGTAAAGCCGAGATCTTGGATATAAATAGAATTTATATTCTAAATTGTAATAAACAAATTCGTATTCTTTTACTAATGATTGAAAGATGTAATAGTTTGACGATAGTAGTATCGTGACTGCACCGGATTCGAGGTAATAGAAGGGACCCGGATTTGGGGGTGTCACAAGACATGCTATGCATTAGCATGGGCCACCATGAGGTTGCAACACTATTTTCATGGACACACGACGTATCTCATATCCCGTATGGATCCACTCAAATACGTCTTCAACAAACGAATGTTAAATTGTTGACTATCCAAATGGCAGTTGATTCTACTGCAGTTCGACATTGTCTACGTGACTTAGAAGTCTATCAAAGGCCAAGGCATTGCAGATCAATTAGCAGAAGCACCTTCAGGAGGGTTCTAGCCCCTGGAGACACATTTCCCAAAGGGATTATGATAATTCAACAACTCCAGTCAGAGAATACAGTCCAACCATAGAAAATATATTTCGACGGAGCGGTAAACATGGAAGGTTCTGGAGCTGGGAAAGTCCTTATCTCTGGTACAGGTGATCAATATCTTGTGGCTACCAAACTTCAATTTGGCAACACCAACAACACGGTCGAATACGAAGGCTGTATACTGGGGTTGAAACTAGCCCAATCCATGGGTATCAAACACATATTGGTCTTTGGAGATTTTGAGTTGGTCATCAGACAAACCATCGGCAAGTATCTCACAAAAGAACTGCATTTGCTGCCTTATCATCGGCAAGTCCTCAAAATATTCCAGGAGTTCAAAGCAATAACCTTCGTCCACATTCCTTGGGGTCGAAATGACTTTGCCGATGCATTGGCAATGTTGGCTTCATTAATCTGCATATCCAATAGGAGTGGGTTTCCCAACATCCAGTTCACAAATTAAAAAGCCCCAACGTACGGGAATTACATTGGAGAATATCAGACGAAATACCTCCTATCAAGCAACCTTGGTTTCAAGACATCAAGGAATATCTCTGTGATGGATCTACACCCACTGGTGCAAGCCAATTAGAGCGAAAAAGGATTCTCAGAATGGCCCTGAAGTTCTATCTGAGCAGAGATGCACTCTGTAAAAGGGATGCTGGAATAGGCCTGTTAAGATGCCTCGACAAGGAGCAAGCCCATAGACTAATGGATGAAGTCCATGGCAGAGTCTGTGGTCCACACACGAGCGGCCATCTCCTGGCCAAGAAGATAATCAGAACAGGACATTACTGGATCTCGCTCAAAGCTGATTGCGATGATCACGTCAAGAGATGCTTTTAATGCCAAATACATGGAAATGCCATCCACGCTCCTCCAAATGAGCTGCACAACATGAGTGCATCATGTCCTTTTTTTATATGGGGAATGGACGTGATAGGTCCAGTTGAACCCAAAGCCAGCAACGGTCATCGGTTCATCTTCACCATGATCGACTACTTCACCAAATGGATTGAAGCAGCCTCTTTTGCTAAAGTCACAAAAGAGGTCATCATCAGTTTTATCAGAAATAATATCGTCTGTCAATATGGACAACCGGAGGTGATCGTATCAGATAATGCCAAAAACTTGAATAATCAAATAATGGTAGAACTGTGCGGCAAGTTCCACATCAAGCATCTCAACTCAGTCATCTATCGGCCCAAAATGAATGGTGCTGTCGAAGCGGCCAACAAAAACATCAAGAAGATCATGCAAAAAATGTCCGCCAATCACAAGGACTGGCCTGACCTGCTACCTCTCACCTTGTTAGCCTACAGGACGTCAATGAGCACCTCTACTGGGGCTACCCCCTATTCACTAGTCTATGGAATGGAAGCAGTCCTCCCCATAGAAGAAGAGATGGAGTCTTTACGAGTGTTAATAAATGCTCAAATGGACGAAGATCAATGGTTGCAAGACCGATATCATCAACTGTCCCTGATAGACGAAAAGAGGGCCACAACCATTTTCCATGGACGATTATACCAGTAAAGGATCCCCAGGTCCTACAACAAGAAAGTCCAAATCCGGCAATTCAAAGAAAACGATTTGGTTCTAAAGAAAATCCTGACTAATCAGGATGAAGCCAAAGGAAAATTTGCCCCAAACTGGAAAGGCCCTTTCATTGTCAAGGAAGTGTTGACAGGGGGAGCTATCAGGCTACAAGAAATGGACGGGAATGAATTTCCCCAACTCATCAATTCAGACACCGTGAAAAAGTACTACGTCTGAAGCACATGCATACCCGCATCTAGGTCCTGCAAATAGAATCAGGTTCGGCTTTTCACTAGAGAAGCATGAACTACGAATGACCTGATCTCCCTCAAGCCAGGAGTACGTAGGCAACCACTTATGGTGTGGTCAAATCAAGCAAAAATCCAAACTTGCAAATTCTAGCATCAAATTCCAAAGCTCATCGAACCAAATTCAAACCACAGATAAACTCTTTTTAAGCCTCTTTAATTAAACAACCAGAACTACGAATGACCTGATCTCCCTCAACTCTGGAGTACGTAGGCAGCCATCTATGGCGCGGTTTGACCCTCAAGAAAAAACAAAAAAATAGAAGACCAGTTCCAAGACACCAAAGACAAATAAAAGCTAAATGCAGTCAAGCTGTCTGGCTACCAGACCCATTTGAGGAACTCCTTTGACACCTCAGCTGTCAGCCCATCAAGGAAAAGCTCAAAATGCATCAACAACTGCAAGTCAGGACGGAAATGGTAATCACTCAGCGATGACAATACATATCTAAGCAGGGAAGTATCTCAAAAATATATTTCTCTGATATATAAACTGCTTTATATACATAGTGTCCTGTACATGAAAAATATGGTTGATCTAGTCTGTGCAGGAAAAATAAAGCTAGTTTATGGACCCAAGGACAAGCGGGTCAGTAATGCCAGCATGGCATCTCTCTCTGAGGATGGAGGAGCATCTGTAAGAGTAGTCCAATCAGCCTCCATATGGCTAAGAACATCCACAGTTATCTTCAAAGTGGCACTGTGGTCATCAATGTAAGCAATTATCTTGAAAATCAAACCATGGGTGTAAGATCGGAGAGCAGTACTATCAGCAATGTGGAAATCATAGGAAGCAATAGCCTCATCGCTCTCTGCAAAAGCTGCATCCTGATAAATCAAAGTCTCCTCAATCTCAACATATGCTGCATCTCTGGCTGAGCGAACCTCGTCTCGCTCCATAATGGCGATATCCAAAGCAGAGCGAAGCTCCTCCCGCTCAATCAATGCAATATCTAAAGCGATCCTGAGACCATCCCTCTTAGCAAAAGCTAAATCTCTACCAGATACGGCATCCAACATCTGCGCTCTAGCTGAGTCTCTCTCAACGGTCATCCTGAATAGAGAATCTGATAAAGCTGGATCTATCCCTGTGGGAATAATCGGGGGATCTATAATCAAAGCTACCGCTAAATTTGCGAATAGCTCATCCTCAGTAGGAGAATCGGAATCCTCCTTGGGCTCCTCCTCGTCAGAATCCACAAGCGGAGGTAAATGAAGCTCTACTACTGTGACTGCGGTCTCTGCCTCTAACCATGTAGAATACTCCAAAGAACGACCCGGATGTCTACTGGAGAACGTAGCCCTCTCCCTGTGAGTCCAACACTCATAGACTCTAACCAAGTCGGCCGGTGACATCGATGAAGCCGACATCCTCTGATCAGCAGAATCCTCAAAGAGATACATAGTCTGCCACTGATCAAACTACTACATGACTGCCAATGGACGATAGGTAGTCAACCCTCTCAGTCCTGCCAGAGGCAAATAATCCATGCCAGATGCATGAGTAATGAAGCTGAACAGGGTCGCCATCCCTGAGCATAACAAAACTGCGAACGGATGCTCAATATCCGACAAAAATGCTAACCAGGACTCTTAGTCAACACAATCAGGTGGACGAAAAGAGTAAACTGAGGATATCTCGTGGACTAAAACAATAGGCATGAGGTCTAAATGATCCAATTGGACGTATGTGTGACATCAACCATATATACAGCACGACCGAGCTACCCCGGAAAAACCCCGCTGGATGGGTACTATAATAGGTGAGCGACCTTAGTGTCTCCGCTAAGATCATAGAGATAATGGTACTACCCTGCCTAAGGGCTCTGACTACAACAACCAATCCCACATCAAGGTGATCTAAATGCAATGGCATGTAAACGTACGCCACAATGCACATCAACAACATGTCTATCCTGGCTGTCTGCCAATCCTCTGTGACAATAACAAAATCTCCGACGTGACGGTCGTAGCTATCAAGCTCACCATAGCGCTCTATCAAGAAGTCAAGGGAGATCACATGCCCTAAAACAATCTCATCCATGACTATACTCTGCCTAAGACCGGACAGTCGAGTAAATAGTCTCCGCATATCGCTGATAGTCGTTCGAGCACACGGCGACTCTAATCCAAGCCAGTAAATCTCTGGTACTCCTCAAGAGTAGGCGAAAGCTCACACCGCCCAATGCGGAATACCTGTCTCTCTGGTACCCATAGGGGTAGGACGCCATCAATAAAGCCGTCTAAAACCCTAAAATCTACAAGGGCCATCGAATGTCCCAGCATCTGGTCAACTATCCCCCTAGCTGGAAAGGGCAGACTATCATACCATGACCGCAACGATGCCGCCACCTCTGACCATTGCAAATGCTCTATACGACTAACTACAGACGTCGTCATCTGTAGCATCGTATCACAAGACCGTCCAGAGGTCAAGTCAAATCACAGCTGTCTGAATGCTTACAAATGATACATGCATGATGACAATGATATAAACATGGTGCAGCAGATAAAGATGACAGAAATATCTATAAAAAGCTATCTACTGCATATATAATCCCTATATCTGTTGGGTTTGTATGTAACACAATCATGCAATCAAATCACATAAATAGGGCGGAAGCGTAAAAACTATGTTTTCAAAATTTATACAAACCCATAACCATGATCATGCTTTGTGCTTGTTATCAATAACAGAAAAGAGAGAACATGGAATTATACCTTTGAAGATCTAAGCTTCCTCAGGTACAAGTTCTACTCCTTTGATTCCTTTGATTCCTCTGATAGTGGCTCCTTCCCTTGAATAATGTCAGCCACCCAAATGTTTGGCCTCTAACGGTGATCCACCAAGGAAGATGAAGAACTCAAGAAGATGGGTTATTGGCTTAACCCTTGTTTCTATCTCTATAGAATATGTGTACTCCCAACTCTTGGAAAATTTCACATGTCTACCTTATTTCTGATATAAGACTCTCTTATATAGATATTAGGTTAACCCTCCTAATCCAATTAGAATAGGGTTTTATTTAATTAATTAATTAAATACTTTTAATTAATTTATATCCTAATCTTTATTAGGATTGAGAGAGAGTACTGATATTATATTAATTCCTAAACTCCTTTAGAATTAAAATAATAATAATAATAATAATATTAATAAGACTCCTCTTATTAATTTATATTTAATATTTCTAAAATATTAAATAATAAACATTAAGCTATTTAATTTATTCTATCATCATAGATTAAATTAATTATACTTAATGCATTATTACTATCATGCCATTTTCTTTTTAAATAATTCTTCTTCCTTTTATGGTGTGACCCTTTAGGTTCTCCATATTAAACCGGTTGTGAATAAATCAATTAGAACAATTCTAATCTTATTTAAATAAACAAATTAAACTAATAATCTATTTAAATAAATAACATTTATTCTACAATAGGGATAAGCCTTCCTAGCGATCAACGACTTTCCAGATAATATATATTTCAACATTAATCATAAAAGAACCTGTGAGTTAATAGTTACCGTACAATTCAATCCTTCCACCATACAATGTCCCAATTAAATATAAGACATGGATTTACTGTCAAGTCTTAATTTATTTAATCATATGTATTTCGATTAGAAAATGCACAACTCCAAATAATGCAAATTAGAAACCTCTTTCTAATTTCATTCTACCTTGGCCAAGGATTCCTGGGTTGTCATTTAACGAATCACATAGGACATATCTCCTCTTTTACTAGAGGTGGTAGATTCTTTATTGATCATTCATTATCTCCATATGTAACTCATTATACCCAAGCATACCCTATTAATGCCTTAAAAGGCCTTAAGGAATTAGTCAAAGTATAATTTGTTACATACAAGATACTATGATGATCTCAAGTCCAAGGATCACATGTACTACTATCACATTAGGAATTCCTATTGACAGGCGAGTAAAACTCCATTAGGTATTCCATAGCGAGTCACGTTCAGTGAACTTATTCTCCAATAAGCACCTACATATTTGCTTTAGTGTCTCCACACAAATGACCATGAGATCAGTCATCCTCATCCAATGAGCAAGCAACATATGTACCAATCTATCCGGATTTACTAATCCCCTTTTTAGTAATCCCACGATTGGGAACTATTTTAGTTTTAAAGCTTTCTAAGAATTTAGATCTCATTAGCATGATCAACATCATGATTCTAAAAGCATTGCTTAAAACTATGGGTTATTTACATATTATAAAAACAGCACCATGTAGATAATTAAATGCCTTTAATAAACAAATATTTTATTAATAAATAAATAAGATTGTTTACAAAGTATGTGCTTTATCATCATACATGATTGGCTTGTATGCACACTACTATCAATCTCCCACTTGCACTAAAGCCAATCGCCATGGTATCTCATACCCAACTTCTCTAAGTGACGATCAAACTGCTGTTGTGTTAAAGCTTTAGTTAATGGATCTGCAATGTTGTCTTGAGAGTCTACACTCTCCTCTTTCAATGATTTCTTTAATCAAAGTGCCGCAACACATGTTTAGATTCAAGATGAGACTTAGGAACTATTCCTAGTTCTGTAATGAACTTTTCATCTAAAACATCAACTTGCAGCTTCACTTACAGTTATATACTCTGCCTCTGTCACTGAATCAGCAACAGTTTGCTGCTTGGAACTCTTCCAACTTACTGCACCTCCGTTCAAGGTAAACACATACCCTGAAATAGATTTACTGTCATCTTGGTCTGTTTGAAAACTTGAGTCCGTGAATCCCTCGAGTTTTAATTCAGACCCACCGTAGACAAGAAAAATATCTTTAGTCCTTCTCAAGTACTTTAGGATATTTTTCACTACCTTCCAGTGCTCTTCTCCTGGATTCGACTGGTATCTGCTTGTTACACTAAGTGCGTGAGCAACATCCGGTCTAGTACATATCATACCGTACATGATAGATCCTATTGCAGAAGCATAAGGGATCTTACTTATACGGTCTCTCTCCTCAGGTGTCTTTGGGGCCTGTTTCTTGGAGAGATGTATTCCATGGCTCATCGACATGAGGCCTCTTTTGGAATCTTCCATGCTAAACCTCTTTAGCATTGTATCAATGTACGTTCCTTGGGATAAGCCGAGCATCCTTTTAGATATATCTCTATAGATCTTTATCCCCAAAATATAGGTTGCTTCACCCAAGTCCTTTATGGAGAAGTTTTTAGATAACCAGATTTTAATGGATTGTAACATAGGAATGTCATTCCCTATCAGTAATATATCATCAACATATAATACAAGGAATGATACTGCGCTCCCACTAACCTTCTTGTATACACATGGTTCATCCTCGTTTTTGATAAAATCAAACTCTTTGATTGTCTCATCAAAACGAATGTTCCATCTACGATAAGCTTGCTTCAACCCATAAATGGATCGTTGTAGCTTACAGACTTGATTTGTTCCAACTTTTGAAATAAATCCCTCTGGCTGTGTCATATACACATCCTCCTCAAGTTTCCCATTGAGGAAGGCCGTTTTCACGTCCATCTGCCAGATCTCATAGTTGTTGTAAGCTGCAATCGCAAGCAAAATCCGAATGGACTTGAGCATGGCTACTGGTGAGAAGGTTTCATCATAGTCAACTCCTTGTCTTTGTTTGAAACCTTTTGCAACCAGTCGGGCCTTATAGGTCTCTACCTTTCCGTCTGCTCCAGTCTTTTTCTTAAAAACCCATTTACACCCAATAGGTTTAATACCTTCAGGTGGTGAAACCAAAGACCATACTTTGTTTTCATACATGGAGTCCATTTCAGATTTCATGGCTTCAAGCCATTTCCCTGAGTCTTTATTACTCATAGCCTGTTCGTAATTCAATGGATCATCATCATTCATGATGTGTACCTCATCGTCATCCTCTATAACGAATCCATACCTCTCAGGTATCTTCGGTACTCTTCCAGATTCACGAACATGGTGTGGTACAGTAGGTTCTTCTACTTGGTTAGGTACCTGACTTTGGTCCGTGGTAACTTGTGGTTCTTGAACTTCTTCAAGATATATCTTACTCCCACTGACCCCTTCATGGATAAACTCTTTCTCCAAGAAGGTAGCATATTTCGCAACTAACACCTTTTGATCAGTTGGATGATAGAAATAATACCCTACGGTTTCTTTAGGGTATCCCACAAATCTACACTTATCGGATTTCGTCTATAGCTTATCATTTTCAAACTTTTTGACATAAGCTGGACAACCCCAAGTCTTAACATGCTTAAGATTTGGTTTCCTCCCTTTCCACATCTCATATGGAGTCTTTGGGGCGGATTTGGTAGGTACCTTGTTAAGTAGGTATGCAGCCGTTTCTAGGGCATATCCCCAGAAGGAAATTGGAAGGTCGGTAAAACTCATCATGGATCGAACCATGTCCAACAGTGTTCGATTTCTCCTTTCAGATACTCCATTTAACTGTGGTGTACCTGGAGGAGTCCATTGTGAGATTATACCATTTTCTCTGAGACAATTGAGAAACTCACTGCTTAAGTATTCTCCACCTCGATCTGATCGAAGTATCTTAATACTCTTGCCCGTTTGTTTCTCTACTTCACTTCTGAACTCTTTGAACTTTTCAAATGATTCTGATTTGTATTTCATTAAATACACATATCCAAATCTTGAGTGATCATCAGTGAAAGTAATAAAATAAGAATACCCACCCCGTGCACTTGTTGTCATAGGTCCACAAACGTCTGTGTGAATCAATGCCAACAACTCTATAACTCTCTCCCCTTTTCCACTAAAAGGAGATTTAGTCATTTTACCCATGAGACAAGATTCACAAGTTGGATATGATTCATAATTAGATAGCTCGAGGAGCCCATCTTTATGCAACTTGGATAATCTTGTTTCATTGATATGACCGAGTCTACAGTGCCACATATAGGTATAATTAATATCATCTCTTTTCCTTTTCTTAATTTGTTCAATTTGAAATATATTTTCTTGCAAGTCAAGTGTATAAATTCCATTTCGCAAATTTTCAATACCATATAAAACATCGTCTTTATAAATAGAACAACCATTGTTCTTTATAATAACGTCAAAACCTTCCATATCTAATACAGAAATTGAAATAATGTTTTTAATAATATTCGGAACATAATAACAATTATTAAGATAAATGGATTTGCACGAAGGCATTGCTAAACAATAAGTTCCTACAGCTAATGCAGCAACTTTTGCTCCATTTCCCACTCGTAGGATCACCTTATCTTTGTTCAGCTTTCTACTTCTGACCAGTCCCTGCACAGTATTACATATGTGAGAACCACAGCCGGTATCCAATACCCAAGTAGAATTATGACTTTCAGAAAAATTAATTTCAATCATAAACAAACCTTGATTGGAAGTCGAAGCTTCTCCAAGCTTCTTCTCTGCTAGAAACTTCTTGCAGTTCCTCTTCCAATGTCCCGGCTCATTGCAATGAAAGCACATTCCTTTAGCTGGTTCAGGTTTCTTTTGTTCCTTTTCTTTCCCTTTTCCCTTAGCCTTCTTAGATTTCTTCTTTTCAGAAGACACCTTGGGCCTCTTCCTTTTATTGGAAGAATCCACCATCAAGACATGGTTCTTCTTGGATGAGAAGTGACCTTCTGCAGTTTTCAGCATGTTAAGCAGCTCAGGTAAGCTGACATCTAGCTTATTCATGTGAAAATTAACCACAAACTGCGAGAAGGTCTCAGGGAGTGACTGCAAGACCAAGTCTTGACTCAACTCCCCATCCATGACGAACCCAAGCTGTCCAAGGCGTTCAATCAAATTGATTACCTTCAGAACATGAGTCTCGACGGTAGTGCCCTCGGTCATCCGAGATCGGAAGAGCTCCTTAGATATCTCATATCTAGCAGTCCTACTCTGTTCACCATACAACTCCTTGAGGTGAAGCAGCATAGCAGGAGCATCCATTTTTTCGTGCTGACGCTGAAGCTCGTTATTCATGGATGCGAGCATGATGCATTGAGCCACAGATGCATCATCTTGCCACTTATTGAAAGTGGCAATCTCTTCCTCAGAGGCTGTTTCTGAAACAGATTCAGGGATAGTGGAATTTAGGACATAAGAAATCTTTTCAGCAGTGAGAACAATTCTCAGATTTCTTAGCCAGTCCTCATAATTCGGGCCGGTAAGCTTATTTGCATCAAGTATGCTTCGTAGTGAGATTAGTGATTTTGACATTTTTAAAATTCTGCATGTGAAAAGACAACATTTTAGCAAACATTCATTTTATTAACTTTGCATACCAAAATAAATTTAGGTCTTTATTTTAAATTGGTATCTCCCACTATTTTCATCAAACTATATTACCCTCACTCATATAGTTCGACAACATCTAATTAAAGATTTGCTAGTGAGATTAAGGATCCCATTTCAAATGTATATAACCTTGTGGATAGCACAACAAGCGATATACAAATAAATAGGTAGACAACTCTTGTCAATTACATCACCATGTAACTCCTTTTATTTTGCCTCTTAAATCATAATGGTCATGTGTGTGCACATCCGAACTAAAATGATTTAAGTTAAGTCCAGCCTAGCACTTCCATAAATTCAAAAAAGAAAAATTTTCGTCCTTGTGGATAGCACAACAAGACTAGATCGTTCAATTTTCTTGATAAGCATCAAATGTGATTAATTAACATCTTAAATATTCAATACTCGCCTTGTGGATAGCACAACAAACTCATATTAAATATTTAATACTCTATTAACTAATCATGCTAGAAGGCGACGTTCGATATTCCAAATATCATTTGAACGCTTCAGACTTAATATTATTTCTTTGAGGGGTTTGTTATTATTTGTCTCATCTTTTTAAGCGCGCATGCACATATATATATAAAATACGCGTCATTTTATTAAACATGCGAAGCATGTTTGTATAAAATATAATATATATAATATTTAGCATGCAATATAGAATACTATATTCTACCCGGATTGATTATGGACTTTTATTCTAGTTTGGTTCACTAGAGCCACCAAGTGAACCAAAAGGTCAAACCTAGGAGTGCAAGAATTTAAATTTTAATGTAACTATTACATTTAAACCCGGGCTCCATACAAACGGGTCTTCACGCGCTCCTCGCTCCTTGGTCTCCAATTTCTTCAAAATAATTCTAACTATCTCTATTACATTAACTATTTAAAATTAAATAGAAACCTTGATCAGCGGTCAAGGGGAAGTACATAGAAAGGAGATAGAATTTACATCGAGAATAAAACTAGAGAAGACGAGGTACGCAGACCCTATTTTATAAAACCCATACATTCAAGCATTCATCCAAAATAAAATCCAATCACATTGGTCATTGTCCATAATCAATCCCATTTATTATCATACACATCAACATATGCATCAATAAATATCCATTCATCTCATGAATAACAATGCTATTCCATATATGGACCGATGTTATTTAATGGACAAAAGTTTTGCTAAATTTTATTTTTGAAACAAAATAAACTCTTTTATTTTAATCAAAAATAAATCCAAATTAAACTACTTTAATTTTAGCATTCTGAAATCATATTTCAGATAAGATAAACTTCTTTATTTTAAAACTTTATCAATTAAATAAACAGTTTACTTAATTAATTAAAATTAATTTTCAGGGACTGTCCAGGTACCGGCGCAGCTGCGCCAGTAATGAACTGGGTAGCTGCGCAGGTAGACGGAAGCAGCAGTTTTTGCAGACCGACGCAACTGCGCCAGTAATGAACTGGGCAGCTGCGCAGCTGCGCCGTTCGCCGCAGAAACTTGCAGAAAACGATTTTTGTCCAGAAAAACAATCCAATTCTCACATCAATTCATACATGGAATTATAAAATTGATAATTAGCACAAAGTTAGGCTCTGATACCACTGTTGGATTTGTATGTAACGCAATCATGCAATCAAATCACATAAATAGGGCGGAAGCGTAAAAACTAGGTTTTCAAAATTTATACAAACCCATAACCATGATCATGCTTTGTGCTTGTTATCAATAACAGAAAAGAGAGAACATGGAATTATACCTTTGAAGATCTAAGCTTCCTCAGGTACAAGTTCTACTCCTTTGATTCCTTTGATTCCTCTGATAGTGGCTCCTTCCCTTGAATAATGTCAGCCACCCAAATGTTTGGCCTCTAACGGTGATCCACCAAGGAAGATGAAGAACTCAAGAAGATGGGTTATTGGCTTAACCCTTGTTTCTATCTCTATAGAATATGTGTACTCCCAACTCTTGGAAAATTTCACATGTCTACCTTATTTCTGATATAAGACTCTCTTATATAGATATTAGGTTAACCCTCCTAATCCAATTAGAATAGGGTTTTATTTAATTAATTAATTAAATACTTTTAATTAATTTATATCCTAATCTTTATTAGGATTGAGAGAGAGTACTGATATTATATTAATTCCTAAACTCCTTTAGAATTAAAATAATAATAATAATAATAATATTAATAAGACTCCTCTTATTAATTTATATTTAATATTTCTAAAATATTAAATAATAAACATTAAGCTATTTAATTTATTCTATCATCATAGATTAAATTAATTATACTTAATGCATTATTACTATCATGCCATTTTCTTTTTAAATAATTCTTCTTCCTTTTATGGTGTGACCCTTTAGGTTCTCCATATTAAACCGGTTGTGAATAAATCAATTAGAACAATTCTAATCTTATTTAAATAAACAAATTAAACTAATAATCTATTTAAATAAATAACATTTATTCTACAATAGGGATAAGCCTCCCTAGCGATCAACGACTTTCCAGATAATATAGATTTCAACATTAATCATAAAAGAACCTGTGAGTTAATAGTTACCGTACAATTCAATCCTTCCACCATACAATGTCCCAATTAAATATAAGACATGGATTTACTGTCAAGTCTTAATTTATTTAATCATATGTATTTCGATTACAAATGCACAACTCCAAATAATGCAAATTAGAAACCTCTTTCTAATTACATTCTACCTTGGCCAAGGATTCCTGGGTTGTCATTTAACGAATCACATAGGACATATCTCCTCTTTTACTAGAGGTGGTAGATTTTTTATTGATCATTCATTATCTCCATATGTAACTCATTATACCCAAGCATACCCTATATATGCCTTAAAAGCCTTAAGGAATTAGTCAAAGTATAATTTGTTACATACAAGATACTATGATGATCTCAAGTCCAAGGATCACATGTACTACTATCACATTAGGAATTCCTATTGACAGGCGAGTAAAACTCCATTAGGTATTCCATCGCGAGTCACGTTCAGTGAACTTATTCTCCAATAAGCACCTACATACTTGCTTTAGTGTCTCCACACAAATGACCATGAGATCAGTCATCCTCATCCAATGAGCAAGCAACATATGTACCAATCTATCCGGATTTACTAATCCCCTTTTTAGTAATCACACGATTGGGAACTATTTTAGTTTTAAAGCTTTCTAAGAATTTAGATCTCATTAGCATGATCAACATCATGATTCTAAAAGCATTGCTTAAAACTATGGGTTATTTACATATTATAAAAACAGCACCATGTAGATAATTAAATGCCTTTAATAAACAAATATTTTATTAATAAATAAATAAGATTGTTTACAAAGTATGTGCTTTATCATCATACATGATTGGCTTGTATGCACACTACTATCAATATCCTGGTACAAAGTGAAAGGAAGAATAAAGAGAAATGGGGCACCACCACCCAGCTAATACAGTGGTCTATTAAAATGATGGTACAGACGCCGAATAGCCAAAATAGTGGCTAACCAAAAATATAGCTGCCATAGCTATTATAAGAAGTCAAAGCCTCGGTATCAAATCGATCGCCCTGCTCCAGATCCTCTGTCTGCACAAAGCTGCTGGGATCAGGCATATCTAGGCAGTATAAGGGAGGATCTGCCCCTGTATAACTACTACTGAATGGACCTAAGGAGGGGACTGCTCCAGAGCTAGATGGGTCAAATAAAGATGTCTCTGATGGATCTCGGCCAAGGTGCCTGATAAAGAAACGAGCCTGGTCCAACTCCCTAGTCAGATGTGCTATCTGGTCTACATGAGTAGGCTCTCTAATATAAGCTATCCAGTCCATCATCATCACGGACCCCGGCACCATGTCTGCCATAAAATGGGTGGCACAAGTCTGAGCCCCGATAGTGCGAGGACTCCACCAACTATAGAAGGCTGCCTGGCTGTATGGGCCCTCTAATAGATCAAAGCCATCTATACTCTCCAAATGGATATCTGTCAAAGGCATGGACAATGGCCAATGATGCCAAGCAGGAAGAGCAATGGGAATGCGGATCTCCCCTATAACGCTTCGAATGGCATGCTCTCCAAGATAGAGCTCCCAGCCTCCCTTCGTCAACATAGGGACTCTACAGGTCAATAAGCCAAACTCCCTACCAGTGGGGAAACCTCCATCAAATCCGACGGTCAAATGCTTGGATGTATACGTTGTCCAGGTGATCGAGCCCGCCGTCAAAAGCTCCAACTGTAGATGGGCATGAGTAAATCCCTTAGCAACAGGGACCTCCATCAAAATAGAGTGATGCCATCTCCGTCCACGTGGATAGGTCTCCAGACCTAATGCTGAAACGGGCCATAGGCATGGAAGCCTCTTAAATGCCCAAAGCTATCCTTACAAATATCAAAAGTCCTCAGTGACCAAGACTGCCAAAAATAAGTGCAGAAATAAAAAAGGTACAGAAAGATGTACTCACCAGTAAAAACTGATGGAATCCTAACCAAGCCTCTGTCACACCCTCCGAAAGTAGGCGCAGGTCCTAGAGAAAATAGGCAAAGGTATAGGAGCCCCAATCAAAGTCACTGAGGTGCTCTACATGCTGAGTGGTGCTGATCAAAGAAAAGGACACCGTCGACGAGTTGTCCGCCACAAAATAACCCCTGATGATCGACAAAAACAATCGCCTCAGAATACGATCTCTAGCCCTCCGATCATCAGGCGGAGACAATCGTAAAGTCCGGTCCTGGGCATCTATACTCAAGGGACCAGATCGGACTGCCCGACCCTTGAATGCCGACTGAGGGACTCCCAATAGGGATCTAACTGTGGTGAGCAAAATATTAGAGACGACAGGCACTGTCTCGCGCTCAAAGTCAATACCAGTTAGAAATCTCCAGTCCATAGGAGTCATCATCACCTCGCAATCAAGCAGATAAAGGGACTGAGTCTGGTGGAACCAGCGCTCAGACAAAGCCCTCATATACACCCAAGGGCAATGGCGGGGCAGGATTGAGAAGAAGGCCTAAAATCCCCATCCATCCACGATCTCCCTATAATCCTCATGCAGAGTCTGATAGAGGGAGTGCACACTAAACCAGTTCCCTCGAGGCTGTGTCATGCCAGGGACCTGCATCAAAAATTAACCCATGTCAAAAACCTGTGCCCCGAGAATGGCCAGTAGATGGGATAAGAATTCAGAGAGAAGAAAGACTTTAAGTTACCTCGTTGGCTTGAAGATATCTCGAAGGATGGTGACTCAAGTAGCCCAACAACTCCTGTTTCTGCACAGCAATGCCCGGGACCTCCGCACGTGTAGCCTGAGCTGGAACAGGAGCAACAAAAGCAATCTCCTTGTCATCAATGTTAATAGGCTGCTCATCTTGTGCTGGATGTATCTTGCTTTCTACTAATCTGCGAGGCGTCCTAGCTGGACGGGCCTGTGGGACGGCAGAAGCCCTCCTCCGTCTAACGCCCGATGAAACCCCGATAGAGCTACCAGGTCTATCGCGATCCATCGCATACACTAGTACTTGAAATCACCTCAGACAGGGTGTGGTAATCCTAAAACCTATGGCTTATTAATCGATCAATCCAGCATACATATCTAAGTCCTAAAACATGCATGGGTCCATCAAAAAGACTCCGTACAATTAAAACTGCATGTTTTTAAAATCTTAGAAGCTCAAAACTTGCATTGGGTCAGTAAAAAACTACCCACATAGTCAAAAATGCATGCTTTTCAAAACCTAAGATTTTGGAAAATTTTCGTCAGAGTCTCCTTTGTAAAATGGACTGTCCACATGTATACAGGCATGCGTAGGTGGCCATTCAGTAGTACACCTACCCAAAAATAGAAATAGTTCATATTTATTAAAAAAAATCAAAAACCAACCTCACATGGTCTCCAAAATACCATAGGCATTTTTAGTTGAAAGTCTAGGCTCACTAGGCCTCGAAAAGGATGACTAAACTGATCAAAAAGAGGAAAAATTGACTGTCGCATAACCTGAATTTTCTTACATCTAAACATGCATTACAGTAAGATATACATACATATGTAGACAAAAAAAAATTCACAGGTCATATAGACATACATTTTTCATACATTACGTTTAAAAGCACCCTAGGCAGTTCACATGTTTTTAATGGTCAAAAACTGCGAAAGAAGGATGGAAAACGTTACCTGCATTACGTTGAACGCGTAGGAACTAACGGATTCAGAATCTGACTACCAGAACTCTGTAGATCTGAAAAATAAGATCAAAAATCCTTTCGTTGCTCAAACGGGAAACTTGCAAAATGAAAATCCCGCAGCACATTAAGTAACCCAGGTGGTTGCAGCTCCACCTGCGGCTACCGCACCTCCACCTACAACAGCCCAGGTGGGTCCCACCAGCCCCGGGCTCGGTTCGGTTCGAGTCAAAAAGGAGTTTAAATGGGCCGCCGAATCAAATCTGAAGAGAAATTGCTACGCGATTGAGCGGTTTGTCCTGAAATCCTGTGTTCAAGCAGTGCAATCTTGACGAAAAGGGAAACTCTACAAAGACCCTTGACATTCATCCCAGAGCCATGTCGAAGGATCAACAAATCAAACTGCTAAAGAACTGCAAAAAAATTGCGTAAAACTGCCAAAAAATGCCATTTTCGTAGCAGTTTCAGCCGTTGGCTCAGCCCCAGCGAAGTTCGGGTTCTGATCGAAATGATTCAACCGTTGGTTCCAGTCCAGCGAAACATCTGGTACTGACCGGTGTCAACTCAGCCGTTGGTTCCAATCCAGCAAAGCATCGGGTAATGATCGGTGATAACTCAGCCGTTGGTTCCAATCCAGCGAAGTATCAGGTACTGACTGGTGGTAACTCTGCCGTTGGTTCCAATCCAGCGAAGCATCGGGTACTGACCGGTGACAATTCAGCTGTTGGCTCAACCCCAGCGAAGTTCGGGTTCCAACCAAAGTAGTTTCAGCCGTTGGCTCAGCCCCAGCGAAGTTCGGGTTCTGACCGAAATAATTCAGCCGTTGGTTCCAGTCCAGCGAAGCATCAGGTACTGATCGGTGACAACTCAGCCGTTGGTTCCAGTCCTGCGAAGCATCGAGTACTGACCGATGACAACTCAGCCGTTGGTTCCAGTCTAGCTAAGCATCGGGTACTGACAGATGATAACTCAGCCGTTGGTTCCAAATCCAGCGAAGCATCGGGTACTGATCGGTGACAATTCAGCCGTTGGCTCAGCCCTAGCGAAGTTTGGGTTCTAACTAAAGAAGTTTTTGCTGTTAGCTTAGCCCAAACGAAGTTCGTGTTCTGGCCAAAATAATTCAGCAGTTGGTTCCAGTCCAGCGAAGCATCGGGTACTGACCAGTGACAACTCAGTCATTGGTTCCAGTCCAGCGAAGCATCGGGTATTGACCGGTGACAACTCAGCCGTTAGTTCCAGTCCAGCGAAGCATCGGGTACTGACCGATGATAACTTAGCCGTTGGTTCCAATCCAGCAAAGCATCGGGTACTGGCCGGTGACAATTCAGCCGTTGGCTCAGCCCCAGCGAAGTTCGGGTTCTGACCGAAATAATTCAGCCGTTGGTTCTAGTCCAGCAAAGCATCGGGTACTGATCGGTGACAACCAGCCGTTGGTTCCAGTCCAGCGAAGCATCGGATACTGACCGGTGACAACTCAGTCATTGGTTCCAGTCCAGCAAAGCATCGGGTACTGACCGATGACAACTCAGCCGTTGGTGCAACCCCAGCGAAGTTAGGGTGCCGACCGAAGTCAATTTCAACCTTCAGACTAGTCCCATGAGGTGTTAGGAGACAATCTACAGTTCAAAGTCATATAATAATCCATCTTCACAAGGGATAGATGATGGAATCTGTTATACACATCCTCAAAGAAGATCATTAAGGTCGTATTAATCCTGGCCACTTCCTCAATACCTACAAAGCTATCGTAGAGGACAACATCCCTAGCAGATCAAGACAGGAAAATCTATGATAGCTCACCCCCTCAGAATCTATGAAACTATTGCAAAGGACGTCATCCCCAGCAGGTCAAGACGGGAAAATCTGTGATAAATCATCTTCAACAAACTCATCAGAGTCAAACAAATTATCGTGAATGATGTCATCCACCGCCGAGAATGATAAAACTGGCATGCGATAACTTCCTAATACCATCAATGGCTATACCGGATAGCGTCATCCCCAACAAAGTGATAACGCACACAGCCAAAAGTAGCCCTATTCTACTCCAAGACGCCCAGCTTTAAAATGGCTCCGACACTTTTTATTTCCAGTGTCTACTAATCTTTATCCTGTCCATTCCACTAAGTTACATGGATATGATAAAGAGGGGCATCTGTAGACACTCAAAATTTTCCATGCCCCAATACTAACCCGATAGGAGGGCAAAACCGTCAATCAATCCAAATTCGGCCACCAACGCCGGTCCTTCAACCTAAATCTGATTCCCAATATTGGTAATCAAGTTTCGACAGTCAATTGGACCATCAATAAAGTTCTGACAGTCAATCGGACCATCAATCAAGTTTTGACAGTCAATTGGACCATTAATTAAGTTCTGACAGTTAATCGGACCATCAATCAAGTTCCGACAGTCAATCGGACCATCAATCAAGCTTTGACAGTCAATCGGACAATCAATCAAGCTCCGACAGTCAATCGGACAATCAATCAAGCTCCGACAATCAATCGGACCATCAATCAAGCTTCGACAGTCAATAAGACCATCAATCAAGTTCCGACAGTCAATCGGACAATCAATTAAGCTCCGATAGTCAATCGGACCATCAATCAAGCTTCGACAGTCAATCGGACCATTAATCAAGCTCTGACAGTCAATCGGACCATCAATTAAGCTCCGACAATCAATCGTACCATCAATCAAGTTTCAACAGTCAATCAGATCATCAAGCTCAACCCCGATCTCAACCCGGGAAGTCAAAATCAACCCCGATCTCAACCCAGGAAGTCAATTCAACCCCGACAGCAACCCGGGAGGTATCAATCAACCCCGATCTCAACCCAGGAGGTATTAATCAACCCTGGTCTCAATTCAGGAAGTTAAGGAAACCTCGACATCAACCGAGGACATGTCAAGCCATCTTCGGCCTCAATCTGGGAAACACAGTTCATCCCCAGCAGCAACCCGGGAAGTCAAACTCAACCCCGGTCTCAACCCGGAAAGTGCAGGTCATCCCCGATCTCAACCCGGGACGTCAGGTCAACTTCAGACATCAACTAGAAGCATCACAACAACTCCAGAGCAAAACCTGGAATGACCACATCAGCCTCAGAGACAACCCTGAGGTCAAAAGACTTGACTGGGATCAAAGGCTTGGAATCAGCTCCCGGAAGTCAACCAACGACCATACCGACACTACAGGCAGCCCCGAGAGGGTTACAATGGTCATTTCATCAACTCTCAACCGACTTGTTCAAACTCAAGCCAAATTAATGCCGATAAAGTCAGAATGGACCCTAGCAACGATCCCGAGTGGCAATTACGCAAGTCAACTCAACGGACAAACTGTGGGGAAACGTAGACTTGGTTAAAAACCCATTTTCCTGGACATAGAAAATGTTTTTTCCCATCTCATTGCGACACTCTCGGCAAGAGCTTTCCGGAAAGGTATTGCATGCCTCAAACGGACGCTCCGATCAAAAGTTAAAAAGTTTTCGACTGGCCATCGCATTGCTCGAAGTGCACGTACTTCGAGATGACCAAGCCAGGCATGTGGGCCCCACCTAGGGGAGCCATAGCTCTATCTACGGCTGCCGTAAGTAGAGTGGAGGCTCCCTGGCCTATAAATAAATGTGCCACCCCCGCTCATTTGAAAAAAAAATGAAACGTAGTGAAGCCCTGTCAGTTTGATTTTTTAACTTTTACACCTCTTCCAAACCCAAATATTTTCACTCCAACACGTAGATATACCCATTTACTACCACATATCTGTTGGGTTTGTATGTAACGCAATCATGCAATCAAATCACATAAATAGGGCGGAAGCGTAAAAAACTAGGTTTTCAAAATTTATACAAACCCATAACCATGATCATGCTTTGTGCTTGTTATCAATAACAGAAAAGAGAGAACATGAAATTATACCTTTGAAGATCTAAGCTTCCTCAGGTACAAGTTCTACTCCTTTGATTCCTCTGATAGTGGCTCCTTCCCTTGAATAATGTCAGCCACCCAAATGTTTGGCCTCTAACGGTGATCCACCAAGGAAGATGAAGAACTCAAGAAGATGGGTTATTGGCTTAACCCTTGTTTCTATCTCTATAGAATATGTGTACTCCCAACTCTTGGAAAATTTCACATCCCTTATTTCTGATATAAGACTCTCTTATATAGATATTAGGTTAACCCTCCTAATCCAATTAGAATAGGGTTTTATTTAATTAATTAATTAAATACTTTTAATTAATTTATATCCTAATCTTTATTAGGATTGAGAGAGAGTACTGATATTATATTAATTCCTAAACTCCTTTAGAATTAAAATAATAATAATAATAATAATATTAATAAGACTCCTCTTATTAATTTATATTTAATATTTTTAAAATATTAAATAATAAACATTAAGCTATTTAATTTATTCTATCATCATAGATTAAATTAATTATAATTAATGCATTATTACTATCATGCCATTTTCTTTTTAAATAATTCTTCTTCCTTTTATGGTGTGACCCTTTAGGTTCTCCATATTAAACCGGTTGTGAATAAATCAATTAAAACAATTCTAATCTTATTTAAATAAACAAATTAAACTAATAATCTATTTAAATAAATAACATTTATTATACAATAGGGATAAGCCTCCCTAGCGATCAACGACTTTCCAGATAATATAGATTTCAACATTAATCATAAAAGAACCTGTGAGTTAATAGTTACTGTACAATTCAATCCTTCCACTATACAATGTCCCAATTAAATATAAGACATGGATTTACTGTCAAGTCTTAATTTATTTAATCATATGTATTTCGATTAGAAAATGCACAACTCCAAATAATGCAAATTAGAAACCTCTTTCTAATTACATTCTACCTTGGCCAAGGATTCCTGGGTTGTCATTTAACGAATCACATAGGACATATCTCCTCTTTTACTAGAGGTGGTAGATTCTTTATTGATCATTCATTATCTCCATATGTAACTCATTACACCCAAGCATACCCTATATATGCCTTAAAAGGCCTTAAGGAATTAGTCAAAGTATAATTTGTTACATACAAGATACTATGATGATCTCAAGTCCAAGGATCACATGTACTACTATCACATTAGGAATTCCTATTGACAGGCGAGTAAAACTCCATTAGG
This sequence comes from Panax stipuleanatus, assembly GCA_020205555.1. Classification (NCBI taxonomy): domain Eukaryota; kingdom Viridiplantae; phylum Streptophyta; class Magnoliopsida; order Apiales; family Araliaceae; genus Panax; species Panax stipuleanatus. The sequence continues at coordinate 65,707,556 of CM035126.1, forward strand.
TATTCCATAACGAGTCACGTTCAGTGAACTTATTATCCAATAAGCACCTACATACTTGCTTTAGTGTCTCCACACAAATGACCATGAGATCAGTCATCCTCATCCAATGAGCAAGCAACATATGTACCAATCTATCCGGATTTACTAATCCCCTTTTTAGTAATCCCACGATTGGGAACTATTTTAGTTTTAAAGCTTTCTAAGAATTTAGATCTCATTAGCATGATCAACATCATGATTCTAAAAGCATTGCTTAAAACTATGGGTTATTTACATATTATAAAAACAGCACCATGTAGAAAATTAAATGCCTTTAATAAATAAATATTTTATTAATAAATAAATAAGATTGTTTACAAAGTATGTGCTTTATCATCATACATGATTGGCTTGTATGCACACTACTATCAATCTCCCACTTGCACTAAAGCCAATCGCCATGGTATCTCATACCCAACTTCTCTAAGTGACGATCAAACTGCTGTTGTGTTAAAGCTTTAGTAAATGGATCTGCAATGTTGTCTTGAGAGTCAACACGCTCCAAGGTGATGTCTCCTCTTTCAATGATCTCCCTGATCAAGTGAAATCGCCGCAACACGTGTTTAGATTTCTGATGAGACCTGGGTTCCTTAGCCTGTGCAACCGCTCCGGTGTTATCACAGTATACGGGAACTGCTTCTCCAATGCTAGGAACCACACCAAGTTCAGTTATGAACTTCTTCATCCAAACAGCTTCCTTTGCAGCTTCACTTGCAGCTATATACTCTGCCTCTGTCACTGAATCAGCAACCGTTTGCTGATTGGAACTCTTCCAACTCACTGCACCTCCGTTCAAGGTAAACACATACCCTGAAATAGATTTACTGTCATCTTGGTCTGTTTGAAAACTTGAGTCCGTGAATCCCTCGAGTTTTAATTCAGACCCACCGTAGACAAGAAAAATATCTTTAGTCCTTCTCAAGTACTTTAGGATATTTTTCACTACCTTCCAGTGCTCTTCTCCTGGATTCGACTGGTATCTGCTTGTTACACTAAGTGCGTGAGCAACATCCGGTCTAGTACATATCATACCGTACATGATAGATCCTATTGCAAAAGCATAAGGGATCTTACTCATACGGTCTCTCTCCTCAGGTGTCTTTGGGGCCTGTTTCTTGGAGAGATGTATTCCATGGCTCATCGGCATGAGACCTCTTTTGGAATCTTCCATGCTAAACCTCTTTAGCATCGTATCAATGTACGTTCCTTGGGATAAGCCGAGCATCCTTTTAGATCTATCTCTATAGATCTTTATCCCCAAAATATAGGATGCTTCACCCAAGTCCTTCATGGAGAAGTTTTTAGATAACCAGATTTTAATGGATTGTAACATAAGAATGTCATTCCCTATCAGTAATATATCATCAACATATAATACAAGGAATGATACTGCGCTCCCACTAACCTTCTTGTATACACATGGTTCATCCTCGTTTTTGATAAAATCAAACTCTTTGATTGTCTCATCAAAACGAATGTTCCATCTACGAGAAGCTTGCTTCAACCCATAAATGGATTGTTGTAGCTTACAGACTTGATTTGTTCCATCTTTTGAAATAAATCCCTCTGGCTGTGTCATATACACATCCTCCTCAAGTTTCCCATTGAGGAAGGCCGTTTTCACGTCCATCTGCCAGATCTCATAGTCGTTGTAACCTGCAATCGCAAGCAAAATCCGAATGGACTTGACCATGGCTACTGGTGAGAAGGTTTCATCATAGTCAACTCCTTGTCTTTGTTTGAAACCTTTTGCAACCAGTCGGGCCTTATAGGTCTCTACCTTTCCGTCTGCTCCAGTCTTTTTCTTAAAAACCCATTTACACCCAATAGGTTTAATACCTTCAGGTGGTGAAACCAAAGACCATACTTTGTTTTCATACATGGAGTCCATTTCAGATTTTATGGCTTCAAGCCATTTCCCTGAGTCTTTATTACTCATAGCCTGTTCGTAATTCAATGGATCATCATCATTCATGATGTGTACCTCATCGTCATCCTCTATAACGAATCCATACCTCTCAGGTATCTTCGGTACTCTTCCAGATTCACGAACATGGTGTGGTACAGTAGGTTCTTCTACTTGGTTAGGTACCTGACTTTGGTCCGTGGTAACTTGTGGTTCTTGAACTTCTTCAAGATATATCTTACTCCCACTGACCCCTTCATGGATAAACTCTTTCTCCAAGAAGGTAGCATGTTTCGCAACAAACACCTTTTGATCAGTTGGATGATAGAAATAATACCCTACGGTTTCTTTAGGGTTTCCCACAAATCTACACTTATCGGATTTAGTCTGTAGCTTATCATTTTCAAACTTTTTGACATAAGCTGGACAACCCCAAGTCTTAACATGCTTAAGATTTGGTTTCCTCCCTTTCCACATCTCATATGGAGTCTTTGAGGCGGATTTGGTAGGTACCTTGTTAAGTAGGTATGCAGCCGTTTCTAGGGCATATCCCCAGAAGGAAATTGGAAGGTCGGTAAAACTCATCATGGATCGAACCATGTCCAACAGTGTTCGATTTCTCCTTTCAGATACTCCATTTAACTGTGGTGTACCTGGAGGAGTCCATTGTGAGATTATACCATTTTCTCTGAGACAATTGAGAAACTCACTGCTTAAGTATTCTCCACCTCGATCTGATCGAAGTATCTTAATACTCTTGCCCGTTTGTTTCTCTACTTCACTTCTAAACTCTTTGAACTTTTCAAATGATTCTGATTTGTGTTTCATTAAATACACATATCCAAATCTTGAGTGATCATCAGTGAAAGTAATAAAATAAGAATACCCACCCCGTGCACTTGTTGTCATAGGTCCACAAACGTCTGTGTGAATCAATGCCAACAACTCTGTAACTCTCTCTCCTTTTCCACTAAAAGGAGATTTAGTCATTTTACCCATGAGACAAGATTCACAAGTTGGATATGATTCATAATCGGATAGCTCGAGGAGTCCCTCTTTATGCAACTTGGATAATTTTGTTTCATTGATATGACCGAGTCTACAGTGCCACATGTAGGTATAATTAATATCATCTCTTTTCCTTTTCTTAGTTTGTTCAATTTGAAATATATTTTCTTGTAAGTCAAGTGTATAAAGTCCATTTCGCAAATTTCCAATACCATATAAAACATCGTCTTTATATATAGAACAACCATTGTTCTTTATAATAACGTCAAAACCTTCCATATCCAATACAGAAATTGAAATAATGTTTTTAATAATATTCGGAACATAATAACAATTATTAAGATAAATGGATTTGCACGAAGGCATTGCTAAACAATAAGTTCCTACAGCTAATGCAGCAACTTTTGCTCCATTTCCCACTCGTAGGATCACCTCATCATTGTTCAGCTTTCTACTTTTGACCAGTCCCTGCACAGTATTACATATGTGAGAACCACAGCCGGTATCCAATACCCAAGTAGAATTATGACTTTCAGAAAAATTAATTTCAATCATAAACAAACCTTGATTGGAAGTCGAAGCTTCTCCAAGCTCTTCTCTGCTAGAAACTTCTTGCAGTTCCTCTTCCAATGTCCCGGCTCATTGCAATGAAAGCACATTCCTTTAGCTGGTTCAGGTTTCTTTTGCTCCTTTTCTTTCCCTTTTCCCTTAGCCTTCTTAGATTTCTTCTTTTCAGAAGACACCTTGGGCCTCTTCCTTTTATTGGAAGAATCCACCATCAAAACATGGTTTTTCTTGGATGAGAAGTGACCTTCTACAGTTTTCAGCATGTTAAGCAGCTCAGGTAAGCTGACATCTAGCTTATTCATGTGAAAATTAACCACAAACTGCGAGAAGGTCTCAGGGAGTGACTGCAAGACCAAGTCTTGACTCAACTCCCCATCCATGACGAACCCAAGCTGTCCAAGGCGTTCAATCAAATTGATTACCTTCAGAACATGAGTTTCGACAGTAGTGCCCTCGGTCATCCTAGATCGGAAGAGCTCCTTAGATATCTCATATCTAGCAGTCCTACTCTGTTCACCATACAACTCCTTGAGGTGAAGCAGCATAGCAGGAGCATCCATTTTTTCGTGCTGACGCTGAAGCTCGTTATTCATGGATGCGAGCATGATGCATTGAGCCACAGATGCATCATCTTGCCACTTATTGAAAGTGGCAATCTCTTCCTCAGAGGCTGTTTCTGAAACAGATTCAGGGATAGTGGAATTTAGGACATAAGAAATCTTTTCAGCAGTGAGAACAATTCTCAGATTTCCTAGCCAGTCCTCATAATTCGGGCCGGTAAGCTTATTTGCATCAAGTATGCTTCGTAGTGAGATTAGTGATTTTGACATTTTTAAAATTCTGCATGTGAAAAAACAACATTTTAGCAAACATTCATTTTATTAACTTTGCATACCAAAATAAATTTAGGTCTTTATTTTAAATTGGTATCTCCCACTATTTTCATCAAACTATATTACCCTCACTCATATAGTTCGGCAACATCTAATTAAAGATTTGCTAGTGAGATTAAGGATCCCATTTCAAATGTATATAACCTTGTGGATAGCACAACAAGCGATATACAAATAAATAGGTAGACAACTCTTGTCAATTACATCACCATGTAACTCTTTTTATTTTGCCTCTTAAATCATAATGGTCATGTGTGTGCACATCCGAACTAAAATGATTTAAGTTAAGTCCAGCCTAGCACTTCCATAAATTCAAAAAAGAAAAATTTTCGTCCTTGTGGATAGCACAACAAGACTAGATCGTTCAATTTTCTTGATAAGCATCAAATGTGATTAATTAACATCTTAAATATTCAATACTCGCCTTGTGGATAGCACAACAAACTCATATTAAATATTTAATACTCTATTAACTAATCATGCTAGAAGGCGACGTTCGATATTCCAAATATCATTTGAACGCTTCAGACTTAATATTATTTCTTTGAGGGGTTTGTTATTATTTGTCTCATCTTTTTAAGCGCGCATGCACATATATATATATAAAATACGCGTCATTTTATTAAACATGCGAAGCATGTTTGTATAAAATATAATATATATAATATTTAGCATGCAATATAGAATACTATATTCTACCCGGATTGATTATGGACTTTTATTCTAGTTTGGTTCACTAGAGCCACCAAGTGAACCAAAAGGTCAAACCTAGGAGTGCAAGAATTTAAATTTTAAATGTAACTATTACATTTAAACCCGGCCTCCATACAAACGGGTCTTCACGCGCTCCTCGCTCCTTGGTCTCCAATTTCTTCAAAATAATTCTAACTATCTCTATTACATTAACTATTTAAAATTAAATAGAAACCTTGATCAGCAGTCAAGGGGAAGTACATAGAAAGGAGATAGAATTTACATCGAGAATAAAACTAGAGAAGACGAGGTACGCAGACCCCATTTTATAAAACCCATACATTCAAGCATTCATTCAAAATAAAATCCAATCACATTGGTCATAGTCCATAATCAACCCCATTTATTATCATACACATCAACATATGCATCAATAAATATCCATTCATCTCATGAATAACAATGCTATTCCATATATGGATCGATGTTATTTAATGGACAAAAGTTTTGCTAAATTTTATTTTTGAAACAAAATAAACTCTTTTATTTTAATCAAAAATAAATCCAAATTAAACTACTTTAATTTTAGCATTCTGAAATCATATTTCAGATAAAATAAACTTCTTTATTTTAAAACTTTATCAATTAAATAAACAGTTTAATTAATTAATTAAAATTAATTTTCAGGGTCTGTCCAGGTACCGGCGCAGCTGCGCCAGTAATGAACTGGGCAGCTGCGCAGGTAGACGGAAGCAGCAGTTTTTGCAGACCGGCGCAGCTGCGCCAGTAATGAACTGGGCAGCTGCGCAGCTGCGCCGTTCGTCGCAGAAACTTGTAGAAAACGATTTTTGTCCAGAAAAAACGATCCAATTCTCACATCAATTCATACATGGAATTATAAAATTGATAATTAGCACAAAGTTAGGCTCTGATACCACTGTTGGGTTTGTATGTAACGCAATCATGCAATCAAATCACATAAATAGGGCGGAAGCGTAAAAAACTAGTTTTTCAAAATTTATACAAACCCATAACCATGATCATGCTTTGTGCTTGTTATCAATAACAGAAAAGAGAGAACATGGAATTATACCTTTGAAGATCTAAGCTTCCTCAGGTACAAGTTCTACTCCTTTGATTCCTTTGATTCCTCTGATAGTGGCTCCTTCCCTTGAATAATGTCAGCCACCCAAATGTTTGGCCTCTAACGGTGATCCACCAAGGAAGATGAAGAACTCAAGAAGATGGGTTATTGGCTTAACCCTTGTTTCTATCTCTATAGAATATGTGTACTCCCAACTCTTGGAAAATTTCACATCCCTTATTTCTGATATAAGACTCTCTTATATAAATATTAGGTTAACCCTCCTAATCCAATTAGAATAGGGTTTTATTTAATTAATTAATTAAATACTTTTAATTAATTTATATCCTAATCTTTATTAGGATTGAGAGAGAGTACTGATATTATATTAATTCCTAAACTCCTTTAGAATTAAAATTATAATAATAATAATAATATTAATAAGACTCCTCTTATTAATTTATATTTAATATTTCTAAAATATTAAATAATAAACATTAAGCTATTTAATTTATTCTATCATCATAGATTAAATTAATTATACTTAATGCATTATTACTATCATGCCATTTTCTTCTTAAATAATTCTTCTTCCTTTTATGGTGTGACCCTTTAGGTTCTCCATATTAAACCGGTTGTGAATAAATCAATTAGAACAATTCTAATCTTATTTAAATAAACAAATTAAACTAATAATCTATTTAAATAAATAACATTTATTCTACAATAGGGATAAGCCTCCCTAGCGATCAACGACTTTCCAGATAATATAGATTTCAACATTAATCATAAAAGAACCTGTGAGTTAATAGTTACTGTACAATTCAATCCTTCCACCATACAATGTCCCAATTAAATATAAGACATGGATTTACTGTCAAGTCTTAATTTATTTAATCATATGTATTTCGATTAGAAAATACACAACTCCAAATAATGCAAATTAGAAACCTCTTTCTAATTACATTCTACCTTGGCCAAGGATTCCTGGGTTGTCATTTAACGAATCACATAGGACATATCTCCTCTTTTACTAGAGGTGGTAGATTCTTTATTGATCATTCATTATCTCCATATGTAACTCATTACACCCAAGCATACCCTATATATGCCTTAAAAGGCCTTAAGGAATTAGTCAAAGTATAATTTGTTACATACAAGATACTATGATGATCTCAAGTCCAAGGATCACATGTACTACTATCACATTAGGAATTCCTATTGACAGGCGAGTAAAACTCCATTAGGTATTCCATAGCGAGTCACGTTCAGTGAACTTATTCTCCAATAAGCACCTACATACTTGCTTTAGTGTCTCCACACAAATGACCATGAGATCAGTCATCCTCATCCAATGAGCAAGCAACATATGTACCAATCTATCCGGATTTACTAATCCCCTTTTTAGTAATCCCACGATTGGGAACTATTTTAGTTTTAAAGCTTTCTAAGAATTTAGATCTCATTAGCATGATCAACATCATGATTCTAAAAGCATTGCTTAAAACTATGGGTTATTTACATATTATAAAAACAGCACCATGTAGATAATTAAATGCCTTTAATAAATAAATATTTTATTAATAAATAAATAAGATTGTTTACAAAGTATGTGCTTTATACATGATTGGCTTGTATGCACACTACTATCAATATCAAAAAACTACCGGTAGATTTGGACGTTTAAAGCCTACGATTTGGCAAAAAAGCCCGTATTGCAGTCCATTGTAAGTATTTTTACGATCAGAAAGTCAATACTACTACTTTGCACTGCTTTACACTTGCACATATAGTTTTATCTTCTAAATATGCCCGGAACTTAGTTCCGTGGCCATTTTCATCAAAAATTGATATATTTTTGTATATAAACTTTGTTTTCAACATTTCTATAATTCGGATTGACGATCCGTCAGCTCCAGCAGCTTTGATGCACTAGCACGCACATTCTGGTAACTTCGACGGACTGGGTTATCTTCCCAGTCCGGGTTTGGCCTTTTTCTATACATATTTAACTGTTTATATACTAACATTTCAATTCTGTCAAGCCCGGATGTCAAATCCGAGGTAGTTTACCGCTTTTATATATATTTACGCATATGTAAGCGTCTTTCACCATCACTGGTACTCCTATCAGTCATGGTTGACTATATTTTTGTCAATATATATATATATATATATTTATATTTTCAGTCGGCCTGGACTATTTCGTGGCTATTTTACTTCTTTTGCACATTTCCCCATACTGGGTGCTCTCCCCAGTCATTGGGTGACTACTTTCTGTCAATTTCAATTCCAGTACGGGCACCGGCGTGAAAACCCATCACCTTTATTACTGTATATATATATATATATATATATATATATATATATATATTTCATTTCTGTCACAGCCTGGATTATTTCATGGCTATTTACAGTTTTATATATATATATATATATATATATATATATATATATATATTTCAATTCCAGTCCGGGCTTGCGAGTGAAAACCCATCGCCCTTTTACAGCTTTTATATATATGTAACTATATATATTGCTTTATTCAACTGCTGCATTTAACATTCATTTGTATATGAATTTGCATTGACATTTCTGCGGGCGAACTAGATTTATCCAAATCTTGCCAATTCTAGCTTTCAACGGTTCAAACAGGTCCCGACAGAACCTGGAAGCTATAATAGCTGAGATTTCTTTAAATCTAGTTATTTTTATAGTTTCAGCTTCAAAAGCAACCTCGCGTCCCTTAGATCGCTATCTAGTGGGAACGAGACGCTTTGACCGTGTGGACCGGGATTTACTGAATGAATCCCTAGTTCTGGCTATCTTGGGATATTTATCTGCTTCTGTACAAATTTGAACTGTGCAGGTTTTCTAGCCACTCATATGTGAGCCTAGGAATCGTGGAATTTATGATCAAACTGATCAGAATCTGATTCCCACGATGGACAAACTATGTTTTACAGATGTACCCTGCCAGTTATTTTTGTAAAATGTACATGCACAGACCTTAAAACGGTTATCCGAATTTAAGGTTTCAACATAGTGAAAATATGGATTATCGTGTCAGCGTCCCTCCAATGGTTTTCATACCCATGAGGAGACCGACACTTTATATTTTTATGGTCGAGGATGCTTCGCAGCCTGACAAATCACTATTTGCATGCAGCCTTAAGGCTATAAAGATAAAATTGAGAGTAGCGATATGTTTCACTTCCTATGTTAACGTAAGGGTTTAATAAAACCAGCTTTCAAAACATCACTGTCAATTCAATTCAAAAGCTTTTGCAAATCAAATTAAAAAAGCTTTTGCAAATCAAATCAAAGGCTAATTTTCAAATCAAATCAAACCCCTTCGTATATATGCTCAACGAAGCCTGTCAAAGCTTTCAATCAATCAAAAGGCCCAAATTTTCAAAATAGCATTCACTCACGCATTCCAGTTTTAAGGAAAATATTGAAAAGATTACGGTACCATGTTCACACGGGAGTCGTGGAGTGCCTAACACCTTCCCCACACTTAACCAAGCTCCCGAACTCAAAACTCTGATTTCAAAGATCAAGTTTCGACAATGTCCAACAAGTTGGGCCTCTTTTCAAATCAAATTCGGTTGAGTTGGTACAACCATTTTCAAAACTACCAACTGGCGACTCTGTTTAAATCAAATCGTCGACATATACACATGTTGGCCTCTTTCCTAAAAAACCCTTCAAAACCATTTTTGCAATAAAAAGAATAAGGGTAGAGATAACTTAGGAAGATCGATTTGAGAAAAATCGAGTTATCAATCGACCCGCGATATTTCTTAAATTTACCAACGTCGACACCTCATCCCCGCAGTTATAGCCTAAGGTAACACTACCTAAGGTTTATAACCAACAGCTTTGATACCAACTGTGACGCCCCCAAATTCGGGTCCCCAGAACCTCGGACCTGGTACGTCGTAAATACATTATTTCTATAACTATTGCGGAAGATATAAACATAAATTAGTTATACAATAGCTTTTACAACATAATTCCCAAGGTCTGTAACCTTAACTTAATACCTGCATTCAATATCCTTCACGACATACAATGTCATTTGTATCCAATACTATTACCATTTTAACCGTATAATAATTCTATCCTAAAACTTGTCTTTGCCTTTGACTGTGTCCGAAGTTTCGTCTTTAATCTGAAATGTTTATCATGATATAGCAAGGGTGAGCAACAAGTTTGCCCATCAAGTTTAAGTTCAAATGTAGATATATCATGATTGAAAAGAATAATAAACTAACAAACTTTCAATAATATAAGAATTGTGAAAGAACATGAATCAATAATGTTGAATAGCCAACAATGAACATGAATAATTTAACTGAACAATATGGTAATAAAGGTGATCAGCCTTTCATACCTGATGAACATATACAATATGCACAACGTGAGAATCAATAAATCATAGATGTGATATAATCAACAATGATTAATCACGAACATGCTTTATAATAACAACTCGAGTTTGAGTTAGGAAACTTGCCTGAACCGTCGATTACTGCTACGCAATCTAATTTAATCGCTTTATTGGAAAGACCTATCAGTTATAAGATTGATCTTTCAATTAGCATAACATACTTTATCTCACAATACTATTACTTTAAAAGTAAACCATCTAACACTTAACCACATACTGTATCATATAACTTGTGAATTAACACCTAGTCTTTCATTTTATAAGTCCTTTATAATCTAGTAAGCTGAATACCTAATCCAGCAAACTAGGTTCAAAAAACTTGTTGTTTCCCAACTGACATAACTAATCCAGCAACCTGGATTCAAACTGAATTTCAATTTAGTAAACTATTTTCCAATCCAGCAGACTGGATTCAATTGACCTCCAATCCAGCAAGCCTGGATTCAAACTGACATCCAATCCAGCAAGCCTGGATTCAACTAACCTCAAATCCAGTAGCCTGAATTATCCTAACATCTCATCCAGCAACTTGATGGCCAATCCAGCAAACTGGATTGCAATCCAGCAACCTGATGGCCAATCCAGCAAGCTGAATTCCCCTTTTTAACCAAATGATCTTATTATTTTTTTTATATTTTGTCCACACATAAATACATGTATTCCATACACAAAAATAATTTTTTAGAAAATTTTCAACTTCCTTAAGTATTTTTCAAAAATCCATTTCTAGTTAATTTCTTAAGAAATTTGCTACATCACGCTTAACTCCAGAAATTCCCAACTCTTGGCGGGATATTACACATGTTATCCTGAGCCTCCAGTTTAAATTTCTTGGCCATCGGAGTTATACAACTCTGGTTATAGCAATTTTTGTCAAAAAAGCGCAAATATTGAAATAGTCATAACTTACTCAATTTAAGTTGGAATGAGCTCATTTTTGGACACAAGCTACCTTATAACATATATTTTAATGTCCTAAAAGATTGGAATTTATTACATTAATTAAGTCACTAAAACGTCCCTTGAAATGTTCGGACAGATTACTTTTTTGACTTTTCAGTTTTCGCGTCTTTTGCTAAAAACTGTCCAGACGAAAATCTACAAGGAATTTTTTAGTAATTCTACTTGGATCCGTTAGAAGACTCATAGATCTAACTCTAAAAATTGACCACACTCAAAAATTAGAAATAAAATGGGAGATATGGTTTTTTGAATTTCAGGTTACGTTTTCCCCAAAAATAATTTTTCTAATATTTGTGTTTTGTAAGAAAACTTTCATGATCTACTGATTAATCTAATATTAGCCATCATAAACCACCATAACACATAGTAATACACCTTAAGATCAAGGATCTATTATGATCCATGATATATTACACCAAATCCAGGCAAAACATAATTTATACTAAGAAAATCAAGGTTTTCAAACTTTTTAAAACATAGTTCTTTTTTCTTGCTTTTGATCTAACTTTTGATCATCAAAAGTGATAGATCTACACATAACACACTTATTAACATGTAGATTTAAGGTTTTGGAGTTTTGAAATCTTAGATCCAAGTTTTGATTGAAAATACACAAAATAAATTGAATAAATCAGTTAAAGCTTATACCTTTGCTTATGATTTCTTTCTTCTTCTTCCTAGAGTTTGTTTATGGGATTAAGAACACACAAAGCTCTTCCTCTCTCTCCCTCAAGGCTGGCCGAAATTATCTCCTCTCTCTTAGCTTTAGCAAATCTAAGCATATTTTACCAAATCTCTCCATATCTTTTCATATCTTTACAAAATCTATCCAATATCTTTTCTTTCTCTCTCATAATCTTTAGCAAATCTAAGCATATCTCACCAAATCTCTCCATATCTTTCCATATCTTTAGCTTGCTTGCAAATCTAGCCAAAAGATTTAATCATATGCTTGCAAATCTAGCTATATCTTTCCATATCTCACCAAATCTCTCCATATCTTTCCATATCTTTAGCTTGCTTGTAAATATAGCTAAAGTCTTGGGCTCCAAATTAATTCTTTTGGGCTTGCTAATAAAATACTTGGGCTATATAAATTAACATAGTCCATTAATTTTAATTCTATCATACCCTAATTATTTAATTCGGGTTTCTATTCACTCAATTGTAAATCAAATCCTTACTCATGCACACTTAATTATATAACCCATTTAGACTTGCTTTTATAAAATTAACTAATTGAGATAATAAAATTAATCTCTTAGGTTATTAAAAATTTTAAATACTAACATCCTTTCTTATTATAACCCTTAGGTTATTTAAAATTTTCATACCTAATATATATATTAGGTTACAAGACTTCATTCTTAATTCTCTTTATATGTTAAATAAATATATAAACAATACACAAAATCATACAAGTCCTTCACAAAAATTTTAAATCCATACTCCATTTTCAGTCTAGGTCTTATTATTTAACCTTTATTTAATCATTTAAGATTTTATTAATCTTATAAATTCTCGGGTTGTCACAGGATTGCTACAACCGTTGGAAATTCCAGAGTGGAAGTGGGAGCATATCACGATGGATTTCGTGGTTGGTCTTCCAGCGACTCAGAAGGGATTTGACGCGATATGGGTGATAGTGGACTGACTGACGAAGTCAGCCCACTTTCTATCGATCAGGATTAAGTACAACTTAGAACAATTGGCGTAGCTTTATGTCAATGAGGTTATTTCTCGACACGGTGTTCCAGTGTCAATTGTGTTCGACAGAGATTCGTGTTTTACGTCTAATTTCTGGAAGCATTTGCAAGAGTGTCTAGGAACACAATTACGAATGAGTACAACATATCATCCTCAGACAGACGGCCAGAGCGAGAGAACGATTCAGACGCTAGA